>OX401923.1:11541562-12085941 GCA_947859195.1 Drymonia ruficornis | reverse complement strand
CTAACCTAACCTAACCTAACCTAACCTAACCTAACCTAACCTAACCTAACCTAACCTAACCTAACCTAACCTAACCTAACCTAACCTACCACCTAACCTAACCCTAACCTAACCTAACCTAACCTAACCTAACCTAACCTAACCTAACCTAACCTAACCTAACCTAACCTAACCTAACCTAACCTAACCTAACCTAACCTAACCTAACCTAACCTAACCTAACCTAACCTAACCTAACCTAACCTAACCTAACCTAACCTAACCTAACCTAACCTAACCTAACCTAACCTAACCTAACCTAACCTAACCTAACCTAACCTACCTAACCTAACCTAACCTAACCTAACCTAACCTAACCTAACCTAACCTAACCTAACCTAACCTAACCTAACCTAACCTAACCTAACCTAACCTAACCTAACCTAACCTAACCTAACCTAACCTAACCTAACCTAACCTAACCTAACCTAACCTAACCTAACCTAACCTAACCTAACCTAACCTAACCTAACCTAACCTAACCTAACCTAACCTAACCTAACCTAACCTAACCTAACCTAACCTAACCTAACCTAACCTAACCTAACCTAACCTAACCTAACCTAACCTAACCTAACCTAACCTAACCTAACCTAACCTAACCTAACCTAACCTAACCTAACCTAACCTAACCTAACCTAACCTAACCTAACCTAACCTAACCTAACCTAACCTAACCTAACCTAACCTAACCTAACCTAACCTAACCTAACCTAACCTAACCTAACCTAACCTAACCTAACCTAACCTAACCTAACCTAACCTAACCTAACCTAACCTAACCTAACCTAACCTAACCTAACCTAACCTAACCTAACCTAACCTAACCTAACCTAACCTAACCTAACCTAACCTAACCTAACCTAACCTAACCTAACCTAACCTAACCTAACCTAACCTAACCTAACCTAACCTAACCTAACCTAACCTAACCTAACCTAACCTAACCTAACCTAACCTAACCTAACCTAACCTAACCTAACCTAACCTAACCTAACCTAACCTAACCTAACCTAACCTAACCTAACCTAACCTAACCTAACCTAACCTAACCTAACCTAACCTAACCTAACCTAACCTAACCTAACCTAACCTAACCTAACCTAACCTAACCTAACCTAACCTAACCTAACCTAACCTAACCTAACCTAACCTAACCTAACCTAACCTAACCTAACCTAACCTAACCTAACCTAACCTAACCTAACCTAACCTAACCTAACCTAACCTAACCTAACCTAACCTAACCTAACCTAACCTAACCTAACCTAACCTAACCTAACCTAACCTAACCTAACCTAACCTAACCTAACCTAACCTAACCTAACCTAACCTAACCTAACCTAACCTAACCTAACCTAACCTAACCTAACCTAACCTAACCTAACCTAACCTAACCTAACCTAACCTAACCTAACCTAACCTAACCTAACCTAACCTAACCTAACCTAACCTAACCTAACCTAACCTAACCTAACCTAACCTAACCTAACCTAACCTAACCTAACCTAACCTAACCTAACCTAACCTAACCTAACCTAACCTAACCTAACCTAACCTAACCTAACCTAACCTAACCTAACCTAACCTAACCTAACCTAACCTAACCTAACCTAACCTAACCTAACCTAACCTAACCTAACCTAACCTAACCTAACCTAACCTAACCTAACCTAACCTAACCTAACCTAACCTAACCTAACCTAACCTAACCTAACCTAACCTAACCTAACCTAACCTAACCTAACCTAACCTAACCTAACCTAACCTAACCTAACCTAACCTAACCTAACCTAACCTAACCTAACCTAACCTAACCTAACCTAACCTAACCTAACCTAACCTAACCTAACCTAACCTAACCTAACCTAACCTAACCTAACCTAACCTAACCTAACCTAACCTAACCTAACCTAACCTAACCTAACCTAACCTAACCTAACCTAACCTAACCTAACCTAACCTAACCTAACCTAACCTAACCTAACCTAACCTAACCTAACCTAACCTAACCTAACCTAACCTAACCTAACCTAACCTAACCTAACCTAACCTAACCTAACCTAACCTAACCTAACCTAACCTAACCTAACCTAACCTAACCTAACCTAACCTAACCTAACCTAACCTAACCTAACCTAACCTAACCTAACCTAACCTAACCTAACCTAACCTAACCTAACCTAACCTAACCTAACCTAACCTAACCTAACCTAACCTAACCTAACCTAACCTAACCTAACCTAACCTAACCTAACCTAACCTAACCTAACCTAACCTAACCTAACCTAACCTAACCTAACCTAACCTAACCTAACCTAACCTAACCTTTTTTTTTTTTTTTTTTTTTTTTTTTTTTTTTTTTTTTTTTTTAACGGTGAGAAATGCCTGTTACGCATCCCCTCCCGCCTCGGGGGAGGCGGGAGGGGTATGTGGGGCTCCCAGGCGGCAGAGTGCCGCCCGTCCTACCCACTAAAACTCACCGATACGCCCTCTTAGCCATATGTGTCAGGGGAGCGCGGTATCGGTATGTCCCGCAAACCCCCACCACGGCTCGGCCCTTTCAGGCCCCCGCTTCTGGGTGTGGGCCACCCAGTCCGGCCACATGGTGCTGCGTTGGCGTATAGAACGCAGCACCTCGTCACGAGCCCATTGACGGACGGCAGTCACCCCCGTGACTACCGCCTTAGGCTCTGGATCGGGAGAGAGGCTAACGTTGCCGCTGGCCCCCCGCCCTTGGCACGATGGACGCTGTTAGGTCTCCATCGTGCTGCCCTCTTGCCCTGCCTGACTGGCTGTAGGTTGGGCTGGCTGCGGTCGAGGCTTAGGCCTCTCAGCACCCCTCCTCCTCCTCCTATTCGTCGGCTTGGCCGACGCACATGCCTTGCTTCCGAGCACGTGGGCAGCGGGCTTGCTCGACGCTGCGCACACTATACAGTGCGGCGCAGCGGAGCACGCCTCGCGTTTGTGGCCCAGCTGCCCACAGCGGAAGCAGGCGCTCCCTCGATCGACCTCTGCGGTGCATCGCTCCCGGACGTGCCCCAACTCGAGGCACCGGAAGCACCGCAGGGGTCGTGGCTCCAGCAGGCGGACCCTGGCCGACGACCAACCAATAGGGAGGCGGCCGGCCCCGATCACCTTCTTTGCAGCCGCGACCGGGCAGCTCACAAGAGCAGTGCCCAAGCCGGAATTATCCCGGCGGATCGGCCCCACCTTAATAGAGGCGGGCGGACATTCGCCGGCCTTGGCGAACGCTGCCTCCACTTCCTTTTGGACGATGGAGTCGTCCAGGCCGGAGACGCGCAGATCTGCGCGTTTCTCCGGTCTGGAGACTACAACGTCCTTGTCGCTGAACACCGCCTTCAGCTTCGCGGCCAACGAGTCGGCCTTGTCGCCGTTGGCGGCCCCCGGCACCTCTATTATGCGCGCCCCTGTCAGGGCGTGCTTGAAGGTGAAGGCCATGATACCCAGACCCTCGAGGTCAACGGATTCCTTGGCCTTCTCCATCACCTTGGTGTAGGTGACCCCCCTGGCTTCGGCGTCAGGCTGCAGTTTGATAACTACGGCCGACGTGCGGGGGGCTCGCAGTTTCGGCTTCGGCGGCTGCTTCGGCCTAGCTGCTTTGCCGGCTGCCTTGTCGGCTGGGGCGGGACCAGACTTGGGTTTGCGCTTACGCGTAACCTTCGTCCAGCCCTCCGCCGTGGACGTCTCTGCCTGTGGGGCTGATGAAGCGGCGTTCGCCGGGGCGGCCTGCTTCTTCCTTCTCGTCCTTTTCTTTTTGGCCTTCGACCCCTCACCAGTGGGAGGGGGAGGCCCGGTCACATCTGGGGTGGGCAACTCGACTTCCGGGCTCTCCCTCGAAGCCTCCTGCGGAGTAGCTCTCGAGGGGGCCCTTGAAGCTGAGGCCAGTGGTGGGCGGAGACGCTCCTCCGGCAACAGCCTGCCCTCCAGTCCCTCGAATCGGGCATTCACCATCGTCCCCACCGCCTCAATTATGGAGCGCTTCAGCGACTCCAGCTCATACGGAGCAGTTTGAGGGGGTGGGGCGCTGGCGAGGCCCGAGTTGTCTTGGGCCCGCCGCAAGTCAGCCCGTAATGCAGCCAACTCGCCACGGAGCTCCGACACTTCCACCTTTAGCCGGGCGTTGTCCGCTGACAACTTCCGGGTCTCGGCCGAGACCGTCGTCGTGCTCAGGACCTCCACAGCGTTCTTAATAGAAGCCGCCGCAGACTTCAGGGCACGAACATACGTGCCCTTCAAATGGGACGACTTGGACGCCACGTCCTTGATCAGGCCAACCTCCTGGAGAACCAGCTCGCGCAGTTCCCCAGCAGCTTTGCCGTCCTCCGCCAGCTCTTCCGCCGAAGGGCGCCTCTGCCTAAGCAGATACACCCTTCTCTCGGCCTCTGCCAGCTCCTGCTCCGCTTGGAGCTCCATAGCCTCCCGCTCCGCAGCGACCAGATCGGCCTTGGCTTTCGCCAGGCCCATGTACTCGCCGGTAGTGGGTGGCCGTCCACGTCCTTTTTTGGCGGCGGCATCGCATTTCTGGGCGGCAGACCTCCCTTCGTCTCTGCTGCCCGAACGCGACCGGTCTCTCGGTGGCTGGGATTTCTTCCCAGGGGCTTTGCCTTTGCCCTTAGAAAACCGGCCCGCCTTATCCCTCACCAGAGCGGGAGTAGCGCTACCACAGCCGCCTTTCCCACTCTTCTTGTCCTGGGACCGCTCCTCGTCAGAGGGACAGTCCGTCCAGCTCAGGTCGTCATCCGCGCCCTCGACCTCGTCTAGTTTGGGGCGCTTTGGAGGATAGGAATCCTCCAACTTCCGTCTCCGAGAACTCGAGACTGTAGAACCGCCGACGCTAGACGCCAGCGAGTCCACACTCTCGCTCTTCGTGAGCACTACTCTCGCAGCGCCCATTGCCTCCTCCAAGTTTGTCACAGAGGCGGACCTCGTCAGGTCTCCGCTCTCTGTACCAGTCGCCGTCTCCGAATCGTTATTGTGTGAATCGAGTCCTTTAAGATTGCCAGGGTCAGTCTTTTTGTAGAAGTCCGTCAAGAAATTTAATTTAAAAGCCATATCATGTCCCACGAGTGCGGGGGAAGGGGAGTCAATCGGCCCAGAGACCCCAATAGACCGAAGGCCCTATATACTCCTGGGGGGCGGGAGGTGCCCAGGGTTGTCCGCTAAGGAGTGGTTTGACGTAACCACCCACCCTTTCGGGTATCTGACGTCACGAGACGCTACGTCAGCCTTTACGGATTTTTATTGAGGTTTACTCCTCGCGACCCAGCCGGTGAAGGCCAGGCCCTCGGTTCCACCCTGGGGTGGAGTAACGAGACCGCCCGGAGTCGGCAGAGCCGAGTGCACTTGGCAGACGCACCGCGCGGATCACACCGCCGCCTTTCGGCAGCTTCCTTTCATACTTCCATCACGCTACCATCCCTCACCTTTGCCAGAAACATACATCACCACACATCCGTCGCCTTTACCCCCCAGTCGCCGGTCTGCCCAGTTAGCCCGTAGCCGAAGCCGGTCAGTACTGAGCAGACAAAACGCGACGCCCCGTGCCGGACTATCCGCCATCGTCGACCATCTCCCCAGGGAAACTGGAGAGATGGTCGGCGATGCCCAGGGTGCACCACGAGGAGGTTGTCCGACCTAGCACCCCAACCTAACCTAACCTTTTTTTTTTTTTTTTTTTTTTTTTTTTTTTTTTTTTTAACGAGGTGAAATGCATTTACGCATCCCCTTCCGCCTCGGGGGAGGCGGGAGGGGTATGTGGGGCTCCCAGGCGGCAGAGTGCCACCCGTCCTACCCACTAAAACACCTCGATACGCCCGCGAAGCCATATGTGTCAGGGGAGCGCGGTATCGTTAGTCCCGCGAACCCCCACCACGGCTCGGCCTTTTCAGGCCCCCCCCCAAGGCCAATCGGCCATAGTGCTGCATTGGCGTATAGAATGCAGCACCACCCCTCGCAGGCCCCTTAAGTGGACGGCAAACACCCCCGTGCCTACCGCCCCAGGGCCGGGCCACACTCGGCGCAGTGAGGCAAAACGCCAGGCCACAGCAGAGAGCCAGGGGGAGCAAAACCCCCAGCCCAGCGCCCTCCACCCGCTCCAGCGAGCCCCACGAAAGGGCAAGCGGTGCAGGCAGAGGCTAAGGGGAGACCTCCAACGGTCTCAACCCAAGCAGCCAATCTGCCGCGTCCCAACGTCTCACCCACACTCGACCAAAATGAGCAGGCCCACCTCTGGCGGAGTCTCGCCCCTCTGGCGACTCGACGCCGTCGCCGACGGCCACCGGCAAGGCTTCCGCCCCTCTGGCGCGACCTTGCCACCGCCGATAGGCGACACACACACATTCAGACATCATCTGTCATCCCTCACCTTTGCCCCCCTTTCGCCGTGGACTGATCTGATTTTCAGGGGCGCCGGACGGTACCAGGACGAACCCGGCTCGGCTGGCCAACCCGCTCCGCGAATCAACCCGAAGGGACAAGCATCGCGAGACCACCACAGCCTCCCACAGCCAGCCACCACCGGCACCCCCGTCCACCAAACACAGTCCACTAGCGACCCTCTAGCGAGGATAGCCGCCCCTCTGGCGGATCCTCTCACACTCATCCATCACCATTCATCCGTCGCCTTTACCCCCCAGTCGCCGGTCTGCCCAGTTAGCCCGTAGCCGAAGCCGGTCAGTACTGAGCAGACAAAACGCGACGCCCCGTGCCGGACTATCCGCCATCGCCGACCATCTCCCCAGGGAAACTGGAGAGATGGTCGGCGATGCCCAGGGTGCACCACGAGGAGGTTGTCCGACCTAGCACCCCAACCTAACCTAACCTAACCTTTTTTTTTTTTTTTTTTTTTTTTTTAACGAGGTGAAATGCATTTACGCATCCCCTTCCGCCTCGGGGGAGGCGGGAGGGGTATGTGGGGCTCCCAGGCGGCAGAGTGCCACCCGTCCTACCCACTAAAACACCTCGATACGCCCGCGAAGCCATATGTGTCAGGGGAGCGCGGTATCGTTAGTCCCGCGAACCCCCACCACGGCTCGGCCCTTTCAGGCCCCCCCCCAAGGCCAATCGGCCATAGTGCTGCATTGGCGTATAAAATGCAGCACAACCCCTCGCAGGCCCCTTAAGTGGACGGCAAACACCCCCGTGCCTACCGCCCCAGGGCCGGGCCACACTCGGCGCAGTGAGGCAAAACGCCAGGCCACAGCAGAGAGCCAGGGGGAGCAAAACCCCCAGCCCAGCGCCCTCCACCCGCTCCAGCGAGCCCCACGAAAGGGCAAGCGGTGCAGGCAGAGGCTAAGGGGAGACCTCCAACGGTCTCAACCCAAGCAGCCAATCTGCCGCGTCCCAACGTCTCACCCACACTCGACCAAAATGAGCAGGCCCACCTCTGGCGGAGTCTCGCCCCTCTGGCGACTCGACGCCGTCGCCGACGGCCACCGGCAAGGCTTCCGCCCCTCTGGCGCGACCTTGCCACCGCCGATAGGCGACACACACACATTCAGACATCATCTGTCATCCCTCACCTTTGCCCCCCTTTCGCCGTGGACTGATCTGGTTTTCAGGAGCGCCGGACGGTACCAGGACGAACCCGGCTCGGCTGGCCAACCCGTTCCGCGAATCAACCCGAAGGGACAAGCATCACGAGTCCACCACAGCCTCCCACAGCCAGCCACCACCGGCACCCCCGTCCACCAAACACAGTCCACTAGCGACCCTCTAGCGAGGATAGCCGCCCCTCTGGTGGATCCTCTCACACTCATCCATCACCATTCATCCGTCGCCTTTACCCCCCAGTCGCCGGTCTGCCCAGTTAGCCCGTAGCCGAAGCCGGTCAGTACTGAGCAGACAAAACGCGACGCCCCGTGCCGGACTATCCGCCATCGTCGACCATCTCCCCAGGGAAACTGGAGAGATGGTCGGCGATGCCCAGGGTGCACCACGAGGAGGTTGTCCGACCTAGCACCCCAACCTAACCTAACCTAACCTAACCTAACCTAACCTAACCTAACCTAACCTAACCTAACCTAACCTAACCTTTTTTTTTTTTTTTTTTTTTTTTTTTTTTTTTTTTTTTTTTTATTTTTTTTTTTTTTTTTTTTTTTTTTTTTTTTTTTTTTTTTTTTTTTTAACGAGGTGAAATGCATTTACGCATCCCCTTCCGCCTCGGGGGAGGCGGGAGGGGTATGTGGGGCTCCCAGGCGGCAGAGTGCCACCCGTCCTACCCACTAAAACACCTCGATACGCCCGCGAAGCCATATGTGTCAGGGGAGCGCGGTATCGTTAGTCCCGCGAACCCCCACCACGGCTCGGCCTTTTCAGGCCCCCCCCCAAGGCCAATCGGCCATAGTGCTGCATTGGCGTATAGAATGCAGCACCACCCCTCGCAGGCCCCTTAAGTGGACGGCAAACACCCCCGTGCCTACCGCCCCAGGGCCGGGCCACACTCGGCGCAGTGAGGCAAAACGCCAGGCCACAGCAGAGAGCCAGGGGGAGCAAAACCCCCAGCCCAGCGCCCTCCACCCGCTCCAGCGAGCCCCACGAAAGGGCAAGCGGTGCAGGCAGAGGCTAAGGGGAGACCTCCAACGGTCTCAACCCAAGCAGCCAATCTGCCGCGTCCCAACGTCTCACCCACACTCGACCAAAATGAGCAGGCCCACCTCTGGCGGAGTCTCGCCCCTCTGGCGACTCGACGCCGTCGCCGACGGCCACCGGCAGGGCTTCCGCCCCTCTGGCGCGACCTTGCCACCGCCGATAGGCGACACACACACATTCAGACATCATCTGTCATCCCTCACCTTTGCCCCCCTTTCGCCGTGGACTGATCTGATTTTCAGGGGCGCCGGACGGTACCAGGACGAACCCGGCTCGGCTGGCCAACCCGCTCCGCGAATCAACCCGAAGGGACAAGCATCGCGAGACCACCACAGCCTCCCACAGCCAGCCACCACCGGCACCCCCGTCCACCAAACACAGTCCACTAGCGACCCTCTAGCGAGGATAGCCGCCCCTCTGGCGGATCCTCTCACACTCATCCATCACCATTCATCCGTCGCCTTTACCCCCCAGTCGCCGGTCTGCCCAGTTAGCCCGTAGCCGAAGCCGGTCAGTACTGAGCAGACAAAACGCGACGCCCCGTGCCGGACTATCCGCCATCGCCGACCATCTCCCCAGGGAAACTGGAGAGATGGTCGGCGATGCCCAGGGTGCACCACGAGGAGGTTGTCCGACCTAGCACCCCAACCTAACCTAACCTAACCTTTTTTTTTTTTTTTTTTTTTTTTTTTTTTTTTTTAACGAGGTGAAATGCATTTACGCATCCCCTTCCGCCTCGGGGGAGGCGGGAGGGGTATGTGGGGCTCCCAGGCGGCAGAGTGCCACCCGTCCTACCCACTAAAACACCTCGATACGCCCGCGAAGCCATATGTGTCAGGGGAGCGCGGTATCGTTAGTCCCGCGAACCCCCACCACGGCTCGGCCTTTTCAGGCCCCCCCCCAAGGCCAATCGGCCATAGTGCTGCATTGGCGTATAAAATGCAGCACCACCCCTCGCAGGCCCCTTAAGTGGACGGCAAACACCCCCGTGCCTACCGCCCCAGGGCCGGGCCACACTCGGCGCAGTGAGGCAAAACGCCAGGCCACAGCAGAGAGCCAGGGGGAGCAAAACCCCCAGCCCAGCGCCCTCCACCCGCTCCAGCGAGCCCCACGAAAGGGCAAGCGGTGCAGGCAGAGGCTAAGGGGAGACCTCCAACGGTCTCAACCCAAGCAGCCAATCTGCCGCGTCCCAACGTCTCACCCACACTCGACCAAAATGAGCAGGCCCACCTCTGGCGGAGTCTCGCCCCTCTGGCGACTCGACGCCGTCGCCGACGGCCACCGGCAAGGCTTCCGCCCCTCTGGCGCGACCTTGCCACCGCCGATAGGCGACACACACACATTCAGACATCATCTGTCATCCCTCACCTTTGCCCCCCTTTCGCCGTGGACTGATCTGGTTTTCAGGGGCGCCGGACGGTACCAGGACGAACCCGGCTCGGCTGGCCAACCCGCTCCGCGAATAAACCCGAAGGGACAAGCATCGCGAGACCACCACAGCCTCCCACAGCCAGCCACCACCGGCACCCCCGTCCACCAAACACAGTCCACTAGCGACCCTCTAGCGAGGATAGCCGCCCCTCTGGCGGATCCTCTCACACTCATCCATCACCATTCATCCGTCGCCTTTACCCCCCAGTCGCCGGTCTGCCCAGTTAGCCCGTAGCCGAAGCCGGTCAGTACTGAGCAGACAAAACGCGACGCCCCGTGCCGGACTATCCGCCATCGCCGACCATCTCCCCAGGGAAACTGGAGAGATGGTCGGCGATGCCCAGGGTGCACCACGAGGAGGTTGTCCGACCTAGCACCCCAACCTAACCTAACCTAACCTAACCTAACCTAACCTAACCTAACCTAACCTAACCTAACCTAACCTAACCTAACCTTTTTTTTTTTTTTTTTTTTTTTTTTTTTTTTTTTTTTTGTCGATGTGGAAATGCATTTACGCATTCCGCCTGAGCTAGGGCAAGCTCAGGCGGATATGTGGGGCTCCCAGGCGGCTTAAAGTGCCGCCCGTCCTACCCACTAAAACCACACCGGTATCCCTTCTCAGCCCTGAGTGTCGGCATCACAGGCAACTCGCTCTCGCATATCATCTGTGATGCCGACGGGGCCTGGACCGCCACAGCAGTCCCCTTCTTTATGGGAGCCTTGCTCCCATCCTCCACTGGGACGGGCGCGCCGGATACTAGCGCGCCCGTCTACCTCCACGGCCTGTTGCTGGTCAGACGACGGGTTGCCCTCCCCGCCGCCCGCAGGCCACGCCCTACGGTGGTCGTAGGTCGTCCCTCAAGTGGGCCGCGCGCCGACGCCCTGGGCGTCTGCGACGGGAGGGGAGCGTAGACGTTGCTTCCCTCTCCCTCTCGGCCGTCTCCTTGGAGGCCATTACGGCCTCCGCAAAAGAGGCTACCGCCTCCCAGGCGCTCTCGCTCCCGACCATGCTTGCAAACACAGCCGGCAGCGAGAGCGCCTGCACTCCGATCGAGGCGATCAGCTCGCCTCTCGCCTCATCCCAAGCTGGGCACGCCTGCAGGGTGTGCATGGCCGTGTCCTGGGGGGCAGCGCAGTGGTGGCATCCCTCCTCTTCTTCGCGTCCGATCCGACGCAGATACCGCCCGAAACAACCATGTCCGGACAGTATCTGCGTCAGTCGAAACGTGAGGGCACCATGTCGACGCTCCAACCACTCCCTGAAGACAGGCATTATGGCGGCGATGGTGTTGACTCCGGCGCTTGGGTGAGCTAGCTGCTCGCCCCACTCTTCTACTACGGCGGCTTGCGCCTCCGCCTTTTTCCTCATCAGCACCAGCAGGTCCACAGCGTGTCCCTGACTGAGCTGGTCTGTGCGCCACTGGTACAGGCGGTGCAGGGCTTTCGCCTCTAACTGCCAAGGAGGCGTTCCCGCCAGCAGTGTTGCCGCCTCAAACCCTACCGTGCGATACCCCCGGGCCACTCTTACCGCCATCGCTCTCTGAGGCCTCCTCAGGAGCGCGGCATTCTGGGCGGGTAAGGCTTCGGCCCATATCGGGGCCCCGTAAAGGGCCTGGGATCGCACGACGCCTGTGTAGAGTCGCCTGCATGAAGTGTCCGGTCCCCCCAAGTTGGGGAGAATGGACGACAATGCGGCGACTGTCCTCGTCAATTTGGGAGCGAGCGCCTCAAAGTGGGAACGGAACGTCCATCTGCTGTCCAGGAGTAACCCCAGGTATTTGAGTGTTGCTCCCACATTGATGCGCACGCCCCCTACCACAATATGCAGGTCAGCGGGCGGCTTATTCCGCGGGCCATGGAAGGCCACCGCCTCGGTCTTATTGAGGGCCACGTTTAGGCCCAGTCTCCTTATACGCCCGACTACCAGTGCCACACCCGCTGTAGCCCGTATGGAAGCCTGGCGATAAGTCTTGCCCCTCGCGGTTACCAGGGTGTCATCGGCGTAACACGTCAGAGAGACGCCAGGAAGCAGCGAACCGCGGAGGACCCAGTCGTACGCGATGTTCCACAGGAGTGGTCCTAGGACCGACCCCTGCGGAACACCGCACCCGACATCCCTCTGGCACCACTCCGCGTGACTCGGGTACGTAATATGCCTCTCCGAGAGGTAGTTCGCTACTAGCCGTCGCAGGTAGGATGGGAACCGGTGGTAGTTCAAGGCCGCCAAGATTGCATCCCAGGGGAGGGAGTTGAACGCATTGGCGATGTCTATTGACACCGCCAATATCACCTCTCCCCGGGACACCGCTTCCTCCACTATTCCTCGTACCCTCTTCACCGCGTCAATGGTGGATCTTCCACGACGGAACCCAAACTGGTTTGGACTCAGATCCGGACCTGTTACCGTCAAGTGCTCGACGAGGCGATTGGCAATTATCCGCTCAAAGAGCTTGCCCGCCTCGTCGAGAAGGACGATCGGACGGTAGGCCGAAGGTGAGTCCGCCGGACGCCCGTCCTTCCTTAAGAGGATTAGTTTCCCGGTCTTCCAGTTGGACGGGAAATGTCCAGTCCGTAGGCATTCATTAAGGAACGCCGTGTAACGGGGCCCCAGAGCCCCAAGGGTCGCGGCCAGAACGCGACCAGGGACGCCGTCGGGTCCTGGGGCCACGTTTTTCTTCTTCATCTTGGTGATTGCCACCTCGAGCTCCAGCTCCGTGATCTCGGGGGCGCCTACGTCATGATCCAGGGAGTCGAGTCCAGGTGTCAAATCCGGGAGAGTGCGCACTGTTCCGTCAGGAAACAGGGCACTCAAAGTCACGTCCAGTGTTTGGGGCTGTAAGGTCCTAGTCAGGGGCGGGGCCCAGGGGCGGAGCTTGCCCCTGACCATCCTGTACGGGCGTCCCCATGGGTCACCGTCCAAGATGGCCAGGAGCTCCTCCCGAGCCCTCACCTTAGCCCGTTTTATGGCCTCCTGAAGAGTCCTTTTTGCCGATCTGTAGGCCTCGTACAGCTCAGCCTCCCTCGTTGCCGAGTATTGGGTGAGCCGGCGTCTTCTCCGATGGCGGGTGTACTGGCGGCGCGCGGCTATGCAAGCCCTGCGCAACTGCGCGAGGTCGCGCGACCACCAGTACACCTGTCGTCTCCGCGACCTGTCATTAGGCCGCATGCGTGGCATCGCCGCATCGCAGATGGCGATCAAAGCAGAGCGTAGCCACTCTGCTTCCTGCTGGATGTTGTTGTCACGCGGCGGCGGTATCCAAGCTTGGACCTCTGCAGCTTCGAGCAAGAGCTCGTAGTCCAGGCGGCCCAGGGTCCATCGCGGATTAGGGTCAACCAAGACAGATTGTGCGGGCACGTCGGAGGTCTGAGCGGTAACGCTGAACCGGATATAGCGGTGATCCGACAGCGTCTCCGCTCCCTCGACGACGTGCCAATCTCGAACCCGACGCGCTATGCTGGGGCTGGCAAAGGAGATGTCCACTATGGACCCCCCCGCCTGCCGAACGCACGTATAGGCCGTGCCCCTATTCAGGACGACCAGTCCTCTCTCAATCGCCCACTCTTCGAGTACTTCACCCCTCGCGTCGGCAGTTGGTGAGCCCCACGCTGGGGACTTTGCATTAAAGTCCCCGAGGACTATCACGGGACGGGGATGAAGACTGTCCAAGAGGGCGCTGAGCTGGGCCACAAAGGCCTCAAACTCCGCCAGGTGTCGGTTTGGCGAGAAATAAATCCCGACGACCGAGATGTTGCCCACACTGGCGGCAACGTAACCGCGGCCCCTCTCGACACTTCCGAGTATCGGGCCGCCGTTTGTCGTGTCCGTTATTATGGCCACCAGGCCGTCCAAGTCTCCCGCCCACTTAGGTGAGGGAGGGACCCAGTAAGGCTCCGCGACCACAGCCAATCCGATGGACCACTCCGCCAGGGTCTGAAACAAAAGGTCCTGGGCCCTTGCGGAATGGTTTGCGTTGGTTTGCAGTATTTGGAGCACCTGATCCATTAAGAGATGTCCATAACTTTCTCCTTCTCTGCCGATCGCGGTGCGGGTGCCGGTGCCGGTGTGGACCGCTTCCCTTTGTTCACGGGGGCCGCCTTCTGGGTTTTAGACTGGGCTGATGAGCAGCCCTTACCGCCCGCAAGATGTTCAGCGGGCTTGCCAACCTTCGCACACATTAGGCAGTGTGGAGTGTCGATACACTCGGTCATTTTGTGCCCCGGTTTGCCGCACCTGAAGCAGGTTTTGCTGCAGTCTACTTCGGACGTGCACTTTACGCCTACGTGTCCCTCCATGAGGCAGCGGTAACACCGCATGGGCCTCGGCTTCAGTAGCCTGACTTGGGCCGTGGTCCAGCCCACGAGAAGTCGTCGACCGTCCGCCAACTTCTGGGCCGCCGCAATGGGGCAGCTCACAATTGCGGTGCCGAGCCCGTCCAACCCCGGCTTTATGGCGTTCGCCTTAATTTGTGCGACGGGGCACTCTCCTCCTTTGGCAATCGCTGACACCAACTCCTGCTGAGAGATGGAGTCGTCGAGGCCCGTTACTCTCAGGTCCGCACATCTAGTCGGCCGAGAGATCAGGCAGTCCTCTTCGGAGAACTTGGCTCGCAATTCGCCCGCCAGGGCGTCTGCCTTCTCGCCGCTAGAAGCCCCAGGCACTTCAAAGAGGCGGGCACCGGTCACCGTGACCCTGCAGCGCACGCCATCAATGCCGAGGTCGTTCAGCTTGATGGCGGACCTGGCGCTATGCAGAAGCGCCGCGTAGGTGACGCCGCGCTCTTCCGCCTTAGGTGCCAGAGTGAGGACCACAGCCGTCGAGCGTGGAGCCCGAAGCCTTCTCCTAGTCCTCTTCCTCTTCCGCTTTGCCTTCTTGGCGGCCTTCTTGGCACCCACCTCCTGCCACTCCCCATCGGGCTTAGCGGGTCCCTGAGGCTGGGCGGTAGGGGCCTCCTCCCTATTGCTGCTCGCCTTCTCCTTTTCCTTGCCACGCTGCACGTTGCTGGCGGCTTTGGGGGCAGCTTTGGGGGCAGCCGACGTTGATGGCGTCGCTGCCGTCGCGGAAGAGGGCGCCCGCTCGGATGGCTTTGCAGGGCGCGCTGTCCTCTCATCTGGTCTGATTTCTGTCGCCGGTGGTGCAGGTGGCGTCCGCTTGACCACGTCAGACGCCAAGGGTGGGCGAAGAATTTTGCCCTCCAGAAACTGGACCCTCTGAAGGACCTTGCCAATCTCGTCCCTGACGACCTTTATCAGGTCTGACTCGACAGGTTTAGGGGCCGCAGCAGAGGCTGCCGGCCGACTCTCTCCTCCGATCACCATCTCCCGGATACAGTCGAGCTCCTTCTTGAGATCGCCCATCTGCCTCTTCAGGCGAGCGTTCTCTATTTGCAGACGACGAACCTCATCGCTTGCAGTCCGCGAAAATAGCTCCTCTGCCACGTCTGCGATGGAGTTAGCCGCCTGCTTCAACTCCTTCTGCTTAACTCCATTGAGGCCCTTGGAGACCCTCGACACCTCCCTGATATCCGCCAGTGACTCCGCCAGCCTCTGCTTTAAGCCTTCCATTGGCATCTCGTCGGCGTCAAGCCTCAATGAGGCGCGCGATGCCGCACGGGAGTCGCGGTCACTGGCTGCGTCATTCCCGGTTGCTTCGGCTGTCAACCTGTCTGCTTCAGCGAGCCGTTCTTCTAGGGTACTCGCCCGCTGGGCAGCCTCCATCTCCTTCTTTATCTTCCAGAGGCCGACGTGCTCACCTGTGGTAGGCGGCCTGCCTCGCTTACGCTTGCGTGGGCCCTCGCTTTGCGTGCTCATTACGGAGTCAGCGTCAGAATGCGCCTCCTCCCCTCCCTTTTCGGTTCCGCGGCTGCTGCTCTCTCCCACAGCCAGCCGCTCCACCACAACTATTGGGGTAGCGGACCTAGATAGGTCAACACTACCACCACCAATCAACTGTGCCAAATCGCTATGTTGTGTATCAGATCCATTATTCGCGCCGTTGTTCGTCATTATTAGCTTATCCGTCGTTTTTAAATTTTCAGTTTCCATATAAGTCCCACGAGTAGGAGGGATATAAGTGGTCAATCCGAGCGGTGCCCTCTGCACTCGGACAAGCCTATTACGTCCTGGGTGTCGGCCGGTTCCCAGGGAAAACTCTACCTCCTTTAAGCTGACCTCCCGCCAGCTAGTCATCGCCCACGACGGGACGGATGGTCATTTTTAGAGTGGTTCCGCCCACTAGACCCCAGCCGGTTAAGGCAAGAGCCCCCGGTCCCAACATCATCGGCCGCGAGACGTGTATTCCACGACACCTCCGATGGGATTACGGGCGCGTCCGGTGGCGGCCGAAGCCGCGTGCACCTGGCACTACACCGCACGCTCATACCGCCTCCTTTCGGTGGCTTCCATTCAAACATCCCGCTTCCGCACCATTCATCCATCACCTTTGCCCCAGGAAAACATACATCACGCACAACATCCATCACCTTTACCCCCCCGTCGCCGGACTTCTCCCAACTCCCTCCGAAAGCCGGAGAGAGCCAGAAGCAGTCAAAACGCGACTCCCCATGTCGGACTATCCGCCATCGTCGACCATCTCCCCAGGAAAACTGGAGAGATGGTCGGCGATGCCCAGGGTGCACCACGAGGAGGTTGTCCGACCTAGCACCCCAACCTAACCTAACCTAACCTAACCTAACCTAACCTAACCTAACCTAACCTAACCTTTTTTTTTTTTTTTTTTTTTTTTTTTTTTTTTACGAGGAGAAATGCCTTTACGCATTCCCTCCCGCCTCGGGGGAGGCGGGAGGGATATGTGGGGCTCCCAGGCGGCAGAGTGCCGCCCGTCCTACCCACTAAAACTCCTCGATGTGCCGTCTCTGCCATTGTGTTGGGGACGCGTCATCGGTTATTCCCGTCCCGCGAACCCCAACACGGCTTGGCCTTTTCAGGCCCCCGCTCCTGGGTGCTTAGGTCACCCAGTTCGGCCAAACGACGCCGCGTCAGCACATGGGACGCGGCGCCTCCACACGAGCCCTCAGCGGAACGGCAGACGCCCCCGCATCTGCCGCCCGCAGGCTCCTATTAGGGAGGGATGCCACCCGCATACGCCCTCCTCCTGCGCCCTGGTCTTCGGCGGCGGATCGCCAGGGTGGCGTTAGCCTCCCTGTCCCTCTCCGCCGCCTCCTTCCGGGCTATCACTTCCTCACAGAATGAGGCGACTGCCGCCCACGACCTCCCGCTGTCCACCATGGCGCGAACCACGGCAGGCAGGGAGAGGTCGTGCCCCACAACAGAGCGCAGCGTCCTGCGCTCATCCTCCCAGGCTGGGCACTCCTCCAGCGTATGCTGGGCCGTCTCCTCAGCACATGCGTCGCAGTGGTGACACTCGGCCGTGGGCTCCCTCCCCGCCACGCGACACAGATACCTCCCGAAACAACCATGTCCCGAGAGAACCTGCGTCACGCGGAAGGTGAGGACGCCGTGTCGCCTGTCCAGCCACCGGTGCAGGACTGGACGCATGGCCTCTACGGTTCGTAGGCCGGCGCTGGGGTGCTCCAGCCTCCGCTCCCACGCCTCAACCGCGCGCTGGCGCAGTTCCAGCTGACGCGCTTTCAGCTCCTCTGGAGCCGGCGAATGCCGCCGAGCCCTCGCCTCCTCGCGCCACTTGTAGAGTGACGCGAGGATCTCCGCGTCTAGGTCCCAGGGCAGGGAACTGGCCAGCACGCACGCTGCCTCGCCGGAGATGGTCCGGTAACCCCGTATGGCCCGTGTAGCCACCACCCTCTGCGGTTTGCGCAAAAGCGCGACGCTCCGGCGATTCAGGGTGTCAGCCCACACGGGAGCTCCATACAGGGCCATGGAGCGTGCGATCCCAACATATAGGCGGCGGCAGGGGTCGCCGGGGCCTCCCACATTTGGGAGAAGTCTCCCCAGAGCTGCCGCAGCCGTCATTACCCTCGGGGCAAGGCGCTCGAAGTGGGCGCAAAAGTCCCATCGACGGTCGAGGACGAGACCGAGATATCTCATTGTCGCCCGGACGTCGACGCGGACTCCACTCACCACAATATGAGCGTCCGCCGGTGGCGCATTCCTAGGTCCATAGAAGCAGAGGGCCTCGGATTTGCTAAGGGCCACCTCCAGCCCCAGCCTCCGAATCCTCCCCACCACATCCGCCACTCCTGCAGTTGCAAGGATGGCGGCCCGGTGGAAGTTGGGTCCGCGAGCGGTGACGAGCGTATCATCGGCGTAACAAGTTACGTCAACCCCACTTAAATTGGCGCCTCGCAGCACCCAATCATACCCGATGTTCCACAGGAGTGGCCCTAAGACCGACCCCTGTGGAACTCCGCAGGTCATTTCTAACGACCCCTGGCCATTCTGACAGGGATAGATCACCCTCCGTTGCGACAGGTACGCCCCAATGACACGACGTAGGTAGAGAGGCACTCCGTGAAACCGGAGCGCCTCCCTTACACAAGCCCAGGGCAAGGTGTTAAAGGCATTGGCGATGTCAAGAGACACCGCCAAGACGACCCCACCCTGAGAAACCGTCTCCTGCACGAGGGCTTTCACCCGCAGCACCGCGCCGATGGTCGATCGACCCCGGCGAAACCCGAACTGGCTGTCCGCCAAATTTGGTCCGACAGTCTCGAGGTGCTCGACGATGCGACCGGCGACCACTCTCTCGAAAAGCTTGCCCACATCGTCGAGCAGCACTATCGGCCGATACGCGGACGGGGAGTCCGCAGGACGCCCCTCCTTCCTGATGAGGACGAGTCTGCCTGTCTTCCACCGCTGTGGAATTATGGCTTGAGCCAGACAGGCAGTAAACATCGTCCTCAGTCTCGGTTCCAGGGCCTCCAAGGCCAGGACCCACGCTCGTCCAGGGATGCCATCAGGACCCGGAGCAGTGTTGCGGGCTCTCATCCGAGCGATAGCCGCTCCGAGCTCGTCCTCGGTAATTTCGGGCACATCCAGAATCGGTCCGGCAACGTCGACTACGCCGGGCGGAGCCATCAGAGGCGGCGTATGTTCCTCCCTCTGGGGGAACAGTGCCGCAACAATGGCCGTGACTAGTTCCGGCTGGAGGCTCTGTGTCAATGGGGGGGCCCAGGGGCGGAGCTTATTCCGAACCATCCTGTACGGCCTCCCCCAAGGATCTTGATCCAGCGAGGCCAGGAACTCCTGCCTAGCCTGGGCTATGGCTCTGGCTATGGCGACCTGCAACGCCATATTGGCCTGCCTATAGGAGGCATACAACTCTGCCTCAAGAGGCTCGTCACGGCGCCGCCTCCTTCGGCATCGGGCGTACTGGCGTCTCGCCGCAACACACGCCCTGCGCATTTGCCCCAGCTCTGGAGACCACCAGTAGACCCAGCGCCTGGGAGAAAGATTCCTGGCCCGGGCCATGGACGCGTCACACACCTCCGTCATCGCGCCCTGGAGCCAATCGGCTTCCTCCTCGACCACTACGCTACCGGGCGCAGGCAGCCAGGACTGGACGATAGCCGCCTCCTTCAGGACCTCCTCGTCCAGGCTTGAAAGCCGCCATCGCGGGCCTTCCCCTCTCGCGTCCCGGCTTGGGCCAGAAAAGGTATCTGGGAGGGCGGAGACATCATACCGAATATATCGGTGGTCCGACAAAGTCTCTTCGCCCTCAACCACCTTCCAGCCCCGGACACGGCGCGCCAAGGCAGGGCTCGCGAACGATACGTCCACTATCGACCCGCCCTGAAACCGCACACACGTGTCCACCGAACCTCTATTGAGGACGACCAGCCCGACCTCAACGAGCCATTCCTCCAGCACCCCACCCCGCGCATCTGTCGCGGAGGATCCCCACGCCGTGGACTTGGCGTTGAGATCCCCAGCGACCAGCACTGGGCAGGGCCTAAACTGCCTGACCAGGGACCCCAGCTGGTCCAGGAAGGCCTCAAACTCGGCCAGCGTTCTGTTGGGGGAGAAATAGGCTGCCACCACCACGACCTCTCCCAACCGAGCGGCCACAAAGCCGGGGCCGTTCCTCACATTGCTGAGAGGAGGCGAACCCGCCGCAGTCCGACAGACCAGTGCTGCCGTTCCCGACCGACACCCAGCCCAGTTATCCCCGGGGGGAATAAAGTAGGGTTCGGATATCACAGCCACATGTATCCCCCACTGCGCCATACTCTGGAACAAAAGATCCTGAGCCCTGACGCAGTGGTTGATATTTGCCTGCAGGAAACTCAAAGTGGCCATTTATTATTGTGTGGCCATCGAAACTCCCTCCTCCCCGGCCTCACTGGTCGCAGGGCGAGATGACTGCGGCTGAGCGGTAGCTCCCACAGCGCCTCTCCGTCTTCTCCTTCCAGCCGGCTTAGCAGCGGCACAACCCTTGCCGCCAAGCACGTGGCCCGAGGGTTTTGTGGCCGCAGCGCACACCAAGCAATAAGGCGCCGCGGAACATCCTCTGGCCTGGTGGCCAAGCTGCCCGCAACGGTAGCAGGCGCTTCCCCTGTCGACCTCCGCCGTGCATAGCTCCTTGACGTGACCCAGCTCAAGGCACCGGAAGCACCGCAGAGGCCGCTGCTGCAGCAGCTTAGCCTGCACCGAGGACCAGCCGATAAGAAAACGGCCGGTCTTCAAGATCTTGTTGGCAGCGGCGACAGGGCAACTGACCAAAACCGTGCCGAGACCGGATTTGTCACGGCGGATCTCCCCCGTCTTTATTGAGGCCACCGGGCACTCGCCGACTCTCGCGATCGCCACGTCCACGTCCGCTTTTTCAACCGAGTCCTCCAGGCCCGAGAGACGCACATCTGCACATCTCTCCGGCCTGGACACTACGGCATCCTCCTTCTTTAAGACCTGGCGCAGCTTGTCCGCCAGCTGGTCGGCCTTCTCGCCACTCGTGGCCCCCGGCAACACGAATATTCGAGCCCCTGTGACTGCCGTCCTGACCTTCAGGGACTGGATGCCGAGACCCTCGATGTTCACAGACCTTTTGGCCTCCTTCAAAATGTCGGAGTAGGTGACCCCCCTAGACTGGGCGTCCTGCTGCAGTTTAACGACTACAGCAGACGAGCGGGGGGGTCGCAACTTCGTCTTCTTGGGTTGCTGCGCCGCCTGGGCGGCCGGAGCGGATCCTGAGCGTGCTCTGCCCTTGCGCCTGGATACTCTCGTCCAGCCATCCGTCGCCGGAGGCGGGGCACCAGAGCCCTCCTGAGTGGAGTTGGCAGGCGTGGCCCGCTTCTTCTTCTTGGTCTTCTTCTTCCTCCCCTCCGGCTGTGCAGTGGGAGGAGAAGGTGCAGGTTGCGACTCAGCCTGACGTTCCGCTGAAGCAGCCGCTGGAGCAGCCGCTGGAGCAGCCGCTGGAGAAGCCGCTGGAGCAGCCGCTGAAGCAGCCGCCCGTGCCATAGGGCCCTTCGCAGACCTCGGCGTAGCCTTTGGGGCCGCATTTGGTGGAGTCCCAGAAGCCGGCGTGGGCAGGCTTTCCAGGGCCGCTTTGTCCGCCGCTAGTGGTGGGCGAACGCTCTTCGCTGGCAGCAATCTGCCCTCCAGGTTCTCGAATCGAGCGTTCACCATTGTCCCCACCGCCTCTATTATGGAGCGCTTCAACGACTCCGGCTCAAACTGAGCACTTGAGGGCGGTGGGACAGAATCTTGCGTCCGCCGCAGATCAGCCCGCAGAGCATCCAACTCCTTACGGAGCTCGGCCACTTCTGCTTTTAGGCGGTTGTTGTCCGTGGACAACTTCCGCGTTTCGGTGGACACAGAGGACTTACTGAGCGCCTCCACGGCAATCTTAATTGCCTTTGCCGCGTCCTTGAGCTTCTTCACGGAAGTCCCCTTTAAGTTAGCGGAACTTGTAGCCACACGGGTTATGCGGGTCACATGTCTGATCACTTGCTCAGTCAAATCGCCCGCTGTAGGTCCTTCATCTGTAGACGAATCCGAGAGGTTGTCCGAGCCCAGCAAGCGACCCTTACGTGCAGCCTCCGCCAACTCCTTCTCGGCCTGCATCTCCAGAGCCTCGCGCTGCGCAGCCCTCCAGTCAGCTTCAGCACTGGCCAGGCCATCAAACTCCTCAGCCCTTACGGGCTCTTCTCTACCTCGTCGTGGGCCGGCACCCTTGGAGGAGGATTTCTTCGTCTCACTCCTATCGCCTGACCTCGACCGGTCCCGCGTCTGGGGTCCCTCTCCAACACTACTCTTCAGGAACCGTCCCCGTTTGTCCCTCGCTTGCCCAGGGGAAGAGCGACCACGGCCGCTTTTGCCGTTCGTCCTCTGTTGCTTCGGGACATTCTCGTCGCTCGAGGAGCCATTTATGCTCGAGACATCACCCTTTCGGTCGCGCGAGCGCTTGCGGCTATCCTCAAAGAACTTGGAAGATCCAGCCGCAGAAGCCCAGCCACTCGTCTTCGAACGGGAGGAGTCGTCAGAACTCGACATCACTCCCACTTCGTCGACCACCACCGACCCCGTGAGGTCCACACCGGCGGCAAGCCGCCCGTCCACACCCTCCGCAGACACCGACTTAGCCAAGTCAGCGCCCCTCGTACCATCGTCCAAATCGTTAAGCAATTTCCGTTGTCCGTTTTGAATGCCAGTGTCCGTCATTTTTAGCGTATTCGTCGTTTTAAGTTTTTTAGTTTCCATAGTTAGTCCCACGAGTGCGGGGGAAGGGGAGTCAATCGGCCCAGAGACCCCATTAGACCGAAGGCCCTATATACTCCTGGGGGGCGGGAGGTGCCCAGGGTTGTCCGCTAAGGAGTGGTTTAACGTAACCACCCACCCTTTCGGGTATCTGACGTCACGAGACGCTACGTCAGCCTTTACGGATTTTTATTGAGGTTTACTCCTCGCGACCCAGCCGGTGAAGGCCAGGCCCTCGGTTCCACCCTGGGGTGGAGTAACGAGACCGCCCGGAGTCGGCAGAGCCGAGTGCACTTGGCAGACGCACCGCGCGGATCACACCGCCGCCTTTCGGCAGCTTCCTTCCATACCGCAATCCCGCTCCCATCCATCACCTTTGCCCAAAACATACATCACCACACATCCATCACCTTTACCCCCCCTTACCCTCCCCGCCACTCATGCCGCTCTACAGCCCTCTCTGAAAGCAGAGAGGTACCGAGGACAGCACTCGCGGCCCCCGTCGCCGGACTGCCCCCAACCCCCTCCGAAAGCCGGAGAGAGCCAGAAGCAGACAAAACGCGACTCCCCATGTCGGACTATCCGCCATCGTCGACAATCTAACCAGGGAAACTGGAGAGATTGTCGGCGATGCCCAGGGTGCACCACGAGGAGGTTGTCCGACCTAGCACCCCAACCTAACCTAACCTAACCTAACCTAACCTAACCTAACCTAACCTAACCTAACCTTTTTTTTTTTTTTTTTTTTAACGAGGTGAAATGCATTTACGCATCCCCTTCCGCCTCGGGGGAGGCGGGAGGGGTATGTGGGGCTCCCAGGCGGCAGAGTGCCACCCGTCCTACCCACTAAAACACCTCGATACGCCCGCGAAGCCATATGTGTCAGGGGAGCGCGGTATCGTTAGTCCCGCGGACCCCCACCACGGCTCGGCCCTTTCAGGCCCCCCCCCAAGGCCAATCGGCCATAGTGCTGCATTGGCGTATAGAATGCAGCACCACCCCTCGCAGGCCCCTTAAGTGGACGGCAAACACCCCCGTGCCTACCGCCCCAGGGCCGGGCCACACTCGGCGCAGTGAGGCAAAAACGCCAGGCCACAGCAGAGAGCCAGGGGGAGCAAAACCCCCAGCCCAGCGCCCTCCACCCGCTCCAGCGAGCCCCACGAAAGGGCAAGCGGTGCAGGCAGAGGCTAAGGGGAGACCTCCAACGGTCTCAACCCAAGCAGCCAATCTGCCGCGTCCCAACGTCTCACCCACACTCGACCAAAATGAGCAGGCCCACCTCTGGCGGAGTCTCGCCCCTCTGGCGACTCGACGCCGTCGCCGACGGCCACCGGCAAGGCTTCCGCCCCTCTGGCGCGACCTTGCCACCGCCGATAGGCGACACACACACATTCAGACATCATCTGTCATCCCTCACCTTTGCCCCCCTTTCGCCGTGGACTGATCTGGTTTTCAGGGGCGCCGGGCGGTACCAGGACGAACCCGGCTCGGCTGGCCAACCCGCTCCGCGAATCAACCCGAAGGGACAAGCATCGCGAGACCACCACAGCCTCCCACAGCCAGCCACCACCGGCACCCCCGTCCACCAAACACAGTCCACTAGCGACCCTCTAGCGAGGATAGCCGCCCCTCTGGCGGATCCTCTCACACTCATCCATCACCATTCATCCGTCGCCTTTACCCCCCAGTCGCCGGTCTGCCCAGTTAGCCCGTAGCCGAAGCCGGTCAGTACTGAGCAGACAAAACGCGACGCCCCGTGCCGGACTATCCGCCATCGTCGACCATCTCCCCAGGGAAACTGGAGAGATGGTCGGCGATGCCCAGGGTGCACCACGAGGAGGTTGTCCGACCTAGCACCCCAACCTAACCTAACCTTTTTTTTTTTTTTTTTTTTTTTTTTTTTTTTTTTTTTTTTTTTTTTTTTTTTTTTTTTTTTTTTTTTTTTTTTTTTTGGTGTGGAAATGCATTTACGCATCCCCTTCCGCCCCGGGGGAGGCGGTAGGGGTATGTGGGGCTCCCAGGCGGCAGAGTGCCGCCCGTCCTACCCACTAAAACCACACCGGTGGCCGCCTTCAGCACGACCGAGGGGCTCCGGGCACTCTTAAAAGACCTCGCCGGTGCCCCCCGTGTGCCGCGCTCCCTTGACGGGAGCTCGTCTCCGGGGGAGCAGATGTTCGCCCCCCCTGCACCCTCGCAGTGCACGGCGGCGGGGAGCCACGCCCGCCACCGTCCTCCTCAGGGTCGTCGTCGTCAGTGGACGTCCGGGGCCCACGCCCTGGACGTCCTCGACCCCGAGGGATGCCCGTTGTTTATTGCCCCGGGCATTGGGGCAGGGGGGCCAGGACGAGGCGCCGTTCGGCGCCTTCGTCGGCGAGCGGGATCGGCTCTCTCGCGATCCCGCTCGGCGGACTCCTTCTGGGACATGACTGTCTCGCAGAAGGAGGTCATCGCCCCCCACGCCGCTTCCCCGGACAGCATAGCCGATACTACGCTGCCCAGGGAGAGGTCCGATCCGATCTGGCGGACCAGGATCCGCCGCTCCGCGTCCCACGCGGGACACGCCTCGAGCGTGTGCTGGGCGGAATCCTGGTCTCCTCCACAATGGTGGCAATTGGCCGTCGCTTCGCGTCCTATCTTGCACAGGTACTCACCGAAGCATCCGTGCCCCGTGATGACCTGTGCAAGCCTGAAGGTGACTCGCCCCGTCTTCCTTCCCAGCCAGGCTTCGAGGACCGGCAGGAAAGCGCTGACTACGCGTTTGCGCGCGTATCGCTCATCAGAGAGCCGCGCGCGCCACTCGTCAAACGCGCGTCTCCGCTCCTGCCGGCGTACCACTTCGAGCGCCGGCGCCTCCTCGCCTCCCTGGCGGACTACGCGGATCCGGTCGTAGACCCTCGCGTCCATGTCCGCCAGTAAATCCAAGGGCGGGAAGCGCGCTAGGATTGTCGCCGCCTCAAATGATACCGTACGGTATCCTCGTGCGACCCGGATGGCCATCCTCCGCTGCAGGCCAAGGATCTTGGTCCTGCAGCGTCGGATTCGCAGCCTGGGGGCCCAGACTGGGGCCCCGTAAACCACCACGGATCGCACGACCCCCGCATAGAGGCGGCGAACTTCCTCACTCGGTCCCCCTAGGTTGGGCAGCAGTCTGTGCAGCGCACCCACTACCCTCTCAACCCGGGGGACGAGGCGCCTGAAGTGCTCCTCGAAGCCCCAGCGACTGTCCAGGGTGAGGCCCAGGTACTTCATGTACCGCCCCACCCGGACCGGCGAGTCACCCACGCGAACCCACGAGTCGGCCGGTTCCCTGCTCCTAGGCAGTCCGTGGAACCATAGCGCCTCGGTCTTGTGAGGCGCTATTTGAAGGCCCAACTCGCGGATCTTAGCGACGACCAATTCCACCCCAAGCTCGGCGAGCCTCGTGGTCCTCTCGAAGGTCTCCCCGCTGGCTATGACCAACGTGTCGTCCGCGTAGCAGACGACATTCACGCCTGCGGGGAGTTCGACACGCAGAACCGCGTCGTATGCGATGTTCCATAAGAGGGGCCCCAACACGGACCCCTGCGGAACACCGCACACCACCTCCCTCCGGTGCACTGCACCGTCCTGTCCCACGTACGAGATGTACCTGTCGCGCAAGTAGCCCCCGACGATGAGGGCCTGCAGGTAGGGGGGCACACGATGGTGTGCCAGCGCCCCCCCGATCGCGTCCCAGGGCAGGGAATTAAAGGCGTTGGTGATGTCAAGGCTTATCACCAACGCCACGCCACCCCGGGACACAGCCTGCTCCGACAGGGATCGGACGCGAATGATCGCGTCGATCGTCGAACGACCCTGCCGGAAGCCATACTGGCTGTCCGCCAAGTCGGGGCCGACGCGCGACAGATGCCCGCTGAGACGAGAGGCAATGACACGCTCGAAGAGCTTGCCACTCTCGTCCAGCAGGCATATGGGACGGTACGCAGAGGGAGAGTCCGCAGTTCTGCCTTCCTTCTTCAAGAGGACCAACCTAGCCTCCTTCCAGACCGTGGGGAACGTGGCATTACGGAGGCAACTGTTGAACAGCTGCCTCAACACGTCCCCCAGGGAAGCCAGAGCCAACACCAACGCCCGGCCCGGTATACCGTCGGGCCCTGGCGCGGTGTTCTTGGCACGCAAGCGGCCAACGGCTCGGTCCAGCTCCTGCTCGGTCACCCCCAACTCATCGGTGTAGTCCGAAGGTGTCGGGGGGATTGAGGGACCGCCTCTCGCTGCTGGGAAGAGCGTACGGATCACTCTCCCCAGCAGTTCCGGCTCCAGGGTCTCCGTTATCGGGGGCATCCAGGGGCGGAGCTTACCAAGCACCGCCTTGTAGGGGCGCCCCCACGGATCCCTGTCCAGTCCCTCCAGGAGCTCGCTCCAGGACCGAGTCCTGGCGTCCGCGATGGCGTGCTGGAGCACCATTGTGGCCGCTCGGTACGCCGCGTACGCTCTGGCTTTCTCATCGGCTGAGGCTCGCCTTCTTCTCCGGGTTCTGGTGAACTGGCGTCGACCTTTCTCATCGGCTGAGGCTCGCCTTCTTCTCCGGGTTCTGGTGAACTGGCGTCGACGCCGCAGGCAGTCCACCCGCAGCTGCGTGATGTCCGCCGACCACCAGTACACCTGCCCGCGCTTGGGGTTTCTGGCTCGGGGCATGGCGGCGTCGCAGACGACCGTCATGGCGTCCCGGAACCAGATCGCCACCCTTTCCGGATCGGATCGGACCTCCTCGGCGATTTCCGGCCATGCCGCGACGCTGGCGGCGGCTTCGAGAAGATCTCGATCTAGCCGCGTGAGAGCCCAGCGTCGCGGCGGGCTGCCTACTCGGCGGCTGGAGTTGTCGGGGCGGCGGATGGCCACATCGAAGACGATGTGGCGGTGGTCGGATAGAGTGACCACCTCCTCTGCGACCCGCCATCCCGACAACTTGGCCATGGCAGCGGGAGTCGCCCATGTGAGATCCACGATTGACTCCCCCTGCCACCGCACGCACGTGCTTACGGACCCCCGGTTTACGAGCCGGAGGTCGAGCACAGCCGCCCACTCGAGCAACGTCTCTCCCTTTGCATCGTCCCTAGGGCCGCCCCACGCCCTGGCGTGGGCGTTGAAGTCCCCTAGGACGATGAGCGGACGGGGTAGGCATCTGCGAATGCAGTTCGCCAGCCCGTCCAGGTACACCTCGTAATCGGCGAGGGACCTGCTGGGAGAGACGTAGCAGCCCACTATGGCCAGAGAGCCCCACCTGACTGCTACAAAGCCGTGTCCCCTCTCTAGGAGGGAACAGGGTGGGACCCTCTCACCGCCGCCCCAGTACACAGCTACTGAGGCGGCGTCGTCTCCGAACCAGCGAGGATGGTCCGGGACGGAATAAGGCTCCGCCATGACGGCAAGGGCAACCGACCTCTCCGCAACGGTCTGCATCAGCAGATTCTGTGCGTTGCGGCAGTGGTTCAGGTTGCCCTGGAGGATCGTTGGTTGTACAGACATCAACGATCCTCCATAGCCTCCGGCGGACTAACGCCCGCTGCGCTGGCAGAAGCCGCGGCACCAGACTCGTTATTGGGGGCAGGGGGGGCTTTGCCCCCCTTTCCCTTTTTCCTCGGCGGGGTACATTTCTTCGTACCCAGCCGGTGGTCCGCCTTGCAGCCCCTGTCAGCGCACAGGGGGCACCTTGGGGCTTGCGCGGTGCAGTTGCGGGCCCTATGTCCGGGCTCACCGCAACTAAAGCACCGCCCACTCCTATCGGCCTCGTTGGGGCACTTAGCCACAACGTGCCCCCTTTCGAGGCACCGGAAGCACCGCAGAGGACGTGCCTCCAGCGCCTCAACGCGCGCCAGCCCCCACCCAACTTGGACGGTCTTGGCCGCAACCAATCGTCGCACTGCCCCTAGAGGGATGCGAGCCCACATGGTCCCCAGCGAGGAGCCGTCACGACGAACATCGCCGACTTTTATGTCGGCTGACGCGCAGCCACCCGCCCCGGCGAGAGCCACCCCCACCTCCTGAGGAGTGACGGCGTCGTCCAAGCCCGTCACTCTCAGTTCTCCAGTCTTGGAGGGGCGACCGATGCGCACGCCGAACTCGGCCAAGGCCTCGCGCATGCGCTCTGCCAGCTTGTCCGCCTTCGCCTCATTGTCGGGTCCGCTAACCTCTAGAAGGAGCCCGCCTGTCACCGCTCTCTTCTGGCCCACCGTCTCGATGCCGAGGTCCGATAGCCGGATCCTGCTTTTAGCAGCGGCCATCACCTCGCCATAGGTGGCGGTGGCGCCCTCGGGGACCGTCACCGTCACTGCAGCGGTTTTCGGGGGCTTGGGTGGCCCTCGCTTCTTCCTCTTCCTTCGCCTCTCTCTGGATGGAGGACGGCGAGTAGGTTGTGGGGCCTGACCCGCGGGTGCCTTGGGTCTGACCCTCGACTTCTTGGCGGCAACCGCGGACCATGTTTCCGCCGTCGACGCAGTTGGCATGGGGCAGGCCGTTTGCGGCCCGGCCGCCGGCACCGGAGGAAGTTCGGGCACCGGCGGTGGTGGCTGAGCGGCCTGTGCCTTTCGCCTCTTTGGCTTGGCCTTGGGCGCCTGCGAACCAGCAGCGGGCGGGTTCTGTGCCTGAGGCGCCTGAACTGGGGGCGCCTGGTTGGATGACGTCGCCCGTGCGTCCGCCGCGAGAGGCGGTCTGAACCGCCTTTCTGGGAGGAGCCTGTCTTCCAGGGACTCAAAACGCGCACTTATCATTCCCCCCACCTGGAGCATGATTGTGCGCGTTACCTCCTCCCACCCGCCTTCTGGGCCCTGTGGAGCGGTCGGCTTGCTGGGTCCAGCTGCATCCCTACTCGACAGTAGCCTACGAAACCTAACCTAACCTAACCTAACCTTTTTTTTTTTTTTTTTTTTTTTTTTTTTTTTTTAACGGTGAGAAATGCCTGTTACGCATCCCCTCCCGCCTCGGGGGAGGCGGGAGGGGTATGTGGGGCTCCCAGGCGGCAGAGTGCCGCCCGTCCTACCCACTAAAACTCACCGATACGCCCTCTTAGCCATATGTGTCAGGGGAGCGCGGTATCGGTATGTCCCGCAAACCCCCATCACGGCTCGGCCCTTGCAGGCCCCCGCTTCTGGGTGTGGGCCACCCAGTCCGGCCACATGGTGCTGCGTTGGCGTATAGAACGCAGCACCTCGTCACGAGCCCATGGACGGACGGCAGTCACCCCCGTGACTACCGCCTTAGGCTCAGGATCGGGAGAGAGGCTAACGTTGCCGCTGGCCCCCCGCCCTTGGCACGATGGACGCTGTTAGGTCTCCATCGTGCTGCCCTCTTGCCCTGCCTGGCTGGCTGTGGGTTGGGCTGGCTGCGGTCGAGGCTTAGGCCTCTCAGCACCCCTCCTCCTCCTCTTGTTGGTCGGCTTAGACGACGCACACGCCTTACTTCCGAGCACGTGGGCAGCGGGCTTGCTCGACGCTGCGCACACTATACAGTGCGGCGCAGCGGAGCACGCCACGCGTTTGTGGCCCAGCTGTCCACAGCGGAAGCAGGCGCTCCCTCGATCGACCTCTGCGGTGCATCGCTCCCGGACGTGCCCCAACTCGAGGCACCGGAAGCACCGCAGGGGTCGTGGCTCCAGCAGGCGGACCCTGGCCGACGACCAACCAATAGGGAGGCGGCCGGCCCCGATCACCTTCTTTGCAGCCGCGACCGGGCAGCTCACAAGAGCAGTGCCCAAGCCGGAATTATCCCGACGGATCGGCCCCACCTTAATAGAGGCAGGCGGACATTCGCCGGCCTTGGCGAACGCTGCCTCCACTTCCTTTTGGACGATGGAGTCGTCCAGGCCGGAGACGCGCAGATCTGCGCGTTTCTCCGGTCTGGAGACTACAACGTCCTTGTCGCTGAACACCGCCTTCAGCTTCGCGGCCAACGAGTCGGCCTTGTCGCCGTTGGCGGCCCCCGGCACCTCTATTATGCGCGCCCCTGTCAGGGCGTGCTTGAAGGTGAAGGCCATGATACCCAGACCCTCCAGGTCAACGGATTCCTTGGCCTTCTCCATCACCTTGGTGTAGGTGACCCCCCTGGCTTCGGCGTCAGGCTGCAGTTTGATAACTACGGCCGACGTGCGGGGGGCTCGCAGTTTCGGCTTCGGCGGCTGCTTCGGCCTAGCTGCTTTGCCGGCTGCCTTGTCGGCTGGGGCGGGACCAGACTTGGGTTTGCGCTTACGCGTAACCTTCGTCCAGCCCTCCGCCGTGGACGTCTCTGCCTGTGGGGCTGATGAAGCGGCGTTCGCCGGGGCGGCCTGCTTCTTCTTTCTCGTCCTTTTCTTTTTGGCCTTCGACCCCTCACCAGTGGGAGGGGGAGGCCCGGTCACATCTGGGGTGGGCAACTCGACTTCCGGGCTCTCCCTCGAAGCCTCCTGCGGAGTAGCTCTCGAGGGGGCCCTTGAAGCAGAGGCCAGTGGTGGGCGGAGACGCTCCTCCGGCAACAGCCTGCCCTCCAGTCCCTCGAATCGGGCATTCACCATCGTCCCCACCGCCTCAATTATGGAGCGCTTCAGCGACTCCAGCTCATACGGAGCAGTTTGAGGGGGCGGGGCGCTGGCGAGGCCCGAGTTGTCTTGAGCCCGCCGCAAGTCAGCCCGTAATGCAGCCAACTCGCCACGGAGCTCCGACACTTCCACCTTTAGCCGGGCGTTGTCCGCTGACAACTTCCGGGTCTCAGCCGAGACCGTCGTCGTGCTCAGGACCTCCACAGCGTTCTTAATAGAAGCCGCCGCAGACTTCAGGGCACGAACATACGTGCCCTTCAAATGGGACGACTTGGACGCCACGTCCTTGATCAGGCCAACCTCCTGGAGAACCAGCTCGCGCAGTTCCCCAGCAGCTTTGCCGTCCTCCGCCAGCTCTTCCGCTGAAGGGCGCCTCTGCCTAAGCAGATACACCCTTTTCTCGGCCTCTGCCAGCTCCTGCTCCGCTTGGAGCTCCATGGCCTCCCGCTCCGCAGCGACCAGATCGGCCTTGGCTTTCGCCAGGCCCATGTACTCGCCGGTAGTGGGTGGCCGTCCACGTCCTTTTTTGGCGGCGGCATCGCATTTCTGGGCGGCAGACCTCCCTTCGTCTCTGCTGCCCGAACGCGACCGGTCTCTCGGTGGCTGGGATTTCTTCCCAGGGGCTTTACCTTTGCCCTTAGAAAACCGGCCCGCCTTATCCCTCACCAGAGCGGGAGTGGCGCTACCACAGCCGCCTTTCCCACTCGTCTTGTCCTGGGACCGCTCCTCGTCAGAGGGACAGTCCGTCCAGCTCAGGTCGTCATCCGCGCCCTCGACCTCGTCCAGTTTAGGGCGCTTTGGAGGATAGGAATCCTCCAGCTTCCGTCTCCGAGAACTCGAGATTGTGGACCCACCGACGCTAGACGCCAGCGAGTCCACACTCTCGCTCTTCGTGAGCACTACTCTCGCAGCGCTCATCCCCTCTTCCAAGTTTGTTACAGAGGCGGACCTCCTCAGGTCTCCGCCATCTGCACCAGTCGCCGTCTCCGAATCGTTATGTGAGTTCGTTCCATTATCATTGCCAGGGTCAGTCTTTTTATAGAAATCCGTCAGAAAGTTCAGTTTAAATGCCATACTAGTCCCACGAGTGCGGGGGAAGGGGAGTCAATCGGCCCAGAGACCCCATTAGACCGAAGGCCCTATATACTCCTGGGGGGCGGGAGGTGCCCAGGGTTGTCCGCTAAGGAGTGGTTTGACGTAACCACCCACCCTTTCGGGTATCTGACGTCACGAGACGCTACGTCAGCCTTTACGGATTTTTATTGAGGTTTACTCCTCGCGACCCAGCCGGTGAAGGCCAGGTCCTCGGTTCCACCCTGGGGTGGAGTAACGAGACCGCCCGGAGTCGGCAGAGCCGAGTGCACTTGGCAGACGCACCGCGCGGATCACACCGCCGCCTTTCGGCAGCTTCCTTTCATACTTCCATCACGCTACCATCCATCACCTTTGCCAAAACATACATCACCACACATCCGTCGCCTTTACCCCCCAGTCGCCGGTCTGCCCAGTTAGCCCGTAGCCGAAGCCGGTCAGTACTGAGCAGACAAAACGCGACGCCCCGTGCCGGACTATCCGCCATCGTCGACCATCTCCCCAGGGAAACTGGAGAGATGGTCGGCGATGCCCAGGGTGCACCACGAGGAGGTTGTCCGACCTAGCACCCCAACCTAACCTAACCTAACCTAACCTTTTTTTTTTTTTTTTTTTTTTTTTTTTTTTTTTTTTTAACGAGGTGAAATGCATTTACGCATCCCCTTCCGCCTCGGGGGAGGCGGGAGGGGTATGTGGGGCTCCCAGGCGGCAGAGTGCCACCCGTCCTACCCACTAAAACACCTCGATACGCCCGCGAAGCCATATGTGTCAGGGGAGCGCGGTATCGTTAGTCCCGCGAACCCCCACCACGGCTCGGCCTTTTCAGGCCCCCCCCCAAGGCCAATCGGCCATAGTGCTGCATTGGCGTATAAAATGCAGCACCACCCCTCGCAGGCCCCTTAAGTGGACGGCAAACACCCCCGTGCCTACCGCCCCAGGGCCGGGCCACACTCGGCGCAGTGAGGCAAAACGCCAGGCCACAGCAGAGAGCCAGGGGGAGCAAAACCCCCAGCCCAGCGCCCTCCACCCGCTCCAGCGAGCCCCACGAAAGGGCAAGCGGTGCAGGCAGAGGCTAAGGGGAGACCTCCAACGGTCTCAACCCAAGCAGCCAATCTGCCGCGTCCCAACGTCTCACCCACACTCGACCAAAATGAGCAGGCCCACCTCTGGCGGAGTCTCGCCCCTCTGGCGACTCGACGCCGTCGCCGACGGCCACCGGCAAGGCTTCCGCCCCTCTGGCGCGACCTTGCCACCGCCGATAGGCGACACACACACATTCAGACATCATCTGTCATCCCTCACCTTTGCCCCCCTTTCGCCGTGGACTGATCTGGTTTTCAGGGGCGCCGGACGGTACCAGGACGAACCCGGCTCGGCTGGCCAACCCGCTCCGCGAATCAACCCGAAGGGACAAGCATCGCGAGACCACCACAGCCTCCCACAGCCAGCCACCACCGGCACCCCCGTCCACCAAACACAGTCCACTAGCGACCCTCTAGCGAGGATAGCCGCCCCTCTGGCGGATCCTCTCACACTCATCCATCACCATTCATCCGTCGCCTTTACCCCCCAGTCGCCGGTCTGCCCAGTTAGCCCGTAGCCGAAGCCGGTCAGTACTGAGCAGACAAAACGCGACGCCCCGTGCCGGACTATCCGCCATCGCCGACCATCTCCCCAGGGAAACTGGAGAGATGGTCGGCGATGCCCAGGGTGCACCACGAGGAGGTTGTCCGACCTAGCACCCCAACCTAACCTTTTTTTTTTTTTTTTTTTTTTTTTTTTTTTTTTTTTTTTTTTTTTTTTTTTTTTTTTGACGGTGAGAAATGCATTTACGCATTCCCTTCCGCCTCGGGGGAGGCGGGAGGGATATGTGGGGCTCCCAGGCGGCAGAGTGCCGCCCGTCCTACCCACTAAAACTCACCGATGTGCCGGACTGCCGCGTAAATGTGAAAGACGCCATGGGCTTTGCTTTTCGCAGTCACCATGACGCCCCCCACGCGGCTCAGCCCTTGCGAGCCCCCGCAAAAGGCCTACGCGGCCATGTGGTGCTGCATTGGCACATTCAATGCAGCACCACCCCTCATAGCCCCTCAACGGACGACAAACACCCCCGTGCCTGCCGCCCTGGGGCTGGGCCACAATCGGTAGCCAATGAGGCAAAACCCCAAAACACAGCAGAGAGCCAAGGGGGGGGACCCCCAGCCCAGCCGCCTCCACCCGCTCCAGCGAACCCCACGAGAGGGCCGCCTTTGCAGGCACGAGTTAAGGGAGAGCTAAGAAGCTCAATCCCAAACAGCCGAACCACCGCGTCTCGGCATCCCGCCCACACTGGCCCAAATTGGCCCACCGCTGGCTGAGTTTCCGCCCCTCTGGCGTCGCTCTGCCTTCGCCGAAACGGCGATCATACACTCATTCAGGCATCACCTGCCATCCCTCATCTTTACCCCCCTCCCCTGGTCGCTGGTCTGCTCCCAACTCTCCGAAGAGCGTCGGAAGCAGACCGTGGGCCGATCAGGCTTTCAGAGGCGCTGGACGGTCCGGGGCGAACGTCAACCCCGACGCGGCCACCCAGCCCACTCCACGAGTCACCCGAAGGGACAAGTTTCGTAGGCCGGTAATGGGCTTCCGCAGCCCGAAGCCGCAACCACTAGCGGACCCCCCTCCCACCCAACACGGCCCAACTGGCGACCCTCAGGCGAGGACTATCGCCCCTCTGGCGTGCGTCCTCACCCGAGCATCCATCACCAAACATCCATCACCTTTACCCACCCCACCCCATCCATCACCAAACATCCGTCACCTTTACCCCCCAGTCGCCGGTCTGCCCAGTCAGCCCGTAGCCCGAGGGCCGGACAGGACTGAGCAGACAAAACGCGACGCCCCGTGCCGGACTATCCGCCATCGCCGACCATCTCCCCAGGGAAACTAGAGAGATGGTCGACGATGCCCAGGGTGCACCACGAGGAGGTTGTCCGACCTAGCACCCCTAACCCCAACCTAACCTAACCTAACCTAACCTAACCTAACCTAACCTAACCTAACCTAACCTAACCTAACCTAACCTTTTTTTTTTTTTTTTTTTTTTTTTTTTTTTTTTTTTTTTTTTTTTTTTTTTTTTTTTTTTTTTTTTTAACGTGGGAAAACCCTTTATGGGTCCCCTTCCGCCTCGGGGGAGACGGGAGGGGTATGTGGGAGTCCGGCAATAGCCGTGTACCCACTAAAAACCCACGGTGTCCAACTACCGCCATGGAGGGGCGCCACGGGAATGTAAGTATACACTTCTGACCGTGACGCCCCGGCGGCAGGCCCAGCTTGACAGCCGGGCCTCCGGCACTTTGGAGACGGCCTGGTTACCCAGCCGTCTCCCAGTCCACCGAAACCGTGCAATGGGCGACGGGCCCCCCGACCCGTCACCCTGGTTTCGGCAAAAGTTGCGGCGCCGAGGGGAGCCCCCGAGGCCCACACACCCCAGGAGTCCGCTGAGGGGAACCCAAGAGGCTCCCACACCCCGACACCACCGTCCGTCTCCCGGACCATCCCCTGAGGGCAGCCCCCGAGGCCCACACACCCCAGCAACGCTGAGGGGAACCCCTGAGGCTAGCACGTCCCAGCACCACCATCCATCTCCCATCCCCTGAGGGGAGCCCCCGAGGCCCACACACCCCAGCACAACGCTGAGGGGAACCCCTGAGGCTAACACGCCCCAGCACCACCGTCCAACTCCCCAAACCATCCGCTGAGGCTAAACCCCCCCAGCACCACCGTCCATCCCCAAGTCATCCCCTGGGTGGAGCCCCCGAGGCCCACACACCCCAGCATGATGCTGAGGGGAACCCCTGAGGCGACCACCCACCACCGTCCATCCCTTAAAACCGCCCCATGAGGGGAGCCCCCGAGGCCCACACACCCCAGCATGACGCTGAGGGGAACCCCTGAGGCTACACACCCCATCGCCACCGTCCATTACCCGACCAACGAGCCCCTATCGGCTCCCATCCCCTGTGTCGGGAGGCCACTCCTGGTCCACTCCAATAAAGGAGAAGTACCAGCCGAGCGACCCCCCACACCACCGCCGCGTCCCGCCATGGGACGCCCACCGTCCGCCAGACTATTCGCCATCGTCGACCATCTCCCCAGGGAAACTGGAGAGATGGTCGGCGATGCCCAGGGTGCACCACGAGGAGGTTGTCCGACCTAGCACCCCAACCTAACCTAACCTAACCTAACCTAACCTAACCTAACCTAACCTAACCTAACCTAACCTAACCTAACCTAACCTAAACCTAAACCTAAACCTAAACCTAAACCTAAACCTAAACCTAAACCTAAACCTAAACCTAAACCTAAACCTAAACCTAAACCTAAACCTAAACCTAAACCTAAACCTAAACCTAAACCTAAACCTAAACCTAAACCTAAACCTAAACCTAAACCTAAACCTAAACCTAAACCTAAACCTAAACCTAAACCTAAACCTAAACCTAAACCTAAACCTAAACCTAAACCTAAACCTAAACCTAAACCTAAACCTAAACCTAAACCTAAACCTAAACCTAAACCTAAACCTAAAACCTAAACCTAAACCTAAACCTAAACCTAAACCTAAACCTAAACCTAAACCTAAACCTAAACCTAAACCTAAACCTAAACCTAAACCTAAACCTAAACCTAAACCTAAACCTAAACCTAAACCTAAACCTAAACCTAAACCTAAACCTAAACCTAAACCTAAACCTAAACCTAAACCTAAACCTAAACCTAAACCTAAACCTAAACCTAAACCTAAACCTAAACCTAAACCTAAACCTAAACCTAAACCTAAACCTAAACCTAAACCTAAACCTAAACCTAAACCTAAACCTAAACCTAAACCTAAACCTAAACCTAAACCTAAACCTAAACCTAAACCTAAACCTAAACCTAAACCTAAACCTAAACCTAAACCTAAACCTAAACCTAAACCTAAACCTAAACCTAAACCTAAACCTAAACCTAAACCTAAACCTAAACCTAAACCTAAACCTAAACCTAAACCTAAACCTAAACCTAAACCTAAACCTAAACCTAAACCTAAACCTAAACCTGTGCTGTGCTGTGCTGTGCTGTGCTGTGCTGTGCTGTGCTGTGCTGTGCTGTGCTGTGCTGTGCTGTGCTGTGCTGTGCTGTGCTGTGCTGTGCTGTGCTGTGCTGTGCTGTGCTGTGCTGTGCTGTGCTGTGCTGTGCTGTGCTGTGCTGTGCTGTGCTGTGCTGTGCTGTGCTGTGCTGTGCTGTGCTGTGCTGTGCTGTGCTGTGCTGTGCTGTGCTGTGCTGTGCTGTGCTGTGCTGTGCTGTGCTGTGCTGTGCTGTGCTGTGCTGTGCTGTGCTGTGCTGTGCTGTGCTGTGCTGTGCTGTGCTGTGCTGTGCTGTGCTGTGCTGTGCTGTGCTGTGCTGTGCTGTGCTGTGCTGTGCTGTGCTGTGCTGTGCTGTGCTGTGCTGTGCTGTGCTGTGCTGTGCTGTGCTGTGCTGTGCTGTGCTGTGCTGTGCTGTGCTGTGCTGTGCTGTGCTGTGCTGTGCTGTGCTGTGCTGTGCTGTGCTGTGCTGTGCTGTGCTGTGCTGTGCTGTGCTGTGCTGTGCTGTGCTGTGCTGTGCTGTGCTGTGCTGTGCTGTGCTGTGCTGTGCTGTGCTGTGCTGTGCTGTGCTGTGCTGTGCTGTGCTGTGCTGTGCTGTGCTGTGCTGTGCTGTGCTGTGCTGTGCTGTGCTGTGCTGTGCTGTGCTGTGCTGTGCTGTGCTGTGCTGTGCTGTGCTGTGCTGTGCTGTGCTGTGCTGTGCTGTGCTGTGCTGTGCTGTGCTGTGCTGTGCTGTGCTGTGCTGTGCTGTGCTGTGCTGTGCTGTGCTGTGCTGTGCTGTGCTGTGCTGTGCTGTGCTGTGCTGTGCTGTGCTGTGCTGTGCTGTGCTGTGCTGTGCTGTGCTGTGCTGTGCTGTGCTGTGCTGTGCTGTGCTGTGCTGTGCTGTGCTGTGCTGTGCTGTGCTGTGCTGTGCTGTGCTGTGCTGTGCTGTGCTGTGCTGTGCTGTGCTGTGCTGTGCTGTGCTGTGCTGTGCTGTGCTGTGCTGTGCTGTGCTGTGCTGTGCTGTGCTGTGCTGTGCTGTGCTGTGCTGTGCTGTGCTGTGCTGTGCTGTGCTGTGCTGTGCTGTGCTGTGCTGTGCTGTGCTGTGCTGTGCTGTTACTAAGTGATCCAGATGACGAAATGACATCCAGTTATCCTGCATAAGCGTTCGTATGCTTTTAGAATAATATTCATGGTCACTTTACCAATGGATTTTCATCAATGGATGGATAGAGTTGTTCTCGAGGAATGTTTTAGTATATAATTTGTCAAGATTATGTATACATTGGCTAAAATATAATTTGTGTCCGAAAAAAAAAAAATATTATCCATACTGTTAAAAAAAAAAAATTAAAAAAAAAATAAAAAAAAAAAAAACAAAAAAAACAAAAAAAAAAAAAACAAAAATCAAATCAAATCAAAATATTTATTTGCATAAAACATGGTAGGTAAATTAAAGTTGTTTTACATAGTGTGTGCAGCATGCTTTGTCAGGTAAATAATGACATGCAAACATTTAAGAATTAAAAATAATAGGTCCATTGGAAAGTCAATGACATTATCATTAGGTACAAAATCAATTAAATCAATATTATAATGTCATGTTCATTTCAAAAATTCCATTAATAAATCCATTCTTTTACTGAGTATATCATATTATTTAGTAACCACCATGCAAAACAAACATATCATTTTTGGCTGCTGTCACTAAAATGCATAAAATACAAAAAAAACCTGGAGCACTAAAAAGCCTAAAAATCAGGCGTGATGATGTGTTATCAAGCATTTGGAGTCGGTGCCAATCTTGGTATGCCAAGTCTACCTACTATAAAAGTAAGAAGATAGATTGGCACCGACCCCAAATACTTGATAACACATCATCACGCCTGATTTTCCCGAAGGGATAGGCAGTGGTGGTAATAGAAATATTATTTCAGGCTTTTTAGTGCTCCAGGTTTTTTTGAAGTCGGTTTTTATTTTTTTATAAAAATAATTTTATTTCATGATTTTTAGTGGCGCCATGCAAACTTTATCACCCCAAATGACCCCTTTGGGGGGTGACTTTTCCAAGATTCCAAAACAAAAGTTTCTTAATTAATTATATGGAGTATACATACTAAGTTTCAAGTCAATCGGACACAAATATATTTTTCTACCGTACTTCTACCCCTAGTTTCCCCCTTTGGGGGTGGATTTCCGAAATGATTTTTGTACGGGACCAAAACGACTTAGTCACCTACCAAATAACACTTTAAAAAGAAAAATTGGTTCATAAACGTTAGAGATAAACGGTAACTCTCCATACAAACTTCAACACCTCGTTTTACCCCTTTGGGGGGGGATTTTTCCAAAATCCTGAAACATGAGTTTCATTATTTGTTATGCAAAATATACATATTAAGTTTCAAGTCAATCGGACAAAAATTTTTTTTTCAGACGACCTTCACCCCCCAAAATTACCCCCTTAGGGGTTGATTCTAGGAATTATTTTTTTATGGGACCAACTTGGAGCTACGATCTACCGAACAGCAAAAGAATTTTTCAAATCGGTTCATAAATGCCGGAGAAATCGGTGAACATACATAAAAAAAAATAAAAAAAAATAAACATACATACAGCCGAACATAGAACATCCTCCTTTTTTGAAGTCGGTTAAAAAATAAATAATTAAAAACACCTCTGCCCTGCCAAAAAACGACTTAAAAAGTATAAAACAAGTGCAGTGTCATTGCAGTCGGGGGCCCTCTTAGTTAAAATATGTTCCACAGAACGGTCCCCCGACTGCAATGACACTGCACTTGTTTTATATTTTTTAAGTAGTTTTTTGGCAGGGCAGTCGTGTTTATAATTCTTTATTTTTATTTTATGCATTTTAGTGACAGCAGCCAAAAATGATATGTTTGTTTTGCATGTACACCCTACCTATGTTAAATTATGCATATAAATTCTACAGTTTTGGAATGTGCTCATCAAGGCCTTCAATTTGATACCCATATTGTAATAATAGTTTTTTTTTTCATTTTAAAGTTGAGCCATAATGCCGTCATATTGATTTTTTTTTTCAAAAATAATATACCTAGTGTTACCCGGAATGATGTAAGGATTCTAACACTACCCCATACATCGAGATCCGTTCAGGCATTTATAAGTTAAGGTGGAATAAAGAATCTCACATACATACATGAACCCTAAACACATATACACTCCTTTTTTTGGGCAGTCGTGTAAAAATGGACAGTTGCGGGAACGGGATCAAAATTAAAGTTCATGATTACTTTTGGTCGCGATAACCGACATCCACGCGGGCGAAGCCGCGGGCAGCAGCCGGTATTATATAAGTGCAAACAAGGTTTCAATTTCAATAAAACAACAATATTAAATCAACCTGAACCTACAATTTAATTAAATTAGTACAGCTATAGAATACGAGGAGCAGTGCGCTGGCTGGCAGCTAGGCCTGCTTGTCCTGGGCGGGCGCGGGCGCGACGGGCGGCGCGGGCCGGCCGCGCGGCTCGTCCGCGCCGGCCTGGCCGCCCGACTTGTCGGCGGCCTGCGCCTCGTCGAGCGCGGCGGCCAGCTCGTCGTCGCCATCGTCGTCGCGTCCGTACAGCTCGGGGTACTGCGACATGCACTCCTGCATCACGCTAAACTTCTCGTAGCAGTCGCTACCTTTAGGATCAGCTTCACTGCAAATAGTGTAAACGGAAGGCGTATTAGTACCGGTAACGGCGTTACACATAAGGATTACGAAAACCTATACAATGGATGGGGCCACACTTGGGTCACTTAGAATCATAAAAAACGAAGAAATCCTCGTAGTGGAGAAAGGTATGGATGTAGGTACCCTAAAATACTGATTCAGTAAACATGTATCTTTCTAGCAGTAACAGTCATGTTTTTATGTTATAGTATATGCAACTAACAGCCATTATAGTCTAATCCGTTTAATCCAATAGTCTTGACTTAGAATAAAATATATATAGTGATGGGACAGACATTACTTTCTATAATAGTTTGATGATGGACTTGTAGAGTAATGTAATAATAGGTCTTTACCTATAAATTGCCGTTCTGCCGTACTGGCTATTTCAAGTCCATTTTTTTCTTTTTTCGCTAAGAATTCTAAATACAAATTATTTACTCAAAAAAGTTTATAATGTTGTAATTATTTCACAAACCTTCTTCGAGCAAAATCGGATTTGTCGTACTGCAAGAGCTACATGACATACAATGTATTATTACCCCGTATTATCGTCATTATATTGCTGTTATTTGACCGTTGCCATGGAAACGTAAACAAACAGGTATGTTTATTGTTCATTATTTAAAATCTGATTGACGGTCTTTACAAAAATCTAGTTTTTCCATTGAATACCTATCAAATCCGTGTCTTTATTTGGAGAATAAACATGTAGCTGTGGATGAAGTTACAGTTAGGTTACTAAGGCCCGTATTAATAAATGCATCTCAAAATTGAGGTAGATCTTAAGATGCAGTTTTGACGTTTAATGTATGGAACATCAGTCCAAAATAGCGTCTCAAGGTTGATTCCAATCTTGAGATAGATTTATTAGTACGGGTCAAAGTTTTGTTACGGTTATCATTTGATTACTTACACTATTAAAGTATTGATTGCAAGGGTGGTGCCAGGGCCAGCGCGGCGCGGTGTGTGGTGGTGTGTGTTGTGTGAATGATCAGTGTGTGACAAACCTATAGTGGAAGCAGGAGAATGCGTCCCGGAACTGCATGCCGCAGGGGCCGGTGGCCATGCCGCCGAGGCAGGGGCAGCCCCAGTTGATGGAGCCGTCGGGCAGGATGAGGCCGGGCGCGGGCTCGGGCTCCGCCAGCGCCACGCTGCTGGGCGCCGCCAGCTCCTCGCGCGGCGCCACGATCACCAGGTCCTTGCCGCCCGCCCCAGACGACATCACCGATCGACTTGACATTCTCTTATCCACTTCCCTAACAAAACAAAAGGTGATCTATCTCATCTACACTAATATTATAAACAGGTAAAGTTTCTGGGACGAGGGTAATCTCCGGTACTACTGATCTGTTTCAGCAAATTATTACACCAATAGGAAACTACACTATCCCTGAGTACAGCTTTTTCTTCACTCCACCATCCCCGTCTCGTAGACAATAATACCGACCCGATCACTTTTTGTACCCGTAGATAGTATGTATAATAGTATAGACTTCCTAAGCGAAAACACAGACCAACTAGGTACTTTATTGAAACCCATAGTCCTTAAGAGGAACCCTCGAAAGGATGGCAAGGAGTCTCTTTTGTATGGTATTCATAGCACAAACAAGCTTTGCTTACTGGGACCATGCAGTTGGTGTCTTTAGTCTGGCGATATTATTTATTATCATAGATAACTCTTCTGTTTAGACGACCTTCGCAGCGAGTGCAAGGCCCATGCCACGTGATCACCTGTGTGACTGATGGGAGTAGAGGCTGTAGAGCGGGCGCGACGGCCCGCACGCGCAGCTGCGCCCCGGCTCCGGCTCCGGCGAGAGTGAGCGCGGCGTGCGCGCGCCGCAGCTGTGCGGCGGCGACCCGCAGCAGCGCGCGGCCCCGCTGCGCTCGCAGCACGTCCACGTCCAGCGCCCCCGCGCCGCACTCGCCGAACAGGCCGCGAGCTGCCTCCTCTACTGCGCGACGCACAGACACACGGCTCTGCTCCTTGCCGCACCTGACCGATGCAAACGCACCATTGTCTATAGCTAGATACTTCACAAAAACAAATGAGCGAGATTCTTACGCAATTTGTCAACATTGTTACTTACTCGATATCTAGGTAGAAGTATCGAGGTTTCATCAAAAACCTTACAATGATAACTTTGTTCGGTGGTTTTAAACAAATCTATAGTTTTGAATTGACGATATAAAATAGGGTAACGTACGAGTTGAGGTTATGTTATGACAGCGACAGGCCATCCAGCAGTGTGACCATCTTAAATTACAGATCCTGCCTTACTTTGCTTAAAAACCTGCCAGATCCCGCGAAACTCTGTAGTGAAAAATTCCAAAATCTTACCAACTTTATTTACCGTAAGCATTATGCTATATTTTTATTACTTTCAAATTAATCATTGCAGTAAGCATCACATTCTTCATTTAATGTAACGAGAATGCTGACATACAAGGTTTATGAGCAAATTATTATTTTTAACATAAAAATAAATCCACGAGTAGATTTTTTTTTTGTGCGAAGAACTGATCTACTAAATATATGGTCGGTTTATGTTTATTTTTGACGGTTGGAAGTTATTGTGTTCATATAAAACATATTTTTTTGGAATAAAATCCCATAAAATATAAAAGTTTTGAGTTAATACCATAATGAAATTTATTTTCAATACCCCAATACTGCCTAAAACTGCCGGTTTTATGAAACGTCAACCGATCATGCCAGACGCTAAAATAAAAAGCTAATCCTGTCAAAATGGCAGGAACCTGTCACATATGGTCACCCTGCCAGCCAGGCCAGTCAACGTCAATACTTTTTTTCTTTCGGCTTCCTTTTACGCATTTAGCCAGTGTCAAAATATTTTACAAAATACCTACTAGTTTTCTGCTTCCGTGTAACTCTACGAGTGCTTAGCAAGTTTGTGGAATAAAATAATGCAAAGGTACCTAACTTATGTAACATTTCTTATTGTTAATCTCGGGTTTACTGTCAATGGATAAATGTAGGAATTTACAGTAAGTAAGGGCCTTATCACACTAGCGGTTTTAAAGCGGAGCATAGCGTCCAAAGCGCTATCCACGGCGAGTTCGCTGCGCGTCCACGACCTGTTCGCTGCGCACCCGTGACGTCTTCGCTGCGCACCCGCAGCGTGTTCGCTGCGCCTCTGCTCCGCTTTAAAACCGCTAAAGTGATAAGGCTCTAAGCCTTCTAAGGTATAAGAAAACATACTTAATTTACAGGGCCGGATTTAGAGGTCTAGGGGCCCTTGGGCAACAAAAGAGTGGAGGCCCCCTGGCCTCTAATTATTTTCCAAATTATTTTTTTTTTTTTTCAGTCGACTTTTTAAATAAATAATATATTGTGTCAATGTGATATCTTGCTACAAACATTTATATAAATATAATAAAAAGGCAAGAATTATTGGAAATTAAATTTTAGTGTTAACGAATGGAAACTTCCGAGCTTTTTTCGACGAAAAATCGTTGATGAAATCATCAAACATCATTTTTAACCCCCGACGAAAAACGAAGGGTGTTATAAGTTTGAAGTGTATCTGTGTATCTGTGTGTCTGTCTGTGGCATCATAGCGCCTGAACGGATGGACCGATTTGGATTTAGTTTTTTTTGTTTGAAAGGTGGGTTAATCGAGAGTGTTCTTAGCTATGTTTCTATTCTATACCGAATTTAAAAGAATACCTTGCCTGGTGTCAATGACGAAAGAAAACTTGTATGTACAAACAAACCATAGACATGAAGTAATAAATATTTTATTTGGATGTGATAAAATTACCGTATAGTGAGCGTACGGTGGAACTATTGGACCGTAGGTACCAATATGATTTGAAGGCCTAATTATCGTACAAAACGGTAATTCTGGCAACGGTGGAGCAGTGTGCTTGGCGTCATGCGACATGACGACATGTGCTGCACAGCTGGCAGGGGCGGGGGCGGCATGTGGAGGGGGGGAGGGCGGCCGGGCGGCCCGTCGGAGACGATTTGCCGCCGTGTCGTCCATTATAGTAGTTCTCTCTGCCATCGACCGCGCTATAATATCTATGACGTCTGCTAACATCGACGGCAAAAGCAATACAGTTGTTAGATAAACACAGGCGCGTATTGAAAGAGTTTTGTCAAGACGACGCGACACGGACGTCTATCGACGACCGCTTAGCGCAGTAGTTCGATCGCAGGCTCACTGCATCGGGTGAATACGGGTTCGCGATTTCCGCCAGAGGCAAATTTCGGAAACAGCCTTTTTAATTGCCGTAGTCTGAGTGTCACTGGGACGCCCACAGGTGTGAGCGTAAGGCATTTCGCTCAGCAACGTGCGCCGACGCTGCACGTGGCGCATGGCGGGCTCTCCCCAGCGCTGATTCCTTCGCCACAGTTTCTAATCTGTGGCCAAAGCCTCCTCATACTCTCACTTACCTGCATGGCTAGGCTACCCAAATGCTGGCAAAAACGCACTAATGCAGACACCCAGCAGATAAAATGAATGCATAAAATAGAACAATGAGTGGGTACATTATTTAGCTTTACAACATAATCCAAACGACAGTATACCATCGCATTGTATTAAATGAGTTTCATAGGCGAGGGTTTTGAACCCGCACCTGCTGCCCGCATCCGACAACACTGCGCTATTGAATCACTACACTCGGTACGAAGCTACACACAAAGCATCTCTAAAATCACATCACCAGGCTGCGTCCACATGTGTGACATTTCAACAGACCGAGGGCCTGCTGTGACAGTGTATTACTTGCTACGCTAAACGCTAACGTGACATGTTCTGCGTGTTTAGGCACAGAATAGATATGGTTTAGGACTCAACTACGGCTCTGCGGCCGCAGACTGTTTTCCGGAGCCAGCAGTGTTCTTATAATCCAATCCACTCGAGCAATGTTATGTATGTTAATTAAATGATAAATCACTTTTATTAATTTATTTAACCAGTTTCTAATTTGACATACCCTAAAAACACAAAACTTTGTCGGTATTAATAGGTACCTAAGTACTACCTACTAGAAATTTCATGAACAGAAAATTCACAATAATTAATCGCAATACATTCTCTGCCTTGTATTCCATCTTATGATTCCATCATTCATACAGTGCAAAAACCGGCCAAGTGCGTGTCGGACTCGTACGTAAAGGGTTCCGTACCACCTTAGAATATAAATTTAGAGTCACACGTTGAAGTCTTTTGTATCGAAACCGACCATAAGACAAATAAGTTAAAAATATTAGGTTTTTTTGTATGCGGACCCCCGTTATTTTTAAGTTTTATTTTATTTTTAGTATTTGTTGTTGTAGCGGCAACAGAAATACACATTCTGTGAAAATTTCAAGTATCTACTTATTACGGTTCGTGAGATACAGCCCGCTGACAGACAGACAGACGGACAGACAGACAGACGGACCGACAGACGGACGGACAGCGTAGGCTTAGTAATAGAGTCCCGTTGGCACCCTTTGGGTACGGGACCCAAAAAGCATGGCATAGTACACCACAGTACACCACGTGGCACAGTAAACCAATTTTATTATTGTGTCATATCCGCCGCAGGTACGCCTTATCTATTCTGTGCCGCAGGTCGATTGAAACGCAATTATTTTCCCTATCAGTTAACTCGAGAGAAACAGATCGAAGCGGCTGCTAGAGGGACTGGCGCTCTTCCAAACAGGCGATGGAAGTACAATCACAAGTCCCAGCATACATCGACCGCGAAGCAGAGCGTTTCTATGATTATGAGAAAACAAATGTGGGAAACAACAGCATCTTCTTCTAAAAACGACGTATTGGTTTATAATGGTTGTATGGATAAATTAGTCAATCAACGTTCGTGGTCACACCTTCATAACGGATGAATGTTATACATAAATAAACTTTCGTCGTCGCGAGGGAAACTTGACGCGAGGAATTACCAAACTTACTTAATGCTTCTTAATAATGTCAGTCACTCCATGTCATTGGATCGGGAGCGCTGACTCTGAGCCGTGGATGTCACGCAATGCACGCTATGCGATGCGATGCGATGCGTGAGCCACAAGGAATATGAGCCGCACTGGAAACACGCTCCTGCCGCGGGCAATCTGGAAATGAATAATGTCTAGCATTATCTTCGCAGAAGTAATGTGCTGCACATTTTGTACTACTGAATAAAAACTGCAACTAAGATAGCTACATAGGAAGGAAGGAAACCTAGACCTAGACTATGGTCATTTGTGTCAGGGAAAGCTATCATAGACATGTGCAAAGATTGTGTTCTACGTTTCTACCTAGTTAGTGCGCCGCCAGACAGGTGTAAACCGCGCTATTAGCGCCGCCCCGCGCCCCCGGTGTACTAATGAAGGCTGTCCTGCCACCATCGGTTAGGTAAAAATAACTTTTCTGGTTTTTAGGGTTCCGTACCCAAAGGGTGCCAACGGGGCCCTATTACTAAGCCTACGCTGTCCATCTGTCCGTCTATCTGTCTGTTTGTCTGTCAGCGGGCTATAACTCACGAACCGTAATAGGTAGAGACTTGAAATTGATGAGATTGATTATACGTTACTAACATTCGTGCACTGTACAATTTCATACATTTCTCAATTCAATTGAAGACTAGAAATATTATTATAACCACGCTCCGTGTCACTGTCGCCTAAAATTATAATTGGGAAATGCGAAATAAATGTGAATATGAACCTTAATATTATTTACCTACGTAAACAGCGCGAAGGTGTTTCCCAGTACCGCGGAAATGTGCGCCATTTCCCGTATTTCCGCGTCGCACAGTGTGCACACGGCGGCCGGGGCGGCGCGGCGCCTAAAATTCACAGCTCATCGTCGCCCGCGCCTGCCGCGCCTGCCGCGCTCGCTAGTGAAGTGCTAAATTCGCATACTAAACATACGAGGGTATCGGAAGGTAAGCAAATAACTGTAAGTTTTCCTTATTTTTAAGTCGATGACCAGTCCACGGGGCGCGGCAGCAGCGGCGGCGCCGCGCCCGTATCGATCACGCACACACACTGCGAGTTCGATTCCCGGGCAACGCATTTACGGCACGCATAAAACGAATCTCCGAATGGCCCTGAATTGTTTTAGGTACGAGGCAAAGTTGCGAGCGCTTCAAACGGGAGGTGTATAAAAACAATATGGCCGTGTATGATCCGGCCCAAACGCGGAGGTTATAAAAATTGTCGTAAACGTGAAATTAAAATGAAAGTAAGTGCAATAAAAACGTAGGTAGCAGAATGGGCTAATAAAAGCGCGTATTATTTTCCTCGACCGCCGACCGCGCCGCCGCGCCACGCTGCACACTTATATTTTGTTATAATTATGTAAACTTGATTCGGTAGAGGCTTCATTTGGCAAGGGCATCGAGTTGTAGCTTGTATGTAGCCAGCTAGGTGATGATCACAGTTCCTCGACTGTTCGTTGTTCGTCGATGTTACTTCTAAAGCTTCAATCTCGCATAGAACTCAACTTTGGCACAAATGTTAAGATAACTACATCTTTATCTAATAAGAAGCGTAGATTGATGATACATTAATCAATATTATGAAACGAGTAAAGCAATCAGTGTTCTACATTATTATAGGAAAAATAATTATCTTTAATTCTCTCTGGAACATCGCTGTACGTAAATGCATTAACTGAGTAATCCGCCCTTCTAAAATAGTTAGCGAAATTTTATCGTGATATCTTTATAAGCAGTCTTACAAGCTGCATAATGTCTGTCATCAGCAATCATGTTATCAACAACTATAGGTACAAAAATACATACAAAGTAGATTTTCCCACAAAAAAATAAAGTCTTTACTTTTGTAGCAATATTCGAACATAAACTAACTATCAAAATGATATAGGGATTGTGACACAGGATTTCTTAGAATTCACCTAAGAACAATTATTATTAATCACTAGTCAATGTAGAGTCTCGCCCCAGCCACGTCTGAACTGGCCGGCTCTACTGTTTCATTTATTATAATATATACAAACTTTGTACATCTCTCTCACCCACATATCCAGATGACCCATGGCCATGGCTAAGGATGAGCCAGCCATATTGTAAGCTGCTCGTGAGGCCTCTCATTTATGGCTAGTGCTTGTACCTACATTTACTTAAGTACCAATCGGTAATTAATGTAGCAGATTAAGCACCGACTAAATAAAATAATTAGGTACGGCTATAGAGATCGATTGACACCCACGAGTAAAAGTTTTGAAATTAATTGTAATAGAGCGAAGATAGCATTTCGTTACCGTTGCTGTTAGACCAGCCGAGACCAAATCATAATTTCCACAACTATAGAGACCGAGCAAGACAGTAGTTCAGATAAGTTCTGTGACTGACGCCAACGCTAGATGTCTGCCATCATTTGCAATAGTATGAGCGCGCCAAGCTAGAGCTAGAAGCCTACAATTTCATCATTGGAGGTTGTATGTGAAATAAATTGGTGTTTGATTTAAAGCTGCGACCATTGATATCGGAATCCAATTATGTTTCGCGATAACCTAGACCCGACGCGCAGAATTATATTTACTGCCGTAAAATGTGTGTCATAATCTGCTTGGCTATCCTGTAACGACAAACTCACTTCGCACGCAAATTTGACATTTCACTAGATAATTCACGCCTGCGAAGTGAGTATGACGTTATAAAATAGCCTAGATGATATTAAATATATATAGTTTAATATTTGTTACTTTCGGATACATGATGCCCGGCCGGCTGTCATACTCGTACTTACGCGGATATTGCGAGCAATCAATGATGAAAGAAAACAAAACGAGCAACAAAGAAATTATTGTCTATGGCGAGCAATCCGTTTTGACGTCTATAATGTCCTTGGTCATAACTGATGGCTCGGGCGCTGCAGCTCGCCTCACATAGACGCACCCACTGACTACTTGGGCGCCCCGCCCGCCCCGCCCGCCCCACCCGCGCAGCGCCTGGATAAACTACGGATGCAGACATTTACGATTGCGTTAATTGCTATCTCACAGACATCTCTCTCTGCACTACAGTCGAACTGAAATTAATTTACAAACTATGTTACGAAGTTGTAAATTCATTTTATTCCAGTAACAAGCGAGTATGTTGTCATTTATTGCGTGCACCTACCGTAAACAATACATTCGTTTACATGTTCATTCGTAAATCTGGGAATATCGTATACCTAGTAGATATGTCGCCGCCAACTGGTTTAATACGCTATTCAATTGGGCAGCTAGGCCGTTCATTAAACGCCGACACTCAATTAGACGCCTAGGCCGTTCGTTGAATTGACACATATAGCAAAACGTCCAACGAGTTGGCTGGTTGAAAGCTAGCCTTTTGGAGAAGGCTGAAAGAAAAGCCGCCGGATCATTTAAATTTAATTCCTTTTTCCGCCACTGCAGCGCCAGTAGTCATCTAACAAATATGGCGTCCCTATTTGTCAACAGCTGATTAAATGTGTATTGTTTTTTTGTCGAATTACCGTGTTTAGTGATTTTATAGTGTGTTAAAAAGTTCAATTGATAATTATTAATAGTAAACAAGACCATAACATGGATTTAACTACGAATAATAAGACGGAACCGAATTTTAAACTAATTGAGGTTATCGATAATGTTCGAAAGGCTAAGGTGACCATGAATTATTCTAAAAGCATACGGACGATGATGCAGGACTACTGGATGTCATTTCGTCATCTGGATACCTTAGTAAAACAATGTTTAGAATTAAAACGTTTTAAATATTGCACGCGTGAGCGAGCGAAGCGAGCTCGGGACTTTGGGGCACTCGACTTGGCTGGGTTAGGTTCGAAGGGAATGATGGGGGTTAGCGAGCGAGCGGAGCGAGCGAGCTAAACCCCCATCATTCCCTTCGTGTTAGGTTACTGGTGACCCCGAACGCAGAAATAGGAGCCCCGCGAAGCGGGGCTCCGTCGACTGTGTCATAGACGTCATGGTCACCCTAACAATATTCACAAATGTCATTCACCCAAGCGGCTAAGCAACGTTCAGCCCCTTTATCAAACGTTGCATTCAACAATTTGCCTAGGCGTCCTTTAGCCATTGTATTGAGTGCCGGCGTTTAATGAACGGGCTAGCTGCCCAATTGAATGGCCTATTAAACCAGTTGGCGACGACAGATATAAAATACCCACGTCATAGTAATAATAGATAGATAGACAGAACGAGCGGTGCGGTGTGGCGCGGTGTGGAGCGGTGTGAAGCGGTGTGGAGCGGTGTGGAGCGGTATGGAACGGGTTGGAGCGGTGTGGAGCGGTATGGAGCGGTATGGAGTGGTATGGAGCGGTGTGGAGCGGTGGCACGGAGTATAGTGCACGTGGCCACTTGGTCTATGACTGGGGATTAGGTGAGTGACGTCACGCACCATAGCTAACATACTGGGACGCCAAGGTGACGTCACCGGCTACGTATCGGCTACGTACCGGCTACGTATCCAAACAATTTGTATTGAAATGTATGACACTTCTTGTCTACGGTCTAGCGACGACGATACGTCGCCAATTCGTCGTGTTTTGTGCGAAAACAAATATGGCGATCTCTTCTATGCACGTAGGGTCAATTCCCAACGAAATCCAATGAATGAATGACTGAGAGTCAGTAGCCACTGGCTACTTATTTGGCCCTCCTCGTTTGGCTACGTTGTAGCCAGAGGTAGCCATGGCTACGAAGCCAGCGACGTCGTCGCCATGGCATTACAGTGTGTTAGCGCCCTTACTTAGCGCGTTTAACTTCGTGTAGGTTCTTGTTAAAATATAAACATCCAAAATACTGCTCACTGGTAAAAGAAATCTGCCCTTCCATAGCCCTGCTGAATTAAACAAAATGGTTCCTTTGTATTTTTAGCATGATGCTCTCTCTGAGACACAGCAGGCAGGTCGGACCACTCGAGCGGCGGCGCGGCGGCGCGGCGCGCGACCGTCAAAAACAACAAAGGGGCGCTTTGGACCCCACCCCGCCCCCCCCCCCCCGCTGCCCCGCGTCACATGCCGCATCTTTGACGCTGACGGTAGGCGCCGCCCCGCCCGCGCCCTGCAATATAATAGCATTAGGGCCAATTAAACCTGATTCAGTTTCAAAGGTTATTAAATTATATAGGTCTCCAAATTGACGACAGAATCGATCGCACGGGAGCGTAATTGCCCGCCATAAAAGAAATACTTGATGGCTGTTGGTAAAGAAAAAATTAGAAGCAACTTTACCCTGCAGCATTTGCTGAGAGTTGCTGCGTAAAACGACCAGACATGTTTATTTATTTCAAATATACTGTGTGACCACCGCAGTACAAACCTTCATCCTATATTTTACAACCTACTAAAAATTAGTTCATGATTCCAGCCTCAGTCAGAATTAGAACCGTCATAGAAACTTTCACCGCCTATTTTTCACTCGGGTTGAATTCGAATGGTTGAAATATAAGTAGGTACGTAGGTATAGCTATTTTAATAAGTTATTTCAGTATGTATTGTACGAAGGAAATTGTACTTGCAGTTCTAACGTTGTTTTCTAACTAACATCCAATATTGCTTAGTATGGAGGGAAACGTCAGAGAGATATAAAGTTGTATGAAGTCTCGAAGATAAGATATTTTTTCCTAAACAGGTAGGTAGGTAACGTACAGAAATGATCGTGCCACACTGCCCCACCCCGATGAGCTGAAATAATATGACCAATGGCAAAATTATCTTAATCTTAATTATCCAGATCACTATCGCTAACATTCACTACCAAATAGAGCTGAAGTGGAAAGCCCGCGCCGCGCCGCCCAGCCTCCCAGTCGCAGCGATTATTTGTATCATTGTTCTGGTGAATGCGGCGCTATTGTAGCACTATCTAGTACGCTTTGTAAGCGGGCTTACTACACATTAGATGATTATTTGAAAGATAAAGATGCTTGGCTAGGTGCTGGTCCAGCTCCACCGGAACGGGAATAATTCCTCAGAATTTCTGTTTTGATTTATTCCTTATTTATTTATTGTTTTCCTCTTCCTTCTCTTAATTTAGCGCTATTGACATATTAGTCACAATGTCTGCGCTGGCAACACTGTTTTCAGTGGCGTTATGTTGTCGCGCGGTCGCCTCCCACTAGGCGACTGTCATAACAGTCGTCACTTCCGTAAAAACCTCGAAGAACGCCATTTTATATTTATTGTGTGGTACGATATTTTTTATCATTCAAATTCCTCAAGCATAAAGTCAGTGAAAATAAGTACGAAGAACACGCCGTAACATGTTGACCAGCCGACGAAATTATGTGAAGAGGAATTTTATCTACAACCAAGATACAACACAATAACTTTGTTGAACACGGCACGAGGCACCATCGAAAAGCATCAAGACAAGACAAGGGCAAGAAGCAACCTGCATCCCACTACCCATCCAGGCTATTTCTATCTTATTTCTATTAATTTTGTCCCGTCTTGTGTATTTTCATATCACCACTTTTATTTGCACCGCACTGGGTTTTTAGGTTATCACGTACAAACAATTATGAACATTTGAACGATTCCTAAACATCAAAACCCTACAATATTCATGGTGATAAGACTTTCTCTCATTATCTTTGTGTTTTAAAGCATATTCCATGTTTGACGCCTATTATTTGGGGCTTCACTGAACATCGCGTACCTATGCGCCTATTGCCTGAATACTTACGCCAATTATTATGGAGTGATACATTGTTATCTCACATTTTTAAAACACGCTTGCAAGGCCAATATTCCGCACCTACTTGCAAGCATTCTGTGTGCAGCTTATTAACATTTATCCCCGCTTTCAGCTTAAGTGCAAAGTGCAAGGTGAATAGTTCAGTGTTAATACTGCATGTTAATTCCACACGGTGCAACGCTGCAGTGCCGCCTTCACGCCGGCAACCCACAAGCTGCCCGTCACCGTGAGTGGAGCATAACGCCAACAAAGCTACGTACTATCCTCTATATTAATTATTATTCTATTATTCTATTTGCAAGTTTAGTATAAAATTCCAAAATGACTAGTAACAAGAAATGTGAAGTAATAAGTGCATTAACCGTTAAAAGAAGTTCCATTAAGGGACGTGTCACTAGTTTCAAGAAATTTGTCTCTCCGTTGAGTACCAAAGAAGTTGTTACACCAAGTGAATTGAGTGAGTTGTCTTGTAGATTTGAAAAGTTTCAAGCATTGTTTATTCAGTATGATGACTTGCAAACAGAAATTGAATCTTTAGTGTCTGATTTGGACGCTGAGCTAGCGGTGAGAGAGGGAATGGAGTCAGATTTTTATGCGGTGATCGCTCAAGCTCAAACTATTATTGATAAATCTAAACCTTCACCTAAACCTAAACCGTCACCTGATTATAACAATGTAGACACATGCACTCATCAGGGTAACTTCAGACTGCCATTAATTAAAATTGCTAATTTTGATGGAACCGTATTTAAGTGGTTGGAATTCAGGGATACATTTAGTTCACTAATTCACAACAACGAGTCAATAAAACCCATTCACAAGTTCCACTATTTGAACTCATATTTGGTAGGAGAAGCGGCCCAGGTTATTAGTAATTTACAGGTAACGGATGATAATTATCTGCAAGCATGGCAGCTTCTTTGTGAAAGGTACAACAATACAAAACAGCTGATCAATAATCATATGAATTCTCTCCTGAACATTGAACCGATAACGAGGGAATCATCAAAGGCTTTAAGGCAAGCTATTGATCATGTGTCAAAGAATTTGAGGGCACTCAAAACATTAGGGCTTCCAGTTACTAATTGGGATCCTATTATCATTCATATGATGACAGTTAAGTTGGACAATACTACAAGTGTGAAGTGGGAAGAGCACAAAAACTCCTCCGGAATGAATATCCCCACTCTTGATGATTTTTACAAATTTATTAAAGGTCGAGCTGACATTCTTGAAAGTATTCAAAACAATAAGTTTGAAAAGGAAAGTTCCAAAAAGGACACCTTTCAGAAAGGAAAGTTTCAGAAAACCCCAGCTGTAAAGTCTTATGTAATTGCAGCTCCTGAGTCGTCTTCGGCCCCTACGAATGAAGCCCCTTCGGAACCTGCACCACAAGGTCGTTCGTGTGTCTTCTGTAGTGGCAGCCACCGTATCTACGAGTGTGCCAGTTTTATTGCCAAGTCTCCGGAGGACCGAGTCACCGAAGCTATAAGGTTGAAATTATGTCTTAATTGTCTTAGAAAGGGACACTATAATCGTCAGTGTAGGCTAGGCCCATGCAGTACTTGCAAAAGGCGACACAACACAATGTTACATGTAGATCAGGAACGTCAGGCTCCTGATGCATCGGTCAATTCAGCTACTGTTGATGAAGACAATAGTGATAGTGACGTGGACACAGTTGCAAACATGTCCGTCTCGGTCAAGAACCACATTTTGTTATCCACTGCATTAGTAGACTTGTATAATCCTAAAAGCAACAAGTTTGTAACAGTTCGTGCGCTACTTGACAGTGGAAGTCAAATTTCAATAATTACCCAAGATGTTAAACAAAGACTGAATCTAGCGCCTGAACCGTCGCGCACTAACGTCATAGGCGTAGGTAACGTTTCTTTTGCCACTGTATCAGAGCGTTGCTCTGTGAAATTGAAATCTAAAATGAATAGAGATTATTCAGTAAACATGACATGTCTTGTTTTACCACAAATATCCAGCCAGTTACCGCATGGATTCTTAGATAGTTCACAGCTGAATATTCCAAAAAATATAAAATTAGCTGATCCATGTTTCAATCAACCCGGTCAGATAGACATGTTGGTTGGGGCTGATATTTTCTGGAATTTAATTGAAAAAGAACAACTGTTGTTAGGTGATAATAAGCCTATTGCTAGATTGTCGAAATTAGGGTGGATATTAGCCGGCCCTGTACCTAGTTACATATTCAGTAAGTCGAACAAGGCGAACTTAAAAAATACAGTACAGTGTAATCATTTGACATTTGATGAGGATAACTTAAACGATTTGCTAGTGAAGTTCTGGGATATAGAGAAAGTACCAGAGATAGAGAACAAGCTCACAGACATTGAGTTAGAATGTGAACAACACTTTATTGCCAACACTCGTAGAGTTGAAGGTGGTAGATTCTGTGTGCGACTCCCACTATTAACTGAACCTGATTGTTTAGGGGACTCGTACCTACTAGCTAAGCGTAGATTCCTCAGCTTAGAGAGACGCCTAGATAGGAATCCGGATTTGAAACATCAGTATGTACAATTCATAAATGAGTATGCACAGTTGGGCCATCTATCGGAAGTTACTGAACATGTGCCACCGTACTCTTATTATGTCCCACACCATGCTGTAATAAAACCTTCAAGTGAGTCAACCAAGTTACGTGTAGTGTTTAATGCGAGCGCCCCCACCAGGTCTGGATATTCAGTGAATGATATACAGATGGTTGGACCAACTATTCAAGATTCATTATTCAATATAATTTTGAGATTCAGATTGTACAAATTTGTTCTTTCTGGTGACATAGAGAAAATGTACCGACAGACTTTAGTTCATGAAAGCGATAGGAATTTACAGTTAATATTATGGAGAGAAAACAAGGAAGAGAGATTAAAGATCTTACGCCTTAACACAGTAACTTACGGATTTTCAAGTGCTAGTTTTCTAAGTACTAGATGTTTATGGCAGTTAGGTAGTGAATGTAAGGATAAAAAAATCGCCACTATCATACAAAAGGATTTCCTGGTTGACGACATGCTTACTGGTACTGACTCAGAAGAAGAATTGTTTTATATTAAAAAATCCGTAGTACAAACCCTCGCTTCTGGATGTTTGCATCTAAGAAAGTTTCGTTCCAATTTACCTTCTATCTTGTCAAATGAGGACAAATCACCTGACAATTTAATTATTAGTTCTTCATCTCACATTCTAGGTGTGGGTTGGAATCCATTGGAAGACTATATCAACTTTCCCACCAACTATAAATCAGATAATAATTTTCCTACTAAGCGTTCTATCCTATCTCAATCATGCAAGATTTTTGATCCGCTGGGTCTCCTGAGTCTACTCACAATTGTACCTAAAATTATAATTCAGAAATTATGGATGGCTAAAATTAAATGGGATGATCCTGTACCTAGCGATATCAAACGGTTATGGCAATCATTTGAGAATAATATTAATCATTTAACTTCACTCCGCATCCCCAGGAACGTGTTGAGTGACTCTCAATTGTACACTGAGTTACACTGTTTCTGTGATGCGTCACAGGCAGCGTATGCTACCTGTCTGTATGTTAGGTCTGTTTCGACTAATGGCCAAGTAACCGTCAGACTTCTATGCGCCAAGGCGAGAGTAGCTCCGATCAAACCTGTCACGATTCCCAGGCTCGAGCTCTGCGCTGCCCTCCTGGGAGCACAACTCACAGCAGTCGTTTCTAGCGCCATGCGAAGACCTATCGAACGGAAAGTTTACTGGACTGATTCAGCCATTGTTTTAGCTTGGCTTCGCATGGAGTGTAGTAAATTAAAAACATTTGTTTCAAACAGGGTTGGTAACATTCTGGAATTAACAAATGACTCTGAGTGGCATCACATTCCCAGCGCTCTCAACCCCGCTGACCTACCTTCTCGGGGCATAGAGGCTCACGAATTAATAAATTTAGATTTATGGTGGTATGGCCCCCCCTTTTTGCTAGATTCCAGTTGGCCACACTTTTCATACACTAGTGATGAAGACATACCTGAATTAAAGGTGAATACAATAATCAGTACTTGTGATGAAAACGATACGCAAACTTTGATCGATTTTGAGAGATATTCCAAATTAAATCGTTTGCAACGATCATTCGCGTATGTATTAAGATTTCTGCATAACTGTCGCAACCCTAGTGGCAGAATGACCGGTGCATTACGGCCTGACGAACTGAAACTATCTCTTTTAGCTTTGGTTCGACTAGCTCAACAGGATAGTTTCTCAGCTGAGATTAAGTTAATTCGTTCTGGTAAAACTTTGACTTCTAAAAATCATCTCAGTTCTCTTAGTCCCTTTCTAGACGATAACATTTTGCGAGTAGGAGGTCGTTTGAGTTCTTCAACGTACCCTTTTGAAAAGCGTCATCCTATGATGTTACATTCTAAGCATATTTTGACAGGGTTAATATTTCAAAGGGAACACTTACGCCTGCTTCATGCCGGTCCACAACTGCTCCTAGCGACTATAAGAGAGACTATTTGGCCTATTGCCGGTCGAGATCTTGCTCGAAAGACTGTTCACAACTGCGTTACTTGTCGTCGGTTTAGCGGCAAGGTGTTATCCCCGATAATGGGTTCCTTACCCGCTCAAAGAACTACTCCAAATTTCCCATTCTATAGCACCGGTGTAGATTTTGCTGGACCATTTTTTATAACTGATAGGAAGGGGAGAGGTTGTAAAATTACTAAGTGCTACTTATGTTTATTTGTATGCATGACGTATAAGTGCCTGCATTTGGAGGCAGTTAGCGACCTAAGCAAAGAAGCTTTCATACTGGCTATGCGACGTTTCATTTCTCGTAGAGGAAAACCATCAGAGATTTTTTGTGACAACGGTCGCAATTTTGTAGCCGCATCCAAAGAGATTGGCGACTTTATTAGCACTGCCTCTGACTCTATTACCAATTTCGCCTCTAGTGAAGGTATAAAATTTCATTTTTCCCCGGCTTATGCTCCTCACTTTGGCGGTTTGTGGGAAGCAGGTGTAAAATCCGCTAAGCATCACCTCAAAAGAATTTTAGGCAACACTCACCTCACCTTTGAGGAACTAAGTACCCTTTTTAGTCAGATAGAAGCCATCCTCAACAGCAGACCATTATATCCAATGTCCTCTTCACCCGATGACCTTCTCCCTTTAACCCCGGGTCATTTTCTCATCGGTCGCCCGCTGACGTCACTACCGTCCCCGTGCCTTTATGAAGCAAATGTAAACAGACTGAATAGCTTTCACAGACTAGAATATCTACGACAACAATTCTGGAAGCGCTGGTCACTTGAATACATCGCCGAACTGCAACAACGCCAGAAGTGGCGTGTTCCTGACCGCCAGCTCCAGTTGGACGACATGGTTCTGATCAAGACTGAGAACGCCGCCCCGCTTCACTGGCAGCTCGGGCGGATATCCAAGTTATTCCCCGGCTCCGATGGTGTCTGCAGAGTAGCCGAAGTCAGCACGTCTACGGGACCTCACCGTCGCGCTGTCAAGTCGCTCTGCCCCCTACTGGAGAATGAAAGCTAACGCTTTCAGGGCCGGGAGGATGTCTGCGCTGGCAACACTGTTTTCAGTGGCGTTATGTTGTCGCGCGGTCGCCTCCCACTAGGCGACTGTCATAACAGTCGTCACTTCCGTAAAAACCTCGAAGAACGCCATTTTATATTTATTGTGTGGTACGATATTTTTTATCATTCAAATTCCTCAAGCATAAAGTCAGTGAAAATAAGTACGAAGAACACGCCGTAACACACAATTACCACCTTTTTAAGTTGTGGAAATCATGTATCATGTAGCCATTGACAAGCATTTGTATGTCAATTGTAGCGGATGTTGTCTTGCCGTACGCTTACTTAGCTTTGTTGAACTATGTCGCTGCGCTAATGGATCGGTCATGCTCACTCTAATGTCCTTGCTTGCGGTGGCTCTGTGGAGCGGGTCACCCTCTTCCCTCTAAAATGGTTGAGGAGGGTGATGCCGCTGCTCAAGTCATACTCGGGTTCCGGGCGCTGCTTGCGGGGACTGGTCCGCCCATTTTCCACTTGACACCGTTGTTCCAAAACTTTTACAGACCAGACCTAAGCACGGAAGGCATCACACCAAAACAATCGTTCTAAATATTCACCTTTTGGTTTGACTGTTAAGTGGGAGTAGGCATGTACAGCTTTCTATGCTAGTTTTTGTTTATTTTTATTTAAATACCTTATTTTGTTTTTTTTTTTTACTCACACTGTGTTAATGCCTGCCTGCTCACATAGCGTTACTGTTTGAAAATGTATACAATTATTCTTTTGAAAAGAGTAACCATTGAGTTTCTTGCCGGCTCTTCTCAATGGAAGCAACATTACGAACCGGTGGTAACGCTAAAATATTGTTTATATTGACTATTTATAAATGCTCTAATGAGCTTACATGAATAAAAACCTTTTGACTTTGACTTTGACTTTATCGAGTCGCATCTTAATTAACGCGCCCCGTACAGCCACCCTGGAGAGGCCGGCCGGTTTCGCAACACGAATTCGCAACTTGTTGTTTAATCATTTGCCTGGTGGACGGACCCCCAAAACAAATATGCACGTCTTTGGATACCGCGTGTGCGTTGGCACACCTCTATTTATTCCAATTTCTTTGGTTGGCACAATAAAATGCATTGCATCGCCGTAAGCCGGTTACGTTAATAAATTCAGAATCTCGACTCTTTGTAAGGATTCCAGAGCGAACCATCTATTATATTATATTATGTAGGTATTACCTGTAATATGGATTTATCTACGCCGCTTTCCATTAACATCGACATCGTGGAGTACGTGCGCCAGAAGCTCAAGTACACGCTGAGGGTGCAGCTGTTGGAGTCGCGCCGCAACGTCAATTTTAAGGCGTTTGTGTAAGTTATTTTTAATATAATATGTATGTTAGTCTTTAAGGTAATTATAATATGGGCCAATGTGGCCTGAAATAAAAGGTTATTATTATTATTATTAAAAAATAAAGAGAAAAGTAGATCTAGTAGATTTTTGCCTTCATTTAGATCTAAACGGGCAAATATACGTATATTGCGGTCGACGGCTTATATTATCGAATTAATGAAACAAAAATATTCAGAGCTTCATAATAAAGTTCTCTAATAACGCATTAGCTGTTATGTGCACTGATAAAGGTTCCGTTCTCTCATACAAACCGTTTCATGTATTTTGCACAGTGGCGCGCGCCAGCTCGCTCGGCCCGCCACATTAGACACGCTTATCGCTCTCCTGGAAGCGAACCCTGACATAGATAGGTACCTATCCCGTTCCGAAACCCACGTGGATGAAGCCGCGGGCCAAAGCTAGTATTTTATGATCTCCAAGCGTTAGCGTTAGCGTTGAAAACAAATACACTGACGTGTAAGTAGGCAAGTTAATTATCGAGCAAGAGCACAGAATAGATAAGCAAGATAGAGTGACAATGTATACTGATTTAAATACATAAGGTGTGGTAAAGCTGAGATAACAATAAAAATAATTACAAGCAAAGGTGAAGGTGGTCCGGTATCACAAACAGAAAAAAAAAAAACTTATCGCGAATGAGTCGCGATTAGCACATGAATGTGACAGGCCGGACGGCCGCGCCGCGCCCCGCCGCCGCCCGCGCCGCCGCCCGCGCCGCCCGCGAATGTTATGTAAACAAACACCGGCACCGCTAAAAGCTTTCGTGTTTTTTTTGTAGAAAACTAGACTTTTAGTTTAGCGTTTGTTTGTTGGTTCGGCGAAGCATCGCCGCGGCATCCGCGGTCATATTTGGCTGTAACATTTTCGCGTGTAGATATTCGGTACTGCCTAGGCCACACACAAAGTGCTAGCGCGATGCTTCAGGCTAGCACGATGTATGTAGCCCCACCTTCGTGAATACTTCGGCACTTCTTGCGAAGTCACAAGCACATCGCTTCGCTGTCGCGTCGGTAAACTCTCGCACATCAAAGCGTTTTATCTCGATGAACTTCGCTTGGGTGGCTACTCTTCAGTCGGCCATTCTTTGTAGTCTATCCTACTAATATTATAAGCTAGCTGTGCCCGCGACTCCGTCCGCGTCCAGTCGGTGAAGCCTTTAAATATAATTCTGCCTATCATCGAATCTGTATTACATCCGTCTGAATCTGTCCGTAGCTGTCTTTCTATACCAATCTATCTGTACCAGTAAGGTGGTAGAGGCAAGTTATGGCCAATAGACTGCTAATCATATTCGGACTGGCTCAACCGGGGAAGTACCAACTCTCACAGAAGATCAGCGTAAAGAAGCTAATTTAGCTGGGTTTCGTAAGATAAATGAGAGAGCCGTAATCCCAACCCCTTCCTCCCCACTATCCCACTCCCCTTCAGGTTGGCAACGTGCGAGCGATGCCTTTGGTATTGCAAGCATCTATAAGCTACGGTAACTGCTTAACATCGGGCGGGCCGTAAGCTTGTTTGCCGCCTTAGTTGTGTAAATAAAGTATGTAGTATTAATTTTTATAGCCAAGGATGGCACACTGGCAGACGGTCCACCTGATGGTAAGTGGAAGCCGCCGCCCAGGACATCTGCAACTTAAGGGGAGCAGACGCGGCGCCGACCTTTTACGGCCCGGCCACAACATCGCGCGACGGCGACGGGCGCCAGCGGTTTTAGCTAAAATGTTGCAGCGCGCACGTTGCCGCTAACAGCGGCAGCTCGTGGCGTCATGCCTGCAAACATGTTTTTTTAAATTCAACCCTTAGGGATGAAAACTAGAGGATTAATGTTTGTATGGATATTTTGTATGGACATACCGTTTATTTCGCTTTTAAAACAAAAAAAAATGTTTAAGAGCTATATATAACTCATAATGAAAATGTAACTATTCAGCGTTTTAAAAATTCAACCCTAAGGGTGTACAATAGAAGATTAATCCCACTAATCCTACTAATATTATAAATGTGAAAGTTTAGATGGATAGATAGATGGATGGATGGATGGATGGATGGATGGATGGATGGATGGATGTTTGTTACTCAATCACGCCAGAACGGCTGATCGGATCTGGATGAAATTTGGCACAGAGATCGATTATAGTCTCGAATAGGTATCAAATAGGCTACTTTCTTAAAAAATTATGCACGGACGAAGTCGCGGGCAGAAGCTAGTATATTATAAATGTGAAAGTTTGGATGGATGGATGTTTATTTCTCTTTCACGCAAAAACTACTGAACGGATTTGGATAAAATTTGGAACACACATAGTTTAAAATCTGGATTAACAGATAGGATACTTTTTATCCCGGAAAAGTGTCAGGTTCCTGTGAGATTTTAAAGTTAACGCGGACGAAGTGGCGGGCAGAAGCTAGTCAGAGATAAGGGATTCGGGATAAGGGATTTGGGAACCGGGATCAGGCATACGAAATACGGGATACGGGATCAGAGATAAGGGATACGGGATCAGAGATCAGGGATACGGGATCCGGGATACAGAATACGGGGTTCCGGATCCGGGATCAGGGATGAGGGTCAGTGATAATTATGTGGGATGATGGATCCGGGTTCTGGGATATGGGATCCGGGATACGGAATACGGAACACGGGATCTGGGATATCCGGGGTCCGAGATACGGGATCAGGGATACGGGATCCGGGATACGGGATCTGGTGGATCCGGGAAACGGGATTCGGGATACGGAGTCCAGAATATCCGATATAGACACGAGTCTGGGATCTGAGATCCGATTTTTTTTAAATTTTATTTCTGCGCGAACGTAGTCGCGGCCAAAAGCTAGTATTTCTATAAGATTGAATCGTTTTGTAAATAAATCAACCAGAATGAGCGACCCTAATTTTAATTTGGGCATGCGTATGTTCGTAAATAATTACCTACTTATTTGTAAATTAAGTACTATTCTAGAAACATCATTAGGCAGGTCCTAATATTTTGAAATCATTTGGTACCTAAGTATTTTGCATTTGATAAAAACAAATATTTCTGGGCTTTTCATCATGTCAATAGTTTCTTAAAATTTTAAATATATTAATTAAACTTAGTTAATAAATAGTGTGACTTCAGTGCGTAGAGTCGACAGATACCTCTACGTAGATAGGTAGCTAAACAAACTAATAATTATAATGACGTGGCCTCAACGTAGCTAGCACATAATCGATCACTATCTAATGCATACTGTACTATGCCATACATACACACGCCAAGTGGTGGGGTGTGTTTGTTTGTTCCGCTTCACATAACACTTATCGGAGGTCGTGTGATCTATCGCCTGCGCCGCGCGCCGCGAGGATGTAGCGCGGCTAGAAGCGGTTCGACGCGTCCCGCCGCCCGCGCCGCGCCGCGCCGTGCGGACGCGCGGACGGTGTGAAGGTGTGGCGACATGACAACAAGACAAACATTAAAGTTTGTGAAGTACCACCTATGGTACTTATGAAGTTTTCGTATTAGTAGTCGGTACCTATTATTACTTATATCGTGGCATGTAAACCGCTAACAGTAGACCGATTCACGTAACCAAAACCGTAACGATGTCTCAGCGATATAGTCGTTGATAGACTTTTTGTAATACGAAAAGGCTATCAACGACTATATCGCTGAGACATCGTTACGGTTTTGGTTACGTGAATCGGGCCACTGGTCGCTATCTGTCGGTCCCCGAGGCGGGCGGGCGGCAGCGCGGCGACCAGCGCGCGGCGCGTGATGTAGGGACATTACCTCTCAAATCGTCTGTCGTGAGTCCGCCCCATTATACATAAATCGATTTCGTTTCGATACGATTATTGAGTACTGGGGGCTTACCACGACCTCTTATCGCGATTCAATTATAGGAATGTTTTAACGTTTCAGGGACTTTTTGTGCAATGACGTCACTTATTGTCATGACAATAAGAAATGTCATTGCACAAAAGTCGCTGAAACGTTAAAACAATACTGCTATAAGAGGTGGTGGTAGGGCCCCTGTTCAACGACTCGGTCCGCTGGGTTACGAGTGGGATTAATTAAAGTATTAGATTACCATAGGTAGGTTGTCTAGGTCTGTTCAGTACTTGTTATATTTTGTGACGTTATGAGATAGGTATTGAGTGAACTTGTAACATGAATCTATGTAACTGATGTAGTATAATTACGTCCCTACTTCGTATAGAGTGTTATATGTGTGTATAAAGGACTATGGGGTTCAAAATCTTACGAACGAATGTAAACCTAGTCGTAGTATATTACAGTCCAGCATGAGAGTTTTGTAGGAGATATCTGAGCACTGACCGAACCGCACCTGCCCCTGCCCCCTCCCCCTGCACGCGGCCGCCCACCCCGTATTATGGAGCTGGCAATTCAATCTTCTATTCTGTATTACAAACTGACTGACAGTGTTGCCGCTGGCTACTTTTAGGATTACCGCTAATTGAGCACAGCAGATTCACGGTGCGCCTCGGCTCGGTCACGCATTCGTCTGTTGTATAGTGTAGGTACACCTAGTTGAGCATAGCAGTTGTGCAGTGTATCCAGTTGAATTTTAGACACTTCCATTATTAGACAATCATGAGAGAAGTATGTTTACAAAAACAATACGCTCATCAGTTAACTATCGTAGCTATGTTCGAGTCACTCCGGTGCTGATAATGTCACTCACAACCCGCGGGTCGTCCGCAATGGAACAGTAGGTGCTGAGAAAATTAAAACATTCTGCAAATTCGTTAAACGTGAGCCATTGTACGAGATAAAGTTCGCTTCGGCGCTATTTAATTGTACAACGTTCACCCGACACGGGACCTCTTCACTGAGACTTACAACACCCGAGTTTATTGCTACCCTAACATACATTGAGCAGTTTCAAGGAAGGATATTGTATTTATAAAGTTCTAACAGTGCAATGAATTACGTAGTTTGTTAAAACAGCTTAAAGTTACTGTTTGGAGTGAAGATACGCAAGATTTAATGCTTAAATGTTTAGTTGGCAGTGAATGGCGGTAAACAGGCGCGCATCTTGTGTATAATAGGTACGTAGGCGAACACTCCGCTGCGCCGCCACTCGCTTCTACTATTAAGATGGCACTTCCATGACTATTCAATGGCGAAATAGAGCTGGAAAATGAGGTATATGTCAGCTCAAACGCTACACTAGGCAGCAGTAGATCTGTACGTGCGTGTGTGTATTTTGTCACAGAATAGATAAGGCGATTTTGTGCGGACGACTATACTCCATGGCGCATTGTCACATTGGATATGCTAATCGGTTTCTTGTAATAGGTACGCATCGCATGCCACAGCTGGACCGCTTGTACTGTATCGCTAATCGTAGTATGTTTGACTACATGCACGTCAAGAACACGCCGTGCGCTGTTTCGTTCGTGTTACGTACAGGTTAGCATAATATGTAATTATTAGAAAAAATAGGTATAATACCTACCTAGCCAGTGGAACAGGTAGAGCAACACACCGTAAGTTCCTACCTGAGGGACTACATCCAAAATTGGATCGTTACACTAAGGAAATCAACATGTTTTCGTGTATTCAGTTTGCGTAGCCTGCCGTAGCCTCTTTAGAGTAATTCCGGCGTGTTTGCTCAGTTGAACACACTGCGAGCTTGAATACTCCTGATTGCTGGTACATTCATACATATACATACAACCCGCGGCGCGCGGCGGGGCGCGGTGCCCATAGCGCACTGTTACTTTTATTACAACAGCCTGGTTTCATTAGTAGATAGCTAGATGTTTATCTTGTTACGAACTTTTATTTCCTTAGCAATTTTGATAATGTAACGTAGGTGTGATACAGTAAGGTTGGTTTTATCAGTTTTACATTAAAATACCTTTTTACTGAACTAAATTAGGTAAACCTAACAAATGAAATAAAATTATTTTTAAAAAAAAATAAAAACCGACTTCAAAAAAACCTGGAGCACTAAAAAGCCTGAAATAATATTTCTATTACCACCAATGCTTACCCCATCGGGAAAATCAGGCGTGATGATATGTTATCGAGTATTTGGGGTCGGTGCCAATCTATCTTCTTACTTTTATAGTAGGTAGACTTGGCATACCAAGATTGGCACCGACTCCAAATACTCGATAACATATCATCACGCCTGATTTTCCCGATGGGGTAAGCATTGGTGGTAATAGAAATATTATTTCAGGCTTTTTAGTGCTCCAGGTTTTTTTGTAGTCGGTTTTTATTTTTTTTAAAAAATAATTTTATTTCATGATTTTTAGTGGCGCCATACAAACTTTATCACCCCAAATTACCCCTTTGGGGGTGACTTTTCCAAGATTCCAAAACAAAAGTTTCTTAATTTATTATATGGAGTATACATACTAAGTTTCAAGTCAATCGGACACAAATATATTTTTCTACCGTACTTCTACCCCTAGTTTCCCCCTTTGGGGGTAGATTTCCGAAATGATTTTTTTACGGGACGAAAACGATTTAGTCACCTACCAAATAACAGTTTAAAAAGAAAAATTGGTTCATAAACGTTAGAGATAAGCGGTAACTCTCCATACAAACTTCAACACCTCGTTTTACCCCTTTGGGGGGTGATTTTTCCAAAATCCTGAAACATGAGTTTCATTATTTCTTATGAAAAATATACATATTAAGTTTCAAGTCAATCGGGCAAAAATTTTTTTTTCAGACGACCTTCACCTCCCAAAATTACCCCCTTAGGGGTTGATTCTAGGAATTATTTTTTTATGGGACCAACTTGGAGCTGCGATCTACCGAACAGCAAATGAATTTTTCAAATCCGTTCATAAATGCCGGAGAAATCGGTGAACATACATAAAAAAAAAAAAAAAAAAAAAAAAAAAAACATACATACAGCCGAACATAGAACCTCCTCCTTTTTTGAAGTCGGTTAAAAATGACACACAGCTCGTTGGATAACGAAGCTGGAACCTCGCGAGTGTTTGCGATTGACTGAGCTAACGGGGTCTTACTTCGAATGATATTGTCTAACATTGCTAGGAAGTACCTGCTGGTGCGAAGTGCGAATTGGTATGTGTTGTAACGGAGGATGCTCGTTACCATATGTATGAGAGCTGTGACTATTCGGCTGTAGTGGCACGCTTATCGCGCGGCAGTCGATGTCGGACGATTCCGGATCGCCAAAAGATAATTTACTTTCGGAAGTCGAGGTAATCTTTTCATGTTGATGCTATCTACAGATTTATGATTGTAAGTATCTGGGAGAATATCCGCCCGGCATCCCCGTGGGTATTCAAATTGTACTTAATGTAAATGCGTTATTTAACTTTAATGCAATATTGAAATACACATTTTAACGTAGAGGTTGAAGAAGTAAAAATGTTTGAGTAAAATACTTTCAATAGTAGAACCGCAGACCTAAAATGGGTAAAACAAAGTTTTCAAATTGATACATAAATAAGGCCGAAGCACAAGTAGAAGGGCGCACTGCGGTCTGCGACAAGTCGGCTGCGCGAGCGCAGCCTCGCTCGGCCCGCCGCGCGATTTTATCACTACAACGCAAACAAATGTCTGTCATTTCAGTCAGTCGTACGTACCTATAGTAGCGGCATTCTATGATGGCCGGTTTGACGTGTGGCGGGGGGGGGGGAAGAAAATTAACCTAATTATAACAGAATAAGACTGGCCGTTTAAAAAAAAAAACGGCCAAGTGCGTGTCGGACTCGCACGTAGGTAGACGGTTCCGTACCAACCACCGTATAAATAATTTAATTTTTAGTAGTTGATATTCATTCTGTGAATTTTTTTGTTTACACATATGCGACTAGATGGCGCTACTGTCGCTTAAAAGTTAATTAATTGGTAAAAAAAAATTAGTTTTACAATATTTTTTGTCAACAATTTATGTAAAAGCTGTTATAATGATCACTAATGGTTAAAATATTAGTTTTCCCTTTATATATACTTTAATTTATGAGTTATAAATAAAAACATCAAAAATATCGAGTTTATTGTATGGGGACCCCCTTTATTTTTAAACTTTATTTATTTTTAGTATTTGTTGTTGTAGCGGCAAAACAGAAATACACATTCTGTGAAAATTTCAAGTTCAAGCTATTACGGATCGTCAGATACAGCCCGCTGACAGACAGACGGACGGACAGACAGACAGACAGACGGACAGCGTAGGCTTATTAATAGGGTCCCGTTGGCACCCTTTGGGTACGGAACCCTAATAAGAATGTCAAAAAATGAATGCAAAAATGAATCTTATTCAGTTATAATAAGGTTCATCCTTTCCCCCTCCCACATGTCAAACCGGCCATCATAGCGTGCCGCTACTATATAGTTCATAAATCGATGCCAATGATTGCTCTGCTACGATAATATAATCTAAGTAAGTAGGTTTATCTATCTTTATTAAAATTAAAACCCGACTACTGAAAACTCACGTTATAAAAAGTATGAAACAAGGAAATACTCTCATCTAGAGGATAGCCGTGATCCGTTTTGGTCCTTTAGGGCAAAGTGGCATACGACCACGAACCAACAACTACTACTTAAACTTACTTTTTATTTAACTATCTTGGAGTTATAGCTAACAATATTTATATTTTTGAATGAAAACTCACGTTATAAAAAGTATGAAACAAGGAAATACTCTCATCTAGAGGATAGCCGTGATCCGTTTTGGTCCTTTAGGGCAAAGTGGCATACGACCACGAACCAACAACTACTACTTAAACTTACTTTTTATTTAACTATCTTGGAGTTATAGCTAACAATATTTATATTTTTGAACTAGCTGTACCCGCGACTCCGTCCGCGTCCAGTCGGTGAAACCTTTAAATATAATTCTGCCTAATCGCTCAGTCGTGATACTGCAGAGTAAATAAATACCTGACGGATACAGACATACTTTATTTACACAACTAAGGCGGCAAACAAGCGTACGGCCCGCCCGATGTTCAGCAGTTACCGTAGCTTATAGATGCTTGCAATACCAAAGGCAAATCTGTGAGATGTAGTACTACCCCGGTCGAGCCCTTGCCTCTACCACCCTACTGGTACAGACTGGTACAGATAGATTGGTACAGAAAGACAGCTACGGACAGAGTCAGACGGACGTAGTACAGATTAGATGATAGGCAGAATTATATTTAAAGGCCGACTGGACGCGGATGGAGTCGCGGGCACAGCTAGTCAGTAATATTCTTGCCAAATTTCATTAAAATCTGTTCAGTAGTTTCCGAGTTGTGCGTGTTCAAACAAACATACAAACAGACAGATATTTAAAAAATTACATAAATGCACTCTGTTGGTCAATCTAAGTCCCCCCCACTATTATTTATCAAATATTTCGAATGTACAGACGCGACGTTTTTACATTCTTATTATATGTATAGATTATGCTAATTTCAGGGCCTCCGCAGACTAGCTACTTTTAGCATCGGCGACCGGCGATTTTGTGACGTATCGATGCTGCGTCGCGTTTCTTCGAGCGCGAACGAGCGAGACGCAGCATCAAAATCGCCGATCGCCGTTCCTAAAAGTAGCTAGTCTGCGGAGGCCCAAGCTCTTTCATTTGATACCCCCACGGCTTCATTATGTATATATTTTTTAATTCATGACATTATGGCCTCTAGAGAGCGCCATATTCAATTTTTTGTAACGACACATAGCCTATAACCAATGGACGATCCAGACGCTTCCAACCATACCTCATTTGTCAAATAACGACAAGTAGTTTGGAAGTTAGGCGGGAACAGATGAACATACATACATACATACCGGTCAAAATCATAACCCTCCACCGTAGTCGGGTAATAAAACAACGTGTTTCGCTGGGTTTTCGCTACAGGGGGTTGTTCAATATTTACGATTTGCACACCACTATTACCTCCGGGACATTTTTAATTGGTAGCGCCCAAAAAATAATCGATAAAAAATACTGTTTTTTAGTCTACGCCTATACGGTATAAAATGTAATGATGATTACCACTCAAGTTTTTATGGTGATCCATTAGGATGGTATTATGAAGCAGTTAAATTACAACACCATACAGATACCGACGATACCGTGCGGTGTAATGATGGATATGATTAAGCGTGTATTTATTCATGATGATACTTCACGTCGCCTTTAGCTCGTGATCTTACGACAACGGGAAATGATCAGATCAAAACGTATATTAAGGGCCATAAGCCATAACACACCGGGACGCCATGGCGACGTCGCCGGCTACGTATCCAACAATTTATATTGTTGGCGACGTGGCCAGTCCGTCGCCAGGTGTGTTACCTGTCATACATTTCAATACGAATTAGTTGGCTACGGTGGCTGGCGACGTCGCCATGGCTACCCGGTGTGTTATGGCTCTTAGTGTATAAGTTCGAGACAGGTCGAGATGACACAGCTTTGAGCAGAATAAAATCGGAATCAAAAAAAAAGTAAGTTTAAAAACTAAAACCCGACTACTGAAAAATTGCGCTCTAAAAAGTATGAAACAAGAAAATATTCTCATCTAGAGGATAGCCGTGGTCCGTGTAGGTCCTTTAGGGCCAAATGGCATATGAACACGGACCACGGCTATCCTCTAGATGAGAATATTTTCTTGTTTCATACTTTTTAGAGCGCAATTTTTCAGTAGTCGGGTTTTAGTTTTTAAACTTACTTTTTATTTAATTATTTTGGAGTTATAGGTAACAATATATATATTTTTGGAATGTGCTCATCAAGCTCTTTCATTTGAGACCCCACACGGTTTCATTAAAAAATGTTTTTTTTTAGTTCATGACATTATGTCCTCTAGAGGGCGCCATATACAATTTTATGTGACGTCACATAGCCTATAACCAGCGCGCCATTAAGCCGCTTCTAACGATACCTCATTTGTCAAATTACGACAAGTAGTTTGGAAGTTAGGTGGGAACAGACGCACATACATACATACATACATACATACATACATACATACATACATACATACATACCGGTCAAAATCATAACCCTCCGCCGTAGTCGGGTAATTAGCTGGAGCTTTGCGTCGGGGAACCGCTAAGTACGTCGGTTTTAGAGGTTCTGTTTTGTCGGGGGTTTTTTAGATTTTTAATATAATTTATACTTCAAGCTTTTTAAACTTATATTACCGGTGTACTAATTGCCTAGCTTGTATTAGCATGTGCTCGTCAAAACGCATCGTATGCGCCCAAACACAAGATAGATGCCGTACACCGTTGAGGAGTTCTTCTGATGATGCCTGCGCATCAGGTCACGGTTATCATACTTTTTAATATCATTGACAAGTGACAGGATTTCAAATTTCGTATCGATCAGACCTGTGGCAGTTGTAGAAGTAAATAAAAAGTAAGTTTAAAAACTAAAACCCGACTACTGAAAAATCGCGCTCTAAAAAGTATGAAACAAGAAAATATTCGCATCTAGAGGATAGCCGTGGTCCGTGTAGGTCCTTTAGGGCAAAATGGCATATGAACACGGACCACGGCTATCCTCTAGATGCGAATATTTTCTTGTTTCATAATTTTAGAGCGCGATTTTTCAGTAGTCAGGTTTTAGTTTTTAAACTTACTTTTTATTTAATTATTTTGGAGTTATAGGTAACAATATATATATTTTTGGAATGTGCTCATCAAGCTCTTTCATTTGATACCCCACACGGTTTCATTAAAACATGTTTTTTTTTTAGTTCATGACATTATGTCCTCTAGAGGGCGCCATATGCAATTTTATGTGACGTCATATAGCCTATAACCAGCGCGCCATTAAGCCTCTTCTAACGATACCTCATTTGTTAAATTACGACAAGTAGTTTGGAAGTTAGGTGGGAACAGATGCACGTACATACATACATACATACATACATACATACATACAAACATACCGGTCAAAATCATAACCCTCCGCCGTAGTCGGGTAAAAAGAGCTAATGATCTTCAAACGCTGAGCAGATTTTCTTGAAACATAGCTAAGAACCCTCTAGATTAACCCACCTTTCAAACAAAAAAACTAAATCCAAATCGGTCCATACGTTCAGGCGCTATGAAGCCACAGACAGAAACACAGATACACACTTCAAACTTATAACACCCCTTCGTTTTTCGTCGGGGGTTAAAAATAAAGGTGCGACGATACAAACGCTTCGTTTGAATCACGACTCGCAGTGACATGGCATGTCCATTGCCATTCAAATAAATTCAGTGAATTTAAAAGCACCTTGTGCATGTAATGTATAAATACTAGTGTGTAGGTGCCCGTGTCTGCTTGCATGTGTAAATACTCGGTGTCGCGCCGCCTGCGCCTGCGCCCTGCGGATGTGCGGTATTAAGCGCCGCTCCCATGTTATTACACTACAGCAAACATACCCCTAACACCTTCACGAGGGACTTTCAACTCTATCCGTTCAGCTCCAAGGTGGGAGGTATGTGCGCAGGTCAAGTTGTGCCGGTGCGGTTACAGTTGCCTGCGGTTTGATGCCGAATATGCGTTTAAAAGTAGACAGGAAGCCCGCTATGAAATTTTAGAACCAAACTTCAGTATATTACTATAATTTTAAAGCTCGCGGAACTGCGGTGTTTCTGATTCTGTGCATTTCGGTGCGAACAGGGCAAAGTGAGCGAGCAGGGCGGGGGCTGTAGGGCTGCCTACTGACATCATCAAATAAATTGTAAGACTCTGGTTGTAAAAAAAAAGCAGATTTTGCACACCTATCATACATTTGGGGTTTCAAGCCAATTGACACTACCTACTTATTACTTACGGTTTCTTTATATTTACTCGACAACTGGATGGATGATATTCAGACGCGCAAAATACAAAACTATCCAATATAGGAGATATTTTTATGTGACTACGGTGGACGAGGAAGTGAAGTGGGACAGAGGGATTAATTATATGTACATATATATCGATATTTAAATCATTCAAACCGTAAACTACAGTATGAAGTAAATAAATGCAAAGGGTTGCCAACCCTACCCCTAAGGGGCGTTGCTTGTCTGTGGGCTGTTGAAAGATCTGCTTTGCGAGAATTGGGTGCGTTTCGATTGAAGCGGAGCGGGGCGGAGCGGGGCCGAGCGGACCGTGAATTGGCCAATCACAGTGCTCGAAATCTCCACTCCGCATCAGTGGAAACAGTGTAAGCGGGGCGGAGCGGAGATGAGTGGACTTTCGAATAAAACAAATGAACACGCGGCCCCGAGCCGGACAGAGCGGAGTCGAGCAGGCTGTGGTGCCGAGTGGTGGGCACGAAGCGGAGCGGAGCGGAGAGGAGAGGAGCGGAGCGGAGCGGAGAGGAGCGGAGCGGAGTTGAGCGTACTTTCGAATAAAACAAATGAACACGTGGCCCCGAGCCGGACAGAACGGAGTCGAGCAGGCTGTGGTGCCGAGTGGTGGGCACGAAGCGGAGCAGTGCGGAACTGTGCGGAGCTGAACGGAGCAGAGCGGAGCACAGCGGAGCAGAGCGGAGCACAGCGGAGCAGAGCGGAGCTGAGCGGAGCTGAGCGGAGCTGAGCGGAGCTGAGCGGAGCAGAGCGGAGCTGAGCGGAGCTGAGTGGAGCTGAGCTGAGCTGAGCTGAGCTGAGCGGAGCTGAGCGGAGCTGAGCGGAGCTGAGCGGACTTTCGAATACAATATATGAACACGCTGCCCCGCTCCACCCCGCTCCGCTTCGCCGCGATCCGCCCCACTCCGCTTCAATGGAAACATTTGCCACTTCTCACTGCTATTCTCCGCTCCACTCCGCCCAGCACCGCTCCGCTCCACCCCGCTCAACCCCGCTCCGCCCCGCTCCACTTCAATGAAAACATTTGCCACTTTTCACTGCTCTTCTCCGCTCCACTCCGCCCAGCACCGCTCCGCTCCACCCCGCTCAACCCCGCTCCGCCCCGCTCCACTTCAATGAAAACATTTGCCACTTTTCACTGCTCTTCTCCGCTCCACTCCGCCCAGCTCCGCCCCGCTCCGCCCCGCTCCGCTCCGCCCCGCACCGCACCGCTTCAATGGAAACAGTTGCCACTTTTCACTGCTCTTCTCCGCCCCGCTCCGCCCCGCTCCGCTTCAATGGAAACGCAGCCTTAGCCGTGCGGCGCGGCGGCGGCGGCGGCTTTCCTAAGCCTTTACAAAACACGCCTTTAGTTAGTAGAGGCCGGGTCTACCCTACCCTACGCATATAGAATTATCGCAGAACATTACACAGTAAAAGACAAAAGATTAATCGCCAGCAAGTTGCGAGGTAGTAGTATTAAAAACGGGAGCGCTAAAAATAGTTTTTAGGCATATGGGCGTTTGTGCACTACAAGGAATTTTACGGTCCGATATGGCATGAAAAAACGGATGATTGGCTTGTTCACTTGTCCCTCTTTACTCGGATAGGTGCGGCGCAGTTTATAGTACGAGATACGCTGAAGAAGTAGCTAACCCTTTGTGTTATTTGAATTTGACCAAGATTATATGTTAGATAGTATGTAGATTGATAAATCGCACATGAGTTGCCTAGCTAAATCTGGGGCCAATACTGTTAAATAATATTTACTCAAATTAACTTTTGTAGAAAAACTTACCTCATTTGTTATTTATAAAAATCAAGCATTAGTCGAGAGAATATCACACGAGGAATTGGAAAAATATAATCAAAATCGTCAAAATATAGTCAAAATCAAATAGCACATGGGGGTAGATAGATACTTACTCAGCGTATCTTAGACCATTACAATGAGTTTCTTGGGACGGCCCGGGATGGCGAAAAGTATAATGTCGGATGGTAAAATTACGTATAGTGCACAAGGTAGTATATACATTGATGACGTGCCATATCGGACCGTAAAAAAACGGACTGAAGGACCGTAAAATTCCTTGTAGTGCACAAACGCCTTTTGGGTGACAAATGGTCGAACTCATTTATTCGATTTCGGCTCTACACCTGCGTCGCGATGGCTCACGAACTTAATCAAATAATTTATTTCAACAAATACAGTCATCTTAGAAAAAAAAAAACCGGACTAGTGGGAGTAGGACTCGCGCCCTGAGGGTTCCGTACAAATTGGGACCTCCATACAAACTTCCACCCCTTATTTTACCCCCTTAGGGGTGGAATTTTCAAAAACGTTGAAATTACTATTTTTTATTTGTAATGAGTAGCTTAAATACAAATTCCCAGGTCTCAAGCTTCAAAAAAATTTTTAACTTCCATACAAACTTCCAACCCTTATATTACCCCTTTAGGGGTGGAATTTTCAAAATCGCTCAAATTACTATTTCTTATTTGAAATTGGTAGCTTAAATAAAAAAAATCATGTTTCTAACTCCAGAAATGTGGGACTTTCATACAAACTTCTACCCCTTATTTTATCCCCTTAGGGGTAGAATTTTCCAAAATCCTTTCCATGCTCTTCTTCTACACTGTAAAAGGTACCTACTGTTTAAATTTCATGTTTGTAACTCTAGCGGTTTGGGCTGTGCACGTCTTGACAGACGGACAGACAGACAGACGGACAACAAAGTGATCCTATAAGGATTCCGTTTTTCCTTTTGAGGTACGGAACCCTAAAAATACTATAAAATTAATTACAATTAATGCAGTGAGAACAATTAGGTTCCCTTGTCTTCGCGGCGCGAGCGTAGAGTTAGCTTAAGGCAAAATATTATCTGTTACGTGATCTGTATCGAGACATGTATTAAGTATGATAATTATGTAATTACATGGATCGCCTTTACATATAGAATAGAGCGCAGCACTTATTGAACTTTTGTATAGTTACCGCACGTACATAGTATTAAATTAAAGGAACAATTAAGTCCGATATTGGACGTACTAACATAGTAAATTGTTAGCAAGTAATTACATGTGTTAGTTCAATGTGTATAAGCGGTAGTCACGTGCGTGGGACAATGCGCAGCTGTCGTTACTTCTCCTGTCCGCGATGAGCGTATAACACCATTCCCATGCTTTATTATAACTTCAATTCTTCGTTGCGAAAATGTCACTCCTCATTCATTTGTTTGTCAAAAAATTAAATAGCAAATGGTCCAGCCTGGGGTTCAGCTGGTCCACGATAGTGGAGGGAGATCACAGTCTACCAGTAGTTTAACATTCGTAGATACATGCAGTCTACTGACTAGGGATAGGTACACTCCCGTAGGTATAATGGTTTCAGTCAGATGATACATATTCTGAAATGTTATACACAATTGACTAAGAATTCGATTATTATTTTCTCAGAGAGTGGAGGCGCGCGATGAATTTCATTACAAGTAATATAATAAACGCGTGGTAAGCAGAACTCTAATTTTTCGCGTGCAGATTAGCATATCAATCTACATAACTAATATCAGTGTGTCAGTGTCTGCACTCTGCGTTTCACATTTATATTGCTCGTTTTTTCAACCAGGGAATAAATATATAATACTTAATATTATAACTCCATTACGATATTTATAATAGGTACGTACATTATATCCAGCGATAAATGTACGATAATTAAATTTTTATTTATTTATAGCTAGGAAAAACAACGGCTTTAAAGTTCAGTAGTGGTAACATTTACGTTAAATAATTACCTAATAATTTAATTTTACCCTTAACGACCATAAAGTAAGTTCCTCGGTTATGATAATGTACTTATGTTCGTTACTCTACGTTATTAAAAATGTACCTAGTACTGCCAGGAAATCTTCTTTCGCTTATAATCCTCACACACAAAATTTGCCGTTAAAAATGTCCTGTAATATCGATCGATGTACTATATGGATCGATGTACTACTTACCTATGCATGTAAATATAATTGTTGTCGATCGCAAATCGCACGGCATACTGTACGATTAGAACGTGTGGGGGCCCGCGACGAGACGTAAGCCATCACAAACAGGGAAACTGCACCCACTGCACGGGTAAGCTATAAAGTACACAGACTAAGCTTTGTAGGTCTCTAGAAATGTAACTGATAAGATTAGAATAGGAGCTCGGACAAATCTACCATGAGTACTTACCAAAATGGGGTATTTAGTTAGATGCTTAAGTAGGTATATTTAACCCTCATTAATTAATAACTGATAAGCACAGAGTGAGAAGCATGTTTTATACCAATGCCACACACTGTCCATTAGGTACCTAAATCTAGTCGACGCGGCGAGATAATGTTCAATCATGTCCTCCATACAAAAAGCACGCTCAAAGGAGACAAGACGACACCATTGTACGAAGGTCGGTCGTGTATGACGCGCGATGAATGGGACTCATACAACGCTTTGATGGCTTCCAAACTTGGCTCGTCATTTGAATGAGAAAGGAGATTAATGTGAACCAATTCTGTGTAGCTGAGAGCATATCTGGCGCGCTTACATTATTCATGTACGGACCGAGCTCTGTATACGGAGTTGAGTTGGTATATGAGCGGGGTCTTTTATTAGTTCGCTTGTGTTCTGCACCAATAAATGGCCGGTCACAATTAGTCGATTGTTGTAAATTATTTCATAAGTAATTACTGAAATAATTTACAACAGTCGACAAACTAGCCATTTTTTTAATCGACTCTAAAAGCAGAAGTTTCTCAATTCGACTGTGTGTTTTCTTTTTGTTGGTTAGGTACTCGATTTCTCCGGCATATTGTATACCGATTTTCATTTCTTATTATTTATTCGAAAGACTATACTCTTAAGGTGGTCCCATGTCCGATGTTGCCGATTACGCTCGATGTGTGCCCATTACGAATGGATAAAAGACAAAAAATAACAAAATTATAAAGTACTAGCTTTTGCCCGCGACTTCGTCCGCGCAGAATTTAAATTAAAAAAAATCGGATTCCGGATCCCATTTCCCGGATTTCATATCCCGGATCTCGTTTCCCGGGTCCCGTATCCTGGATCTCGTTGCCCGGATCCCGTATATCACGGATCCCGTTATCCGGATCCCGTATATCACGGATCCCGTATCCCATATCCTGGATTTCGTATCCCGGATCTCGTTACCCGGGTCTCGTATCCCGGATCTCGTTGCCTGGATCCTGGATCTCGTTGCCCAAATCCTGGATCCCGTTTTCCGGATCCCGGATCCTGGATCCCGTATACCGGACCCCGTATCCCGGATCCCGTTCCCAGATTCTGTTTGCTAAATCCCGGATCCCGTATCCCGGATATCACGGATCCCGTATCTCGTAACCCATATCCCGAATCTCGTTTCCCGGGTCCCGTATACTGGATCTCGTTGCCCGGATCCTGGATACCGTTTTCCAGATCCCGTATCCCGGATTCCGTTTTCCGGATCCCGTATATCCCGGACCCCGCATCCCGTTTCTCAGATTCTGTTTGCTAAATCCCGGATTCCGTATCCCGGATATCGTGAATCCCGTATCAAATATCCTTAATTTCATATCCCGGATCCCGGATCCCGTATCCCGGATCTTGTTCCCCGGATCCCAGATTCCGTGTTCCGGATCCCGGATCCCGTATCCCGGATATCACGGGTCCCGTATTCCATATCCCTGATTTCATACGCCGGATCTCGTTTCCCGGGTCCCGTATCCCGGATCTCATTTTTGAATCCTGGATCCCGTTTCCCAGATCCCAGCTTCCGTTTGCCGGAGCCTTATCCCGTTTCCTGGATCCCAGATCCCGTATCCCGGATATCGGATCCCGTATCTGGGATATCCCGGATGCCGTATCTATTAGCCCGTAAAAGTCCTGTCAAAATCGATCCAGCCGTTTCGGAGATTATCCCGAATCGGTACTGCCATATAAACTTTCATTCCCTATTTTACACCCTCAGGGGATGAATTTTGCAAAACGCTAAAATCAATCTTCTTTATTTGTAAAAAGAAACCTAAACAGCAATTTTCATCATTATAACTTCTAAAATTACGAATTTCAATACAAACTTTCATCCCTATTTCACCCCCTTAGGGGTTGAATTTTCAAAGACCATAAAATTAATCTTTTTCATTATAAAACACACCTAGTCAGCAATTTTCATAATTCTAACTTCAAAAATGACGAACTTCCATACAAACTTTCATTCCCCTATTTTATCCCCTTAGGGGTTGAATTTTCAAAAACTCTGAAATTACTCTTTTTTATTTTTGAAAAGACACCTAATCACCAATTTAAATAATTCTAACTTCAAAAATGACGGAACTTCCATACAAACTTTTATCCCCTATTTTACCCCCTTAGGGGTTGAATTTTCAAAAACCCTGAAACCCATATTTTTTTATTTTTCAAAAGACACCTAATCAGCAATTTTCATAATTCTAACTTCAAAAATGACGAACTTCCATACAAAATTTCATCCCCTATTTTACCCCCTTAGGGGTTGAATTTCAAAAAACCCTTTCTTAGTACACCTCTACACATCAAGACAAACCCACCCTCCAAATTTCAAGTCTCTACGATCAGCGGTTTAGGCTGTGCGTTGTCTGTCAGTCAGTCAGTCAGTCAGTCAGTCAGTCAGTCAGTCAGTCAGTCAATCAGGACTTTGATTCTTATATATTTAGATTGTCATAAGCAACTTACAAAAAGAGGTGAAATCCCACCCAAAACATTTTCATGTAAAATGTTGCCAACACGAGACCAGACCACACTCTCAAAAAGTTATCAGATCTCATGTAGTGTAGAGTCAAGCTTCTAACTCTACACGCCCTAACTCTAAAAGCCTTACTTCACAAACTCTAAAACTTAGTCAAAATATATGGCGTGTGTAATGTAAAAGTAATGAATAGTAGGTAATTAAATGATAGCGAAACGGCCACGCTATCAATTTATTGCCTACTGTTCATTACTTTTACATTACACACTTACACAACACAACACTTACTAATACAATAGTTCTTGTAGTAACGAAACGGCCAAGCCACATATTTTGGCTATGGTGCAAAGTTTGTGAAGTAAGGCTTTTAGAGTTAGGGCGTGTAGAGTTAGAAGCTTGACTCTACATGAGATCTGATGACTTTTTGACAGTGTGGTCTGGTCTCGTGTTGGCAACATTTTACATGAAAATGTATTTGGTGGGATCTATCTATCTATCGTGTCTAAGATCGTATCGTATCGTATAGAAACACGTATAATAAGAATGTAAAGACGTCGCGTCTGTACATTCGAAATAATAGGAAAAAAAATGTGGGAGGGACTTAAATTGACCAACAGAGTGCAATTATGTCACTTTTGAAAATTTTGTCTGTTTGTTTGAACACGCACAACTCCGAAACTAATGAACAGATTTTAATGAAAGAATCATGCCCACAAATTTCTGGAATCCCGTTTCATGTTGCATCAAAACAGTCTATTGGCCATAGCTTGCCTTTACCACCTTACTGGTACAGATAGATTCAGACGGACGGAACATTGATTAGATGATAGTGGTCTAAGATACACTGAAGAGCGACCTTCACCCATCGACTTACCGGATCAACCCTAGATTTTATCAAATAAAATACACTGAACAGCAAAGAAAAAGGGTCGCATAAAAAGCTTAAATTCATTTTTTAGGGTTCCTTACCCAAAGGGTGCCATCGGAACCCTATTACTAAGCCTACGCTGCCCGTCCGTCCGTCCGTCTGTCTTTCTCTCAGCGGGCTGTATCTCACGAACCGTAATAGCTAGAGACTTGAAATTTTCACAGAATGTGTATTTCTGTTGCCGCTACAACAACAAATAGTAAAAATAAAATAAAATTTAAAAATAAAGATTTATATTTTGACATTTATATTCTACGGTGGTACGGAGCCCTTTATGAGCGAGTCCGACACGCACTTGGCCGGTTTTTTTACTTTAATTTAAGCCAGTAAAATATTCTTTAATTTAGTATTTATTTCATAAAGCTAGGTCAAGTACTGTAGAAGATATTGAAGATTTTCTAACCGACCCTTTTTCTTTGCTGTTCAGTGTATGTGTCTGAACATATACCAATAGGGTTGCCATAAAGAATATGCTCAAGGATAAAAAAAGCAAAAAGCATGCACGGCTTCGTCGCGCGCAGCTGTTGCACTATGTCCTCCTCTATCGCATCAAATAGAACGCGGATGCGCAATGCTTCTCTATAATACATTTTTGCTTGCTCCAATTTTTTTAATTTCAAAGCCCGGCTACCGCTAATCTTGACTGGATTTCCGCAACACTATACACTGTATTCGCAATAAAATTACCTTCATTTTGATATCATTTTCATTTGGCAAGCAAGTCGATGACAATTGTTAAAAAACAATTGTTTTTATAATTTTAATTAATCATAGCCATGAGCATATTTTTTACGGCAACCCTATTGGTATATGTTCAGAAACATATTTTATTTGATAAAATCTAGGGTTGACCCGGTAAGTCGATGGGTGAAGGTCATCCTTAAGCGTATCTCGTACTATAGGCAGAACTATAGTATTTAAGGCTTTAAGGCTTCACCGACTGGAGGCGGACGGAGTCGCGGGCACACCTAGTAACCACATATAACTATGATTGTAAATAAAGATAAATAATATTTATACGAGCTGCACAAAGTTACTCAAACGCTGGCGACTGGCGGGCGGCGGCGCGGGGCGGGCGGGCCGCCTCACCCAACTTATAAAGAGACCTATTCAACCAAACTTATTATACGGATCCGATCTGGAGCATGTTTTTCAAGTTAAAAGAAATTGGAAATCTATTACCATCACAGCGTATTAGTTTGCGGGTTCGTACTTGAGTAGAATTTTGTACATTTTTATTAGTACACAGCTGCCTCTACCTTTGTCTCTGTATAAGATACTTGTTTTTTTACCTTTTACATGCGTACATGATGATTATCGAAATTAAGTAGAGTATTCTTTAAGTTAAGACTATTCTTAACCTATAGTCGACTCTACCTATAATTGCGGGAACTCTACCTAGTTTATTAATCTTAGATGAAACTACTCGTAGTTATTTTTAACCATTACAAGAGTTCATTAACTTTCAATTAAGTAATGGTTTAATAGAAAACAGACTTGTCTCAGAATGTTAAATCCCATTATCGCTATAAGACTGTGTTTAGTCGCCCAATTATAGCGATATACTGTTCAGTGTAATCAGTTGTTAATAAAGGTGTGAGATTTGTATTTAGTAATGGCAGTTATACATAAAATATTCCAGTAATGCACAGTTGAGGGTGACTTTGCAGATGCAGCATTGGAAGGGAACGCCCACAAAGTAATTTTAAATGGGGAATTATAAATAGAGCCGCAGAAATTTTATTTGGCCACGGAATTAGACTTCTAATTTTATAACTAAGCCACAGAAAAATAAAAAATAATCTAATTCGTCTTCTTTACAACACCACCTAAATAAGAACATCAAATAAAGAACACCAATTATTATTACTTGTTCTCCTGATTTATAAGTCGCCATTAATGTACTAACTCAGCCACTGATTTTACAACATTTTCCATTTTGAAGCTTCAACACGTTCCTCAAAAAAATGTATTTCAAGCCAAACTAGGAAACATTAAATTAGACGGGCGCGACCGACATTTGCACCAATTAGAGACCTCCATTCATTTCATGCGAGCTCGGGACTTCGGGGCATTCGACTTGGCTGGGTTAGGTTCGAAGGGAATACCTAACGTACTAATAAACCCCGTAATAATAAACCCCCGCCATTCCCTTCGTGTTAGATTACTGGTGTCCCTGAACGCAGAAATAGAAGCCCCGCGAAGCCCGTCTCCGTCGACTTTGTCATAGAGTGTTATTCTACTTTTTTGGTGTCATATATGTATATTAATAATTTTAAGAGGTTTACTTCTTAAATATAGATGCTAAAAATAATTACGTGGCTGAGTTGTATAAATTTACAGGGGCTTATTAATTGTGCCTAAAATAGTATTTTTAGACGCACAATCGCAAATTAATAGTGGCTGAGCAGTGGCGGAGCAAGACCTAAATTGCATGTGGGCAACATACATTTTGCGAGGCCCTCTGGTAACGCTACTAATCCATTCAAAAACAGTTACGTTCTCAGTCCTTTTTAGGGTTCCGTACCTCAAGAGGAAAAAACTGAACCCTTATAGGATCACTTTGTTGTCCGCTCGTCTATCTGTCTGTGCGTCTGTCAAGGCGTGCACAGCCCAAACCGCTGGTGTTATAAACATATTTTTTTTTACAAAAGGTACCTTTTAAAGCGTAAAGGAAGAGCACCGGAAGAAATTTTGAAAAAACACCCCCATTCAGAGGGTAAAATAAGTGGTGGAAGTTTGTATGTGGATTCCATATGTTTGAAGTTAGAAACATGAAAGTTTGTGTTTAGGCTACTCATTACATATAAAAAATATGAATTTCAGCATATTTGAAATTCCACCCCGAAGGGTATAAAATAGGGGGTGGAAGTTTGTATAGGGATCCCAATTTTCATGTCTCCAGCTTCAGAAAAATTGGAACCCCCATACAAATTTTAAGCCTCTTTTTCACACCCGCGGGGGTGGAATTTTCAAAAACGCTGAAATTAATATTTTTGTATTTGGTGGAAATTTGTATGGGGATCCCAATTTTTCTTAAGCTAAAGACATGATTTGTATTTAGGCTATCCACGCTGTTGTACGCTCCACAGCTGTTTGTACGCTCCTTTGTATTCGGTGTATTTTTCTTGTGATTAGGCTTTGTTTTTGGACGGTTTCTGTTTAATATCACGTTGACTTTGACTATTATTTGCTGGACTTTGATTGAGTGTATAATTTTATAACTCTTTAGAACTTAACTAAAAATAATAATAAAAAGAAAAGATTAAAGGTTCATAATGATATAATTTGGAATCGATTTTTCATGATTATCATTATACATATTGAACAGGCACGAGCCCCGGTCTCAAAGAAAACTAAACTTTAATTTCACCACTGTTAGATTTATTACTGCAAGCGAACTTAGTAGGACAGATACATACAAATCAAAAAGTATTGAAGAGCCTTACTAAATACCGTACACAACGTCATACCGCGATCTAATTGTGACATAGCGACATCTAGTGAAACCTTCTTAACTAATTATGCTAGTACAACAAAAAACATGCAATTTCACTGAACATACCGCCCACCAAGGACATCAATTTATGTCCTTAATAACAATGTTCCGCCCACCATGAGGTCAAGGGCACTACAACATAAACTAGTTAAACTCAATAACATAGACTCTGCAATATGCAAACAGAAAATAAAATTAAGTTCCGTAAAACTAAACAAAACTGAAAATCAATAGCTCTCATATTTCTTATAACAACTGTAAATGTGGACTGTATATAAAACTAATAAAACTGTTTAAAACAAACTGTACAAAACTGATAACTAACAAATAACATTAAGTTAAACTGACAACATACATAACTTTGATGGAGGACATTTAACGATCCGTTGCAACTGCAACGAGAGTTACGACTCGCGTGACTTTGTCTGAACCTAGGTGCTTAAATTTGACTCTACCCAAAAGCCAATGAGTAGGAGGTAAATGGTCCTCCTTTACTACCACCACATCTATAATATTTGGTTCTGGAATAAGCTTGGTCCATTTGTAACGTTGTGCTAAATGAACCAAATACTCTTCAGACCAACGTCGCGAAAACTCCTGTAACATATGTTGCCCAATCTGCCAATTTCTCAACCTCCCCAAGTTAACTTCTGCATTGTTACGACCTGACATCGTTATCAGAAGCGCACCAATAAAATAATGCCGATGTTCCTTAGGCGCACCAACAAAATCTATTATATTGTCGCTCCACACACCACTAACTCTACCTCGTCGAGCCACAAATCTTTTAAAGCCTGCCATGAACCCTTGAGCTGATATGTCGCTAATGGCTTTTAAATGTATTCCTTTATAAGACTGGTGGCCTAGACCCTTAGATGTCCGAATATGAATCGGACCTGCAAAATCTACACCGCTGTGTCGAAACTTACTTGCTGGTATGACTCTACTAGGCGGTAACTGACCCGTGAACTGGGTTTGATCAAAAACCGAGTACCGCTTGTATATGATACATTTGCGTACATAAGCCTTAACCAGAGTCTTGGCTGAATTAATCCAATACCTTGTACGCAAATGACACAACATTAATGTTGGACCTCCGTGTAGAGTCTTCCTAAGCGTTTGATCAATCACCAAATCTATCTTAACTTTCCCTTTTCCCTGATCAGAATCATTCTTTTCTTCCTTCTGCTCTTCAAGGGGAAGTACTTTATTTGTGGGAATAGCTGACTCTATTTCCCAAAACTGTCGCACAAGTGCGTTGTCATCAGCCTGAATTAAAGCGCTATTAATGACATGATGACAATGAATAGAGTTTGATGAAATCTGTCCTGAAAGGATCCAACCAAGAGCAGTATTCTGAGCTATAGGTAACTCTGGTGGACCTTGAATCAAACCTTCTCTAAGAACCTGGCCATAAATCTCAGCACCAAGCAAGATGTCTATCTTGTTGGGTGTGTGAAAATCTGGATCAGCCAAAGTGACTGCCTTCAACTCAGGCCAGTTGAACTCAAATAATTTCTCGGAAGGTAAAAGCGAAGTGATAGTACCCAAAACATAAGCTTGAACTTGAACACTAAAACTGGAATCTAGGCGTGAGTGAATAGTCACTGTGACTGAAAACTTAGAGGCTAAAGCACTCTTCTCACCACCTATCCCCGATATAACCGACTTGACCGGCGACTTCTTCAGTCCAAGTAGCTGTACTGCTGATTCCGCTATGATTGATACCTGGGATCCTTGATCCAATAGCGCTCTCAGCAGTTGTGTAGAGCCGTCTCTAGTCTGTGCTTCGACAAGAGCTGTGGCCAACAAAACTTGAGTAGGTACTGATCCTTTCGAGAAATGTGAAACTATCTTCTTTGATGTAGTCGGTTCGCTTGCTGATAACGATGCCTTAACGTCAGACACCGCTGATTCGACTTCAACCGCTGTGTTTGAAATCTCTGTAGAAACGGTTGAGTTTGAGACCTCATTGGACTGATTAACGGGGTGCAACAACGAATGGTGCCTTCGTTTACATACTTGACACGAGGAGTTATGACGACAAAACTTTATGGAGTGGTTTGAATTAAGGCAATTATAACATAGTCGATTGTTTTGTGCAAAGTTATGACGGGACTCGTAACTCTCTTTAGCAAACTGCTTACAATTAGCAATCTTGTGGTTTTCTCCACAGAATGGACAAGAAATGTTTACATTAGCGTTACTCTCAGAACTAACAACATGATGTACCTTTGGCTTGTTGCTGATGTTTACATCTGGTTTAGGGCTATTGGATTTCGTGTCTAAAAACTCGAGCGCGCGAAACCTAGCTTCCAAAAACTCTTTAAATTCCGAAAGCTTGGGTAACTCATCTTTATAACTGATATTGGTTTCCCATTGTTTGCGTGATTCAGAATCTAATTTCAAGCTAACGATATAAATAACAATAATATCCCACGAACTAACGTTAACTCCGAGATTTTTTAGACCATTGAGACATTCCATCATAGTATCCAAAAGACCCTTTATAGCACTAGAAGATTCAATAACATTTGTTTGGCTCATAAAACGCTTCAGCAAACAATTTGACAGAAACCTCTTGTTATCGAATCTACTTCGCAACAAAGGCCAACATTCTTTATAATTATCAGAAGAAACAGGTACATGTCTGACAAGTAGTTCGGCTTCTCCGGAAAGCAAGCCCTTTAAGTAGTGCATTTTTTGCACATCCTCCAAACTATCATTCTTGTCAATTAACGATGTAAACAAATCTTTGAAAGTTGTCCATTCCGAATAAATTCCCGAAAAAACTGGAATTGAAATCTTTGGCAATTTAACACTACAATTCTTGGCTGAGCTTATAGTATGTTTTGCAGTATTGCGAAATTGATTCAAAACATCTTTTAATTTGGCTTTATACACAAAATACATTTCCTCAGCATCCTCATAAACCTCCTCTGTGAAATACTTCTCAGATATCTGTTGAGCATCTGTAGCAGCTTGTACGATGTCATTATGAGTGCCTTTAAAACCTTTCCACAAGGCCTCAAGTGACTCTAACCTAGCCTCAACATATGAAAGAGTGATCCGTTCTTTAGGAGATTTTTTGAAGTTAGATTCAGCCTTTTCAATAAGACGTTTTTTATCGCTTTGCAATTTATATAACAATTCCATTTTTTTTATTCAAAATTAAAACAAAAACATTGACAAGTTCAACCAGCTTTAAAATCTCTAAATTTAAATTGCCTATCCACAAAATTTAAGTGTTGAAAAATTCCGAAAAAAAAAATACAAGTGTTTGACATCCTATTCAAAATCGGGCATAGGTTCCCCGTCGGAACTTTTTGCCTTAAATTTTCTAAGTCTAAATTACCCTGCACAAATTATTCTAAGTTGAAGTGCGTCAAAATTTTACAAGGCAATAAATACTTCAAAACGTTTCTTCGGACTTGTAAAAAGTAAGTAAACAAAACGTACTCACGACTTCACTTCAACAAACCACTTGACACTTCACTGGATTGTGTCGACACTCCGCCCACGACTGCATTGGGCGCTCCTCCCTCCACCCTGACTACAGGGCTCCAGGCTGGGCGGCTCCACAGCTCCAAGCTGGGGGCAGCTCCACGGCTCCAGGCTTGGGGCAGCTCCACGCTCCCGGCTGGAGGCAACTCCTCCGCCACTCACCCTCACCAGGGTTTAGGCCTCCAGTAGCACTCTGCCACTGGTTATTACCCCAACTCACCAACCGCCGTCCGGTTCACACTCACTCACGAGGACTAGAGCATCCGGCTCTAACTGGACCATGAACAGGCACGAGCCCCGGTCTCAAAGAAAACTAAACTTTAATTTCACCACTGTTAGATTTATTACTGCAAGCGAACTTAGTAGGACAGATACATACAAATCAAAAAGTATTGAAGAGCCTTACTAAATACCGTACACAACGTCATACCGCGATCTAATTGTGACATAGCGACATCTAGTGAAACCTTCTTAACTAATTATGCTAGTACAACAAAAAACATGCAATTTCACTGAACACATATTAATCGGATACTCAGGATACTGATTTCTTTAGTTCGTGAAAATTTTCGCTGTCTTAAACGCGACAAAAAATTTTACTCGTCCTGCCTTCGAGGCCCCTAGGAGTGCGAGGCCGTAGGCGATCGCCCAATTCTCCTACGTCTTCCGCCGCCTCTGGCTGAGTTAGTAAATCAGAGGACAATGTATTATTTTAGAGGCCAAAAATGCTATTAAAAAGAAGTCGGTTTAATTACATGCTATTTTAAATATTACCATGGTAATTATATCCGATTACCGTGATATTACTTCGCTGGACGTACTTTATACTGGGTGGAAGGGAAGCGATCCCGAAGCCGAAACGCTATTACCTATAAGTTATTAACCTTACTTTATCGACAAATATTTAAAAAGTATAAATGTGCATGGTAGGTAATTGGTTAAATACACGAAACTGGTCGTGTGTAATGTCGTCGTAATTGAATAATTAAAATTGAATTAGTGGTTCCATAATTCAAGTTTCCTGCTCTCGTAAGTTTCCGGAAAGTATATAAGTAGGTACATATTCGTATTTCCTCTTCCTTATCATATTTCGCGATCATTGTCATAGTGGCAACCCAATAGTTGATTATCAAATTATAATAATCGAATACCCCAGTGCAGGCACACTTCTTGCCTACGCTTCTAACTTCGGCTGCAAACGTTGGCGCAAATATTTGTCTTGGCCCCGTCTGTTCCGTTGCTAATGTTGCCTCTTTAGTAACGAACTAATAACTATCAATATTTGCAATGCGAGTGTCGGGGCGTCGTCGTCGTCGGCGGGTCGACGTCGCCGCGTCGGGGCGCCCGCGCCCGGCTCGCACTCGGCTCGGCTCGCAGGCATCGCTGCGTGGAGATCCAACTGACTTACTTTACTACCACCCTTGCCGAACGCCGAACGATCGGCTTCGCTCGATAACATTATACATTTTTTAAATGCTACCTGCGGGATGTGACCGTTTAGGTTTTTACGACACTTTAATTATTTTTTTCAGAATGTCCTCGATTTGTTAAATAATTATGATATTAATGATTTTGACGTTAATACAAATACGTAGGTAGGTAATTGATCCGTCGGTAATACATAGTGGCTGGATAAACAAATACTATATACCTAAAGAAAGAGGCCGTATTTGTGATAATGTAGTAATATGATGATGCTATTTCTCCGCAAAGCGCAACTCATTGTAGCCCCGGGCGGCGCGGGCGGCGACGGCACGCCATCTTCTGCAGTCGTGATTACCAATTTGCGTGAATACCTACTCACTGTTCGAAGACTAGTTTCTAAAAAACCAAAGAATCTACCGAAATGCATTTCATATTACGAATATGTAGATGTAGAAAGTGCTATTAAACTTTTTTAATACCAATAATGTTTTTGTCTGTACAATGTTATCGCGTCAATTGGGTTTGGTGGTGCTCGGGCGCACCGCTCGGCACTTGTGGACGTCATTAATAAATATTAATAATACTTACTACAATGATTATACCTTTTTAATACTGGACTTAACCGATGGAAATACTTCGGCACATATCGACACAGTGCTGGCACGGCTTACATCGTTGTGTCTACCTGGGGCAGTGACGTGCCTTTAAGAAGACACCGCACGTCATATGAAATAAAGCTCCTCGAATGCGGCAATCTCAATATTGTAATGTGTGTAACTAATTGCGTCAACGCACACAAGCATGAGTAAATAGTGTGGTCAACTTCTAAACTTTTACCCCATGAATCAAAGACTACCAAACTTAAGTGGAGATGGGCAGGCCATAGAATAGAATGGATCCTGACAAGTGGGCTAAAATTTCAAGCGAGTGGGTTCCGGAAGATGGAAGACGGCGTTGCGGCAGGCCTAGAAAGAGATGGTGCGATGATCTCGACGCCTTAGAGAAGGACTGACAAAGAGTCGTTGAGGACAGAGATAGGTGGAGGAGGATGGGAGAGACCTATGCTTAGCAGTGGGACGAAATAGGTAAATAAAAAATGGGAAACGTTTTTTTATACAGTCTACAAGTAAGTAGATACTTAGTTGCTGTTTTGATGTAAGTAGCTTATAAAATACATAATGTAAGTGAACAGTCAAATAAATGTCAAATGGTGAATGAATGTATATGAAGGTAGAGATAAAAATGTACGCCCCTCCACTAAACCTGATTATTTAAATGTGGGAAAATAAATATTTTCATATACATTCATTCACCATTTGACATTTATTTGACTGTTCACTTATGTATTTTATAAGCTACTAGTAGACTGTATAAAAAAAAGTTTCCCATTTTTTATTTACCTATTTCGTCCCACTGCTGGGCATAGGTCTCTCCCATCCTCTTCCACCTATCTCTGTCCTCAACGACCCCTTCACCCGCGCAAATTGTCACACGTTGTTTCTTAGGTAAATCTAATGACGTTGACATTGGCAGAATCACATTGGGTCCGAATGGAAAGAGGCCATTAATTAAAAAATATAAGTTTTTAAAAAAGAACAACTCTTCCCTCTATGTTCTCTGTGATACTTACCACAAAAAGAAATATGTTGGGTTCCTTTGACTGAATCACTCGTTACCAAGGAATTTTTAATGCTCGTTACTAACCAGCTGAACCAAGCGATCGAAAATATTTATACCAAGCGATTATTTTTTTATGGTAGGGTGGATACATCATCTTCAGCATTTAGTAAAGTGCCTTGCAAAATATCTATTTATAACTTACGACCTTATATAAAAATAATTATTTATATGCAGAACAATAAAAATCGCAACCTTGGGGAAATTAAGTTTTATTACGCGGTATCACTGAACGGTGTAATTTATATTCTTTGACATTTTAATGGTTGGTGTTATTTTTCGTTGAAATTAGGATATTATGCAATACTTACTGATGGTATGTGATCCCAGTGTCTTTCTTATTGTTTGATTGATTGTTTCTGCATAATTTTACGGCGCAGGCCGGCATTTTACTATGTAAATATAATTAAAGAAAAATGTCAACACGGCAGATCAGTGTGACAGAGTGGTTGCTACGAGATTACGTCAAGTTGGACTCGTATGCTCATTTATATGAGCATTATTCGTTGCCGCATTTTACAACTACACCGAAGCCATCTATACTCCATTTGTTATAGCATTAGACAGAAGTTAAAAAAGGTTATTTTTAGTGTCCACTTTGTAACAAAAGTACAAATAACATGTTACAGTTATGATTGACGTCGAATTTATTATAATCTATTTATATACCAGCTTGTCACACCTAACTGTAAATATTTTAATTATGTATATTATAAAATAAATTGTCTTTCATTTAAATATTATCATTTCAGTCAAAATTAAAAATAAGTGTCAATGCTAAAAACCTAAAAGAAGCAGGGGTGAACAATACCGGGAACGTGTTTCGTTCCACTATAATCCTAACAAATCTAAAATGTTACCTAATCCGTTCAGAGGTTATGACAGCAGGGTATTTCTAATTTTGTCGGATTATGTTGTCTATGAAATTGACGTAAATAAATTTCTGTAAGTGTTTGTCATTGAGTCATTTACCATCATTTATTTTTTCATTATTTTTTTGTTGTCAGTTTAAAATGTGTGATACGATGTTATTATAAATAAAACATAGTATAAAAAGTACTTTTATTTTGGTTATCGAAGTATTTAGCATTGTTTTATGTGAAAACAATTTTAATGTAACCACTCTAAATAAAAGTTGTTTTGACTTTGAAATAAAATGTTTTGGATCCCTGCTTCTACGAGCCTCTTATTTCTAATGTTATAATAAATGAGGTATAGTCGAGCGGCGCTCGACTAATATATAATCTAAGACCTGGGGGTACTAGCAGCTGATGACAGCTACGGTACGGGCCGGGTTATGATGTATAGTAAGTATAAATCCCACCAAAAAAAATTTCAAGTAAAAAATGTTGCCAGAACGAGACCTCTTAAAAAGTTATGAGATCTTATGTAGAGCCAAGCTTCTAACGCTACAAGCCTTAACTTCACAAACTCTACACCTTAGTCAAAATATGTGGCTTGGCCGTTTCGTTACTACAAGAACTACTACACGTCGGGCGTAATCGGCAACATCGACAACAATCGTTTCTGTTCGGACGGCAAGCTCGCGCCGCGCTGTATACAGCGGGTACACATTAGGCGTTTTGCGCGCGCTTGATTCCATTCCCTAATTTAAAGGGTGTGATTTACTAAAACTCCTGAAATATGTAGGTATGTTTTTATTATTATTTATACCTAACATGGAGTCCATATACTATAATTTTTTAGATATCAAAATTTGCGGAACTCTCATACAAACTGTCATCCCCTAGTTTAAAAAAGGGTTGGGGGGGGGGGGGGGTAAAAGTACCAAGTTTTAGAATGTTTTTATTGTTTGTGTACTAATACTAGCTTACATACCAAATTTCAGATTTCTAGGACTTCAGGAAGTACCCTAAGAATTGACGAAATCGGGACTTTGTAGGTATCAATAAAATCGTAAGTATAGAACAATGCAATTGAAACTTTATATTTTTAATTTTAATTGACATCATATCCCGAGATTTTTGTACCTCTAGCATCAAAATTTGCGGAAGTCTCATACAAACTTCCATCCCCAGTTTAAGGGGGTTGGGGGGTAAAAGCTCCAATTTTTATAATTTTTCTGTCATTTGTGTACTAATCTAGTATTAGTTACTTACATACAAAATTTCACCTTTCTAGGACTTCAGGAAGTACCCTATAGGTTTTGCTGATCATCAGTGAGCCAGTGACGAAATCGAGGCTTTTTAGGTATCAATAAAATCTAAAGTATAAGAGCTGTGCAATTGAAACTTAATATGTTTAAAGAGTTCACTATTGACATCATATTCCGAGAATTTTGTTTATCTGGTACTTATAATCCAAACCTAAGTTATGAGGGTTCAAAATATCGACGAAACGCTTCGAGAAAAGGTATAGTAGTGCCCTTACGCTTCGCTTGTCTCGTTCTTGGCGGGGGCACTACCGTGCCCCCAAATAAACTAGTAAATCATACAATAAAATAAAATAAATCTAAAGCTCCTTGAGACTCGAGAATAATAATGGACTACACATTCACACAATGTACCATGAACACCGCAACGTATCAGACAATGCTCAGTTATGCACATTTTATTCGCTCTACAAAGGTAATAACAGCAGAGCGTAGAGTCGGCCGCGCCCCGCCACGTCCGCCGCGCGCGCCGCCGCAAAAGGACGTAGATAACATCTCTGGAGAAAGATCATTGTCATGTAACAGCCGTGACGCTACGAATCTAGAATCACTAGTCACTACCGAGCCCCCACGACGGCCACGACCTATGTTTACTGGCTCTTTCTATTACCGCCATTATCTATTCTCTTATTTACTTTTACCATCTTTCGGGATAACCGTTCGCTGTGATAATTACGCACGGCTGTCACTACGATTCCTGTCTCCTTGCCCGCCGCATGCTCACGGCTCTCTCCTGTTCGTTCACTCCCAACAGATCTACTACAATAATACTTATTAAATGTTGAATAAATAGGTACCTACATCAATATAAAATGAAGGTACTTATCGATACGCAGCGAGATATCTTTCGGCACGTCTTCCTGCCACATTGTCGGCTGTCGGCCGCGCCCCGCGCCGCGCTCGTATGGGTTGTGTCGTGTTCCCCGCGAGTGCAAACACGATCGTATGTCAGTCTTCTGCTGAACTTCCTTTATGGCAGCGTAAAAAAACATAAAACACATAAACACGAGCTACGCGAAACATGTAGTTCCCACCGCATGGCGGGTGTTGCTCGGAAAATAAACAGACGCTAATGCGCCGCGCCGGGTGACGAGTGGGGCCGCGCCGCCTTGCAGTGCCTCGCCGAACTTTTACGAACGAGCTAAACCCCGGTAGATAAACTCGCCACGTGAATACGATCAACGTTTTTAGTGAAATCGGTAAACTCCCGCCGAGATGATAAATCGATCGAAAACTCCGCGTAAGTAAGCGACGTGATACGATACCGATACGAGATCCGAGCGCTATTCGTCCCCATCCGTGGAGCCGGGCCGGAGATAAGGCGCGCGGGAGTCGCCGCAACGCGCCGCGCCGCGCCGCGCGCCGCCCCGTGATGCAAACAATCCTCGCGGGAGCCGCGCCACGTCATCCATCAACGCGTTACGTCACGTGAGAATACAATTTTCCGTCGCTATCGGAGCGAGCGAGCCAATGTCACGTCGATTGTGCAAATCGACCCTCGCTTTTTGCCGAGCGCTTTCCATCGCCGACCTCGTCGATGGTGCGCCCGAATCGATTGTCACCAGCCACTTTTTACCATTGAGAAACGAATAAAAAGCGAGGATACGACGTCTCGACCGAAAAAGGCGGCGTAAAAAATAGAGGCTGGACGAGGTGGGGGGAGGGGGAATAATAGCCGGAGTAAAAAAGCCATCGGGAAGTGGTCCAGTACGGTCGGGAGCAATCGTGCGTGTCTGACTCCGAGAGCTGCGCCCTAATAGCGTACATTACGGATAACGCAAACCCATTATAAGTGGTCACTCCCTAGACCCGGCCCCGGCGCTGACACAACATAGACCGTAGTACCTTTCGGTTTATTTATGAGATACAAGTAAAATAATCTAACTTGTAAAGAAGGTTAGTTTGTCATTAGACTAAACATTTGTGAACAACATGTTGCAAAGTAAAGAGTAGTTAGACTTTGTTATTGCACCTTTTGCAGTTACGGACGAACACTTTCACGTTGTTGACTGATTATCACATAGCATTTTGAAGTTAACCTACCTACTGAATGTTCCTGGAAGTGAGCGAGAGGCGAGCCCGCAGCGCGGGCGCGCTGGTCGGTGTAGAGGCGGCGCGGGCGGCGCGTTATCATTCGAATGTGAACGCACCTGCTCTGTTTTTCACAAACACCTATCTTACTGAGTTGCCATCGCGAGTGTGATACCATGATGCTTATTTACATGGGTATTTAGGGTATTATTGGCCTACGTAGCCTTTATCAATCTAACTCAGGAGTGACGTCCCCAAAACGGACAGAGAACTCGAGTGCAACACGCGTGGCAGCCCCAATTCTTATAGGACATTCGTTCCGATGCTGTTTTATCGCTGAAGTCTCTTTGATACATTGTGCTCTAAAAGTCTCTATTGAACGTTGCAACGTCGCGTCGCCGCGGCGGCGGCGGCGCGGCGTCACGCGTACCCCCGATCGGCAACACTTCACGGCTCATCCGTCCCAGGAGAACGATTCGACGCGCCTCCAATACATCGCGCCTGCACGTCACCACCGCTCCAAAACCCTCGAACACCACCGAGTATTGGAGTATTGGACGCCGCTCGCAACACGACGTGAATGTAAACGAACTCTACTTTGGGCAGGTATCAACTCCCAACACGAGACGTTAAAGAACTTTCCTTGACGTTTTAAGCATTAAAATGCAAGTCTGGTCTAAAACTCATACCGTTGGACTGTTATTTATCGATCGGCTCGCAACTGTCGAGGCTGGTCGAGGCTTAACGGATTGAGCGATAGGTTCGCGATTGGTCAGGGCGCGGCGCGGCGGCGGGGCGGCGCGGTGACGGGGCCGCATTCATCGCTATCAGGCTGAGCCGGTGCTCGCTCGGCTCTGCTACGTCACACTTTAATTTCCATACTTCAAAGACGTTTTAATTTCATGCCGAGTTGTTTAAGCTCGCCCTCGGGGAGTCGTGCAGGTGCGAAGGATCAGGGTGGTCGGCGGCGGCGGGCGGCGCGGTGGCGGCGGCGTGGGGAGAAGGGGGAGGTCAGGTCGTCACGGACTGCGCTAAATGTCTTAAACAAGGCTCGAAGTGGAGACACGTAGCTCTGGGTAATTGGATGATCCTCGCCTTTGCAGCGGCGGCAGTGCGGCGCGGCGGCGCACAGTGGAACGTATTTGAAAATTTGGGACTTAGGGGTTGAAATGTATATTTCTCCTATTTAATACAAGCATTTTATGTTTCTACCACTTTTTTATAAGTGCTTTACTTTCTGAGATATGGCCGCTCAAAATTGGCCAAAATGGAATTAGCGATATTCAAAAATAAAGTACCTTTAGAAAAAATATGATGATGGATTTAGATTCTACTAATTGATCCAAGTATTTTATATTAAGGGTAATTTTTCATTAAACCGACTCTTTCAATAGTTATAGCACTTATAAGTTTTTGTTTTTTTTTTAATTGCTCAATAACTCGAAAATCTCACGTTATTTCAAAATATCTTTTATATACTCGTAAAGATGGCATCTTGGGCTACAATTTGCACTATATGCCAAATTGCGAAAATCTGCGATTTCGAGTCAATATAAGATTTTCAATATTCATTTTTTAATTTGACACTTTATCCTCTTTAAATCCAAAAATTAGGGGTTGAAATGTATATTTTTGGATTTACCTATTAAATGCGAGCATTTAATGTTCCTATAATTTTTTCGTGAAGGCCTTACTTTTCGAGTTATGGCCGCTGCAAATCGGCCATAGTGGACTTAGCGATATTCGAAAATGAAGTACCTTCAGAGAAAATTTGATAATGGATTTGGATTCTACTAATTGATGCACTCATTTTGTATTCAAGGTAATTTTTCATTAAACCGACTCTTTCGATAGTTATAGCACTTTGAAGTTATTTTTGTTATGAAAATAACTTAATTTGCTCAATAACTCGAAAATCGCACATTATTTCAAAATATATTTTATATATTCGTAAAGGTCTACAATTCGCACCATATTCCAAATAAAAAAAAACTGCGATTTGGAGTCAATCTAAGATTTTCAATATACATGGATGATAGTTTCCTAACTTGACACTTTATCCTCTTTAAATCCCAAAATTTGGGGTTGATATGTATATTTTTGGATTTTTCTATTAAATATGAGCATTTTATGTTCCCCATATTTTTTTCATGAAGGCCGTACTTTTCGAGTTATGGCCGCTGCAAATCGGCCATAGTGGACTTAGCGATATTCGAAAATGAAGTACCTTCAGAGAAAATTTGATAATGGATTTGGATTCTACCAATTGAAGCAATCATTTTATATTCAGGGTAATTTTTCATTAAACCAACTCTTTCGATAGTTATAGCACTTTGAATATATTTTTGTTATAAAAATAACTTGATTTCCTTAGTAGCTCCAAAATTTCACGTTAATTCAAAATATATTTTATGTATTCGTAAAGGGTAGTTCTCTACCTCTTGGGTGGTGTGAAAAAGAGAACATAAAGTGTGAAGAAAAAAAAACTATCATTCATGTTATATTGAAAAACTTAGATCGACTCGAAATCGCAGATTTCCGAAATTTGGCATATGTTTTAAATTGTAGTCCAAGGTACCACCTTTACGAATATATAAAATATATTTTGAAATAACGTGCGATTTTCGCGTTATTGAGAAAATCAAGTTATTTTTATAAAAAAAATAACTTCAAAGTGCTATAACTATCGAAAGAGTTGGTTTAATGAAAAATTACCCTGAATATAAAATGATTGCATCAATTAGTAGAATCCAAATCCATTATCAAATTTTCTCTGAAGGTACTTCATTTTCGAATATCGCTAAGACCACTATGGCCGATTTGCAGCGGCCATAACTCGAAAAGTAAGGCCTTAATGAAAAAAATATAGGAACATAAAATGCTCATATTTAATAGGAAAATCCTAAAATATACATTTCAACCCCAAATTTTGGGATTTAAAGAGGATAAAGTGTCAAGTGAGAAAACTATCATCCAAGTATATTGAAAATCATAGATTGACTCGAAATCGCAGATTTTTTAAATTTGGCATATAGTGCAAATTGTAGCCCAAGGTACCACCTTTACGAATATATAAAATATATTTTGAAATAATGTGCGATTTTCGAGTTATTTAGAAAATTAAGTTATTTTCATAAAAAAAATAACTTCAAAGTGCTATAACTATCGAAAGAGTCGGTTTAATGAAAAATTACCTTGAATACAAAATGAGTGCATCAATTAGTAGAATCCAAATCCATTATCAAATTTTCTCTGAAGGTACTTCATTTTCGAATATCGCTAAGTCCACTATGGCCGATTTGCAGCGGCCATAACTCGAAAAGTAAGGCCTTCACGAAAAAAATATGGGAACATAAAATGCTCGCATTTAATAGGTAAATCCAAAAATATACATTTCAACCCCTAATTTTTGGATTTAAAGAGGATAAAGTGTCAAATTAAAAAATGAATATTGAAAATCTTATATTGACCCGAAATCGCAGATTTTCGCAATTTGGCATATAGTGCAAATTGTAGCCCAAGATGCCATCTTTACGAGTATATAAAAGATATTTTGAAATAACGTGAGATTTTCGAGTTATTGAGCAATTTAAAAAAAACAAAAACTTATAAGTGCTATAACTATTGAAAGAGTCGGTTTAATGAAAAATTACCCTTAATATAAAATACTTGGATCAATTAGTAGAATCTAAATCCATCATCAGATTTTTTCTAAAGGTACTTTATTTTTGAATATCGCTAATTCCATTTTGGCCAATTTTGAGCGGCCATATCTCAGAAAGTAAAGCACTTATAAAAAAGTGGTAGAAACATAAAATGCTTGTATTAAATAGGAGAATCCAAAAATATACATTTCAACCCCTAAGTCCCAAATGTTCAAATACGTTCCACTGTGCGGCGCGGCGGCGGAGGGTATCGATACTATCGATACCGAATCAAGGTGATTCTAAATATGCAATAATGAATCGCTAATTGAAGATACGTTCACAGTCACGGAGCGGCACCAGCTCATGATCTATACATATAATAAGAATGTAAAATTGGTCGCGTCTGTACATTCGAAATATTTGGAAAAAAAATAGTGGGGGGGACTTAGATGGACCAGCAGAATTCATTTTTATCATTTTTAGAATTTTTGTCTGTGTGTATGTTTGTATGTTTGTATGTTTGTATGTTTGTATGTTTGCTCAGATTTTCGAAAGAGCACAACTTCGAATCCACCGGATGGATTTCAATGAAATTTGGCATGGATATGACTAATAGTCTAACTTAACATCTAGGATACTTTTTTTTCAAAAATGTTTAGGGTTGCCACAGAAAATTCAAAAAAACTACTTAAAAATTCTAAATGTTTGAAAGAGCACAACTTTGAATCCACCGGATTAATTTCAATGAAATTTGGTATGGATATGGCTTATAGTCCAACTTAACATCTAGGATATTTATTTTTTCGAAAATGTTTAGGGTTGCCATAGAACATTTGCAAAACTAAATATTAAAAATTACTTAGTTTTGTGTTACATAGCTTATTCAAACAAAAGACATTAACACGTTTTAGAATTTTTAGGGTTGTCACAGAAAATTAAAAAAACTATCTAAATATTCTGAAACCACCAGATTGATTTCAATGAAATTTGGCGTGCATATCAATAATAATTCAACTTAACATCTTGGATATTTTTGTTTTCGAGAATGGTTAGGGCTGCCACAGAACATTCAAAACATTAAAAAAACGACCTAAATATTCGAACGCGCACAACTTCGAATCCAATGGATTGATTTCAATGAAATTTGGCATGGATATGACTAATAGTCCAACTTAACATCTAGGATATTTTTTTTTATAAAATATTAGGTTATAAATTTTTATGACCACACAGAAATTCTAGCCAAAAATAAGTTTAAGTTATTGAAATACGTCTATTTAGAGCGGAGCCCTACGGAGCCCTACGTTGTGTGTGATCCGACACTATTTGGACTAGATAATCTTAATTTTAATAATAATAATAAATATTTTATTGCTGCGTTCTACAATCTTAAGTTTAGTTTTTCTTAACTAGATGTCGCTATACTTAAAATCAGACAATGCCTGCCTTGCACCACATGGCAAAATTTAATATCTTCCTTGCTTCAAGAAATTCAGTTTTTTTATTCCTAATTACGTATAAAAAAACATTAAGCGGGTCTTTGTATCACGCGGTATCTTAGACGTTAACTCTGGAATTCATCTCCACAGTACTAATGCCGTAGGGAAGCTACCTACCTAAGAAGTAAGTCTAGAGGACCTGCTGATTTTGAATTAAGTAGTAATAGAAACATAGACATTGAACTCTGAACTCCAACCCCTCAGGAATGATGCTGCTGGGTAACTGCCTGCTTAAACCATAAATCTGGAGGACCTGCTAACTTTGAATTAACAATGTGGGTATCAAGTAGAAACTTCTCAGGCGAGGTCGCGTTTCCGATCCGGCGGTAGAATTTAAGGAAAACATGTAAAATTACTATTTGTAAGTGCCCCCCTAGGCCTAAACAAAATAAACGCTTTGACTATTGATTTAGACGATAAACTCCGGACTCTAACTTTTTAAGCACGTTGTTGCGAAGTGACTCTTATCTAAGCCGTGAGTCTGGAGCACTCACTCATTTTAAATAAGGAACATGGGTATCAAGTACAAACTTAAACATTGAGCTCTGGAGTCCAACCGCTCAGTCGTGATACTGTGAGTAACTACAGATATAGATAGACGGATACAGATAGACTGGTACAGACAGAGATACTTACCTACCGATAGATTACAGACAGACCGATTCAGCAGACAGATACTTACAGCTAGACTGATACAGACAGACGAATAAAGTCAAACTTTTGTTATACAACTAAGGCGCCAGGCAAGCGTACGGCTTAACATCAGTTAAGCAGTTACCGTACCCTATAGATGCTTGCAACCAAAGGCATCGCTAGCACGTTTCCAACCTGAAGGGGAGTGAGGTTAGTGGGAGGGGATGGGGAGGTGGCTGGGTTGCGCTTCCGACTCTCTCCCTCATCATACGAAACGAAGGTAAATTAGCTACTTGAATGCCGATCTCCACCTTACTGGTCAGACTCTACCACCTTACTGGTATAGACTGGTACAGATAGACAGCCACGGACATACAAACTCAGACTGATGCAGACTGACGTAATACAGATTAGACGATAGACAAAATTATATTTAAGGGCTTCACCGACTGGACGCGGACGGAGTCGCGGGCACAGCTAGTCCATAATAAATTGCAACTTTTGATTACCTTTACCATCAAAGGTTTCAACAGATTGTAGTACTTTAAGACTTGTATTAATTAATATGCATCTGCTAATGCTGTTTTTGATAGATGTTCCATACATTAAGCGTCAAAACTGCATCTTAAGATCGATCTCAACTTTGACATGAATTTATTAGTACGAGCTTACACGTCAAAATAGGTATACGTCTTTGAGCATCCTTCCTACTTCCTACTAATATTATAAATGCGAAAGTAACTGTGTGTGTGTGTGTGTGTGAATGTTTGTTACCACGTATCTCCATAACTACTGCACCGATTTTAATGAAATTTGAAACGTAGATAGTGTAAACTCTGGAAGGAGACATAGGCTAATCATACCTATAAATTTCAACCCCTAAGATGGTTAAATAAGGGATAAAAGTTTGTATGTAGGTTCGTCATTTTTGAATTTAGAATTATGAAAATTTGTGATTAGGTGTCTTTTAAAAAATTAAAAATAGTAATTTCAGCGTTTTTGTAAATTCAACCTCTATGGGGGTAAAATAGGGGATCAAAGTTTGTATGTTATTTTGCATAGATGTTTGTCAGTTTTGAAGTTAGAATTGTGAAAATTGGTGTTTAGGTTTATTTTTATATATGTAAAAAAATAATTTCAGGGTTTTTGAAAATTCATCCCCTAAGGGGGTTAAATAAGGGATGAAAGTTTGTATGCAAGTTCGTCATTTTTCAAGTTAGAAGTATGAAAATTGGTGATTAGGTGTCTTTTATAAAATGATAAATGTTAAAATCAGGATTTTTGAAAATTCAACCCCTAAGGGGTTTAAATGGGGGATGAAAGTAAGTCATTTTTGATAGTTAATAGTTGTTTTGGTTTCTTTAAATAAAAATAATAATAATTACAGGGTGTATGAAAATTCAACCCCTAAGGTGGTAGCATAGGGGATGAAAGTTTGTATGGGAGTTCGTCATTTTTGAAGTTAGAATTAAGTATGAAAATTGGTGTTTAGATGTCTTCTTAAAAATACAAGTCGGTATTGGGATACGTGATATATACGGTAACCGGGATCCGGTATCTGGGATACGGGATATCCGGGATACGTGATATCCGGGATATTATTGGGTCTGGTATCCGGAATCAAGGATTATGGGATACGGGATCCGGGAAACGTGATCCAGGAAACTGGATCCAGGATACGGGATCTGGATATGGGATCCGGAAAACAGGATCTGGGATCCAGCAAACCGGATCCGGGACCCGGGAAACGGGATCGCTCCGTTTTTTTAAATTTAAATTTTGCACCGACGAAGTCGCGGGCAAAAGCTAAATAAGTGTATGTGTCTGTATGTGTGAATTTTTGTTGCCACGTCGGTATCTCCATAACTACTAAACTGATTTTATTGTGAAACGCAGATAGTGTAGGCTCTGGAATAAGACAGACTAATCATAAATATCAATTTCCACGCGGGCGAAGCCGCGGGCACAGCTAGTAGTATCATAAACAAAGGTAGGTATATGTGGCTGACCGCGATAACTTCCTTCTTTTTAGGGTTCCGTAGTCGCTACGAGGAACCCTTATAATGTTATTCAAAGACTAGCTGTGGCCGCGACTTCGTAGGTGTAAATTTTATAAAAAGATTACCCGCGACTACGCCCGCTTGGAATTTAATGGGGTTTTTATTTTTTGCGCGGAACCCTTATTATTTTTATGTTTTTATTATTAGTAGCGTATATTCTTGAATATGCATTTAGTAAAAAGCTCTTATTCTGACATTACAAACGTACACTTAAATTTTATTTATTTGTATAGACTAGACCTCCTGCGTAGTAAACCCTCGAGCAAATGTTGCGTTAAAATGTATGACGAACCGCCATTAGCCCGAACGAGTAGGTAAATTACTTTTCACAGTGATGTTAATCTAAATTAATTGACAAATCGGATCGCGGCAATCAACAGTAGAACTGGCTCAATTATTCTCAATTACATAAACAGTGTAGAACGAATTTTATTGTCTAAGAAAACCTGTTCTAAAACAGCAGTTATATTTTACTGCAAACCATTTGGGAATCACGACGGAGTTATTAAATAGATGCGAGCGACGAACACGCGGCGTGCAGCCGATTCCAGGCGGGTGTAACGTGTAATGTAAGATTACATGTAAACAGTGTGGACAGCACACGAACTCAATGCGAATCGTGTCGCGAATCTTGTCCAAGTACGAGCTCTGCGAGCGCTGCGAGCACTGCGAGTGTCTGTGTCCGCTTAAGAAACCGACAGCCTATGGATAAGCGCGCGCGAGCACCCAGGGGGCGCGGGCGGTGGCAGCGGCGGCGGCGGCGGCGCGGCGGCAGCGGCGGCGGCGGCGCGAGCATTCTTTACGTACGTACCTAATGCTCGTAGTGCCGTCTACACACAGAATTCGCGTTACCTTACACGTTACACCCGTCTGGACCCGGCTATAAAGACGCTCACGATGTGGATCTGTTATCAAGAGCGCCGATAACAGCTCCTATTAGCTCGGCGGCGACTCGGGCGGCGCGGGCGGCGCGGCGGTAGTCACGTACGGAATTATGGATATTATAATACCAGCAGCTGCCGAGGAAATAATGTATTTGCGTTGATTGGTTAAACAGCTCGCAGTTAATGATGCAATCAATGCAAGTGAGTTCGGTTTAGTGTCAAGCATGTAAATGACAGCATGAACATGAGCAGACTATAATACATGCTACGAACTCAGAGTATAACTGTTAATCCATTAAAGAAAAGGATCGTGTGTCATTTTCAACGAGGATGTCAGCGTGGCGCATTATCAAACGGCCATAACGCCGCATTTGCAATAATCAGTTCACGTGGCGAGTTCAAGTGGGCGCACACAGGGGCTCACAGGCACAGGGGCACTCCGCGCACTCCGCGCACTCCGCGCACTTCATCGCATCATCGCTGGCTTACTACCGCTCGCTGCGATAACCAATTTACGATTTAACGTTCGCGACCCGACAATGGATATTACAGCTCGAATATTGCAGGAACACTGCTAAAGTTGCCCAATAAACGAGGTTAGTAAAATGGAATATTATTTTATTAGAAAGCCAACCAAAGTTTCCGAAAGTAAAGTCCGTAATAAAAATATATTTTACTTCCAAAAACTCGTTTTATTGTTAATTGTGCAGATTTTGTGAAATTCGATACTTGAAGAGATAAGCCGGCGAATTCGATATTCGTAATTTTACTTACAACGGTTACGAATAAAAACCCTAAAAATACCAAATGTTGATGCGGAACTGAAAATGTTTCGTTGCTTTTTCAGAAAACCCTTAATTAACATTATCAACTCTACAGGCGCAGGCTTGCCTACTTATTTAAATAACTACTTACTTATTAAATTAAACGTAAAACAGATTCCCTCGGGCAATAGTAGGTACCTATTACAAGTGTGGTTCTGTGGTTATTATTATGGTCCATTATTATGTAAATACGTTTTCAGGTGAACCTTTATCACAGGCATAGCAGAGAGAAAGCGTTGATGTAACGCTTGACTTTGTTGTTTGATCTCGATGCAGCGTTACGGCATCTATAGTGTTTGCAAGGATTCGAGGAAGGAATGGTTGGGGGGTGGGGATGGGGATGGGATGTGATGGGCGAGGCGATACCGGCCACAGACCATCGGCCCTTGGTCGCAGCGCGTTAATAAACTTCCATCTTGGCCTATTTGCCCCTAAACGTTTTACACTACGTCCCTAAACAAACATCCCAAGAAAATAGCACACATCTTTTTGCCATCTAATAATTGTTTATCACCGGTGAATAAAGACTATTTTAGGAAGTTTAGTGTACCCGACAAAGTTTGCTAAAGAGTTAACTCGAATTCGTGTGCGAGTTGTTAGGGACTCGAGGCCTATCTAAGTCCATGTTCGCTTCCGTAACTATGAACAATACGTACACGTGGTACATTGAAGGCTGACTATAATATTTTACTCCAGAATTGGGTGCCGAACAGTCAATGTGTAACGCTGAACGCGATCCGCGTGGATAAAGGACGTGTGAGTGGTGGGCCGGCCCGGTTGGTCTCGTCTCGTACTCACCGAGTGTCGAGTGTCTCCGGGGAGGTCTGTGTTTATTCACTATTCTCGGCTGTTCGCCGTTCAGGCGTTTGACGTCTATTGTGACAATATTTATTCTGGGATATGGCATAATTTGGGCCCGACCCACAGGCGGCACAAAAACTCGCCTGTTTGTTATGTAAAGTGCTTCTTCGGAAATAGTACAGGTCACGTACTATAAACAGGGAACGAACTCTTACAAAATACAAGTGTTGATTGGATCGCATCGCCGCCCCGCACCGCCGCCGGCCGCTCTGACTCCGGGGCGATAACTATTAAAGCTAGACTAGTAAGTTTAACTTTGTTACTTTGAATTATATTGAAGGGCATTTTAACGGTCATTTGAAGGATGTACCTAGAGACTGCCTAGAGTTTCATAAGGTTACATCTAAACGAGATCCCTCGGTAACAGATAAGTCCGTTGATAATAAATAACCATTACGTAAACTTTATCAAAGGCTAACACACTTAAGTGCTCTAACACCCAACTCAAACACAGCAGTTCCAACTCCGCCCACAAGTATGTTTTTATAAGTACTACAGATTTACATACCTACAGCCAAAAAAAATATGATATGACTGTGTTTGAATAGTGTCTGACGTCATGCGGCACAAAACTCAATGACTGCGGCTCAATTAGAACTCTATTGAAAGGCTGGTATTACAATACCGCGCTTAATCAACACACGGGTGGGTACCGACCGCAGCCGCAGCGGCGCGGCGCCGGCGGCGGTACTAGAAAATAGGCAGTACTAGAAATGACAGAAATCGCCAAAAACTTTTCCCATACATTTTTTACTGAAAAACGATTAATCAACTCGAAATATTTTTAGTTGCCATACGATCCTATTTCTTACTGTGATGAAAAGACTCTTTGAGGCCAACTGAAATTTGAGTACAGAAACTACGGTAAGTCACATGACCGGGTTTACACGCAGGCGACTTGTGCAGCGGACATAACTTACCGTAGTTTCCTTATTTGTAATTTAAAAAAATGTTTGAGATAACTCAGTATTGTGTCGTGACATCAGTGTTCCATATTGGAGCGCAACATACCGCAACACCCGCCACACACTCACACACACACACACACGGGCACACACACACACATAATACTTATCTACATATCATATAATATGTACTAATGCTGAGTAAGTATGTATGTGCGTGTACACAATTAACAACGAATTTATTCGTACATTTAAGCGGAGTACCCAGACCGTGTGAGAGGGATTACTGCGCTCATTTTTTGCATTTATCAAATTAATAATCTCATCTGTCTGTCGTCCCAAATGGTTGTGAAAGAGTCTTTGTTTAGTTATCCCACTCAACTCTGTTACGGTACGGTCAGCGACATTAGTAGCTGATCTTTCAGAGTTTTTGAAATCCCTGACACACTTTTGTTTTGCATCAAATCCATTATTATTTTTCTAGATTTAAACAATATTTAAATAAACTATAGCTAACGCACATTTGTTTTTGATAATGTTGTCAAACGTTTGTAAAATAAAATTATCGATTTTAATAATAAATTATGTTCAGCGACTTATGTCGCTGACTGTACTTCTTCTATAGATACTTACAGATAATTTAGTGTAGACGTTTCATAGAAGCATGTGTTTAGTTAGAACTTTTGGAGGATTTCAACAGTACCGTTTACCCCGTCTTGGTGTTATGGCACTATCTAGTTGGGCCACAGATACCTAACCTCGGAGTTGTTACGGCGCGGCTGCTAGTGAACAAGGCTCGCACGAATGTGTGCGACCGCAAACATGTACGATAGATACGCTATCTCGGTGCGCATCAGTATTCCTGCCCACGCACACACGCACACACACACACACACACACACACACCCGACTCTGCTTTCTATCTATATTGCTTTTAGACACACTCGTGCGTTACGTGTAAGCAATGCAGGATGACCGACTTGCTGGTGTGTCCACAGAGTATGTACATTTTTATAAACTGAGATGGAAGTATAACCATCACTCAAGCGTACAGCACACTCTGGTGTTCTCTTTCAAACCAGGAAATAAGAAAGTTACAAAAGTTGTGCATCTGTGAGGATTCGAACTCAAGTTGATAAAGTGATCCAGGCATCTAGTGCGCCTATGCGTTCCGACGTCGAAACCGAGTTCCCGGGCGCGTTATGCGCCCGATCTAGACGCACCCACTAATATATTTAGCATCTTTGTTATATTACCTATCTAAAGACAAATATAAGTTTAAAATAACTGAAGCTTCTAGCAAATAAGGCCTTGTTGCACCGACGTAAATTCTATCATAACGAAGCTATGCAACAAGAAAACATTACGCTGTATTTCAAAAAGCCGAGTGGAACCGGTGCGCGCTCGCTCGCGTCGCCGCGTCGGTCGGGTCATCATCAGGCGTTACAAAATTGCAGCACAGTAAAGTGCGGTGGCGCGGTTACTTGACAATCATTCGAGCTCACGACGTCTGTCGTTTTAATGGCGGTCCCGAGGGAAACCGACCGCCAGGCGTGACGTGACGCGGAATGCAATATAAATGAAACAGTATTCTTTACAACATAACGGCTACATTGATGAACTGAGAAGGAGGAATCACATTCAACTACAATAAGCTATACGGAATAATAAAGATTCGAATACCACAGACATCACGAACCTAGTATCCTACAATATACATTATTGTATTGTATTAAGTGGAGTTGACTCTAGTCCGGGCTTCGAGTAAAAACCACATCCATGCAATAGTGTAGCACCTGGTTATAACCACGCGGCCAGTCATCGTCGTCGTCTTCGCGTCACCGTGTTCTTTCATACATAAACAAGTATCATTTTGCACTAATCGTATTTATTACAAAGTTCTTAATGTAACTCTATCTTAAATCCTTACATCACTATAATCTTAATTAAATTTAATATAATTAAGTAACCGTTATTAGATCCACTTAACTTTGAAAGGAATTCCACTTGCAAAACCGGGCAAGTGCGTGTCGGGATCAAGCACAATGTAGGGTTCCGTAGCCATTTGAATAACGAAAATGTACGATACATCTACACATATACATCTACATAACAATCGTGAAATGCAATAGACAGTTTTACTATTGCGTTGTACTATTGGCATTTGATTTTTCACTTCACTCACTAATGAGTTTGTTGAGAAACGACGTGGAATCTCATAGTCCGCTGTAACTCGTGATTCAGAACCGAATTCACCAGTACGCTACGTTGACAGCGGAACCCTACAAAAATGAAGTATGATACGGGCGCACCAACTAAATAGTAACGTTCATCCTTTGTACGCATTCCGCTTCTGCCTGATTGACGATATTGAACACGTCACTCTTGACGCGCACCTGCAGGTCCAGCGGGAAATGCTTCACGGTCTCTCCGAGGTATTTGAAGAAGTCTACGACCGTGTCTGTGTCTAAGTTTAAGTTATCCGAACAGGGCTGGAACAAGAAGTGTGTGCTCGTCGGCGTCTCTTCGGTTTTGATTCTTTTCTTAGGTCTGGACGTGCCGTTCGACGCCGACGCCGGCGCGGGCGAGTCGGGCGCGTACAGCGGTGAAGCCCTGCTGCTCTGGTCGTCCTCGCTGATCGCCGCCCGCGCCGAGTCGCGCTCGCGGTCGCGGTCGCGCTCGGTTGGCTTGCGCTCTATCATGTGAATGAAAGGATTGAGGAAGACCAGCTCTCGGCCGTACCGAATCGGCTTCATGTTATCTATCCCCTGTTCTTTTTTGGATATTCTCAGATTGAGCGCCTTTCTATAGTTATCACGAATCTTCTTCCATTTATCTTTACATTCGGCCGCTGAAAACAAATAAAATGTTAATAAAAGTAGGTACCTACCTACTGCCCAGCTGCAGGAGTAAATAGTCGCGTCATAAGCGGCTTCTGCACTTATCTGGAATATTGTGGATAGACAGGCCAATAGTTGATTCAGTTAAAGCGGGTTATGATGATTAAACACACCACGTCGTAGAAATATTGAAGTAGGTAAACATAACTTACGAGTTTCATTGATAGCATTTCCAATCTGCTGCCATATGGAGTTGCGGTGCTGCTCGTCATTGTACTTGGGCGCTCCGTGGTCGTACAGCTCGGGGCACTTCTCCACGAGACTTATTAATTGTTCCTCGTCCATTTTTGTGCGTGGTCGTTTTCCGATGAGCGTGCGCGCGGATCCCCTCGGGTCGGTTCGTGCGCGGAGTGCCGCTCCCCCGCGCTGACTGGGGCGCGGCGGACGGAAGCGCGCCGCGGCGCAATAGCCCGCCGCCGCCGCTCCGCGCGCCGCGCCGCGCCGCCCCGCGCCGCCTCGCCCTCGGCCTCGCCACGCTTCGCTGCGTCACCGCACGCTCCGCGCCGCGCCGCGCCACTTCCGCGCCGCGCCGCGCCGCGCCACCGCCGCGTCGGTCGTCGTCATTCCGTCCGTCACTCTGACACAGGTTGTTTATCTGGGGGCACGGTAGTGCCCCCGCCAAGACGAGACAAGCGAAGCGCTTCGTCGTTTTTTTTAACCCTCAACACTTGGGTTTGGTTTATACCAGATACAAAATTTCTCGGGATAGGTATGATGTCAATAGTGGGCTCATTAAACATATAAAGTTTCATTTGCATAACTCTCATACTTTAGATTGTATTACTATCTAAAAAACCCCGATATCACTGACTCAAAAAACAAAACAAAATGTTTTTATTTACATAGCAAACTCCATGTTACAATAAAGTTGTGGTGACATTCCTAGTAAGAAGTATAAAATACCTGTATCAGGATGTCACCGCTCTTCTTACCCGTGCTAACCGGGAGGATACAAATAAACAAAATCATTAAAACTAAATTGAAATATAAATAAAACAGAACTTATGTTAGACTAATATAATAAGCCTTTTAAAAATAAACAATAAAATGTGAGTGGGTGTGAGTGTGTGTCTGTGTGTGGGTGCGTGTGTGTGTGTATGTGTGTGAGTGAGTGTTTATTTGATAACCCTGAGCAGATTTTCTCACTCACTGATGATCATCAAAATTCTTAGGGTACTTCCTGAAGTCCTAGAAAGCTGAAATTTGGTATGTAAACTATTAGTACACAAACAACAAAAAAATCTAAAACTTGGAACTTTTACCCCCCAACCCCTTAAACTAGGGGATGGAAGTTTATATGAGACTTCCGCAAATTTTGATGCCAGAGGTCTGAAAATTGATATATGAACTCCATAGTAAAAAATAATAAATTAATACATATTTCAGGAGTTTTAGTAAATCACACCCTTTAAATTAGGGACTGGAACTAAGCGCGCGCAAAACGCCTAATGTGTACCCGCTGTATACAGCGCGGCGCGAGCTTGCCGTCCGAACAGAAACGATTGTTGTCGATGTTGCCGAATACGCCCGACGTATGCCCGTTGCGAGTGGAAAAAATACATAAAAAAATAACATTAAGTATAATTTTTTTTGTCATAAGAACTTACAAAAAGAAATAGAATTGAAATCCTACTAAAACCATTATCATGTAAAATATTGCCAAAACGAGACCAGACCGCACCGTTAAAAAGTTATCAGATCTCATGTAGAGCCAAGCTTCTAACTCTACATGCCCTAACTCTACAAGCCCTAACTTCACAAACTCTACACCTTAAGGGCCCACTAACAGATCGCCTGCAGTCTCTGATCGCATTAGGCGGCCTGCAGTCCAAGGTCTGCATAGCCCACTCACTAAAACGATAATTGCCTGCCGACGATAGTCGGATACCGGCTCTGAGGGCCTACTCTTTTACAAACGAAAACGAAATTTTGAACGAAATTCGCGTATTTCCTACTACGTTTCTCATTGACTCCGACATTTCTTACGAACGAAAATTGTTTGACTTCTTCATCGTCGTCGAATCTAAACGTCAAACAATTTTCGTTCGTAAGAAATGTCGGAATGAATAAGAAACGTAGTAGGGTACCACGTTTCCAACGGAAATAGGGTAGGTTAATGGGTGGGGCCCTTAAGGTGAAGTTAGGGCTTGTAGACGTCATCTATTCTGTGCTTGTAGCGATAAGGCGTGTAGAGTTAGAAGCTTGGCTCTACATGAGATCTGATAACTTTTTAAAAGTGCGGTCTGGTCTCGTTTTGGCAACATTTTACATGAAAATGTTTTTGGTGGGATGATTCTTGTTTGAAATCATTTTATGCCTTTTCCTTTCACATAAAACGTGAGATTGCTCACAGTCTTGCCTTTTAAGATTGCCTTGTCCTACAAGATTAAAAATAGGTAATTAACGAACTTTCTTACCACAAACCAACAAGTTCTTTTTAAACCAATCCATTATTCATAGATTAATAGGTAATTATTGGTTTCCGAAAGCGCGCGCGCGAAACTTTCATAAGTCTACCTATTCCATTATCATTATTTATTATAAACAAAGTGAACATTAAATTTTAAACTTTGATACAAAATAAATAAAGGTTAATTTTCAGAAGATTATCATGGCAGGTTAACATCGCAGACTCGCTGCCCACAGCCCACAGCCCATGGCCAAGACACAGCTCGGTCGTCGATCAATCGCGGCCAATCGAGTTTTTGCGGCGTCGCAACAGCACCGCCATCGGCGATCAGTCAGCAGTGTGACAGCGGCGGCGGCGGGGCGGCGGCGGGGCGGCGGCGGGGCGGCGGCGGGGCGGCGGCGGCGGCGGCGGCGAGGGGCCTCTACTCGACTCTCGACCCAATTAATAGTTACTCTCAATTATCTCCGAGGCGTTTTTGCCAGATGGCAGGTGTACGCCCCTCGAACTGATCCGTTTTGACAGGCCTCGGGGCGGAGGGATTATAAATCTGCGTGGGATCGAACCCCGATCACGGTACAATGGGCCGGATCTCGGAGATTTATCTCTCAGTTCAAACGTAACTTTAAACCAAATTGAATATTCTCTAAAAATATGGCGTAAACACAAAAACCCCGGTATCCGCTAGTTCTACCGGCGCAAGGTTCTCGGCGTCACGATCGCAAATTAACTAAGTCGTGACAGTAACAAAAAATCTCATGACTACAGCTAACCAATATCGTGGAAGGTGTTCCTGTCCTGCTCTCATGTCAGATTGGATAACGATCCTCTTTGCCAGAGGATTATAAATCTGGAACTTCCAATCTAAACTTGTTATGCTACAATGGACTCAATCGGAGCGCCCGCGATTGAATTCTTTTGAATGATATGGTGACGACATTCTTTCTATTGCTATAGGAGTTGTAAGTAAAAACCTATCTACAAAATGTAATTTGGTGGAAATAAATGTGTAGATTTAAAACTACATGTAGGTTTATCACTGGACTTATATTATTATTTTACACACACACTCATTACAGTCGCGAACCTTATCCATTTTACCAGTAGTGTTGGCTTACACGCGGCACATTCATTAGCGGCGTCACGCGGCCGGGGCCGAGCCCTGAGAGGCTTACGTAGTAGGTACATACAGTACAGGCCAGCCTTACTTAGCGAACGCGGACGTGCCAGTGCCAGGCCGGGCTAGCTCCAGGAATCGCGACCACTAGAATGAGAACATTGCTGTGAGCCCCAAATGGATCATCGGAAAAAATGACACGGAACTTTGCAGCTCGAAGGTAAGACGAGCTCGGTACTTGGATATAGCTATGCGGGAGTTTTGAACGGGTAGAGCAATATTACCATATAATGTCCCGTTGATAAATTAATCTGAATCAAAATTTCTTCAGGCGTTACCCACGACGGATACTTTTTAAAACTTGGGTATTCTAACGAAATAGGTAGGACATTATAAAATATGGGTGAGGCACAGTATTTTTATTCTCAGAACGAGGCTTACAAAGTGGATGGATTCCTTTCAGGCAATCTGAGAATGCATTAGACGATGATAATTATAATTAGATTTATGTGTTTTTTTGTTAATGCAATGCAAAGCAAACGCAAGCAAAAGCTTTATAACCCGCAATTCCTAATGTGAGTTACTACTCTACCAGGTCAGTTACTCTAGTCATCTTACCACTCTGCCTTCCTTAGCAGCACCAGCACTTTTTGTGCTTGTCTAGTTACAGCCAACAGGTAAGTACATATGTAATATCAGAAACGATGTGATCAGTGATAGTGATGCAGCTTCGTCAGTGGCCCGCAGTGACCCTCCCTACTGGGCGCAACATTGCTGAAAATGTAGGGTATCTGACGTATTGTTGTTAAAGGTATTATGTTACAGATAGCGGTATGTAGCAAACTCACACATGATCCATCCATCGACACTCCCATGGAGTGAACTTTCAGCTATCAATCATAACACAATAAAAACCGACTTCAAAAAAACCTGGAGCACTAAAAAGCCTGAAATAATATTTCTATTACCGCCACTGCCTACCCCTTCGGGAAAATCAGGCGTGGTGTTATCGAGTATTTGGGGTCGGTGCCAATCTATCTTCTTACTTTTATAGTGGGTAGACTCGGCATACCAAGATTGGCACCGACTCCAAATACTCGATAACACATCATCACGCCTGATTTTCCCGAAGGGGTAGGCAGTGGTGGTAATAGAAATATTATTTCAGGCTTTTTAGTGCTCCAGGTTTTTTTGAAGTCGGTTTTTATTTTTTTATAAAAATAATTTTATTTCATGATTTTTAGTGGCGCCATGCAAACTTTATCACCCCAAATGACCCCTTTGGGGGGTGACTTTTCCAAGATTCCAAAACAAAAGTTTCTTAGTTTATTATATGGAGTATACATACTAAGTTTCAAGTAAATCGGACACAAATATATTTTACTACCGTGCTTCTACCCCTAGTTTCCCCCTTTGGGGGTAGATTTCCGAAATGATTTTTTTATGGGACCAAAACAACTTAGTCACCTACCAAATAACAGTTTAAAAAGAAAAATTGGTTCATAAACGTTAGAGATAAACGGTAACTCTCCATACAAACTTCAACACCTCGTTTTACCCCTTTGGGGGGGGATTTTTCTAAAATCCTGAAACATGAGTTTCATTATTTGTTATGCAAAATATACATATTAAGTTTCAAGTCAATCGGACAAAATTTTTTTTTTCAGACGACCTTCACCCCCCAAAATTACCCCCTTAGGGGTTGATTCTACGAATTATTTTTTTATGGGACCAACTTGGAGCTACGATCTACCGAATTGCAAAAGAATTTTTCAAATCGGTTCATAAATGCCGGAGTAATCGGTGAACATACATAAAAAAAAAAAACATACATACAGCCGAACATAGAACCTCCTCCTTTTTTGAAGTCGGTTAAAAATGGATAATCATTTAAGAATGTGCCAAGTGCTATGCGAACCATTAATGTGTAGAGGATGGAGAAGGAATACTAATTTCCTGCAGGGTAATGGGGCAGGAGGCAACGACCCGCGGCAGCGCTTTGAGCCCCTTTTAGCGATCAATTGATGCGTCGGCGTCGGAGCCGCGCGCCGCCACGGCTTGATGTTCCCTGTCCGACTCAGAAACATGATCGCTTTAAAAGGTTAGAATTTCTCGACCACACCCTAAGAGTAACTACCTAAACAGATTGAAAAACGCCGGACCGAGCTAATTGCACGTCTCATTAAATGTGAGGATTCTAAATCAAGTGAACTGTCCAATGGCAAAAAAAAAACGATTTCGTGCAGTCTTTTATAACTTGTATCCCGGCTATCGACAGCTATTTCTCGGTTTCGATCGTCCTCAGCACAAATTGCAGGTCATAGTCCCGGGAAGGCGGTGTTCCGAATCGCGCGTCTGTGTGCGGTACGGGCTGATGCTCTAATCTCCGCGCGTCCCGGGTTTTTGTCCGAGCTGATTCCCGAGTATTCCTGCTGACTCCCCCGTTGGAATCCCCCGTTGGACTCCCCCGCTAGGCTCCCCCGCTGGGCTCCCCGACACGTGAGACCGGCGGCGCGGCGGTAATTTAAGTGGTTTCAGCGCTCCCTGGAGATATTGTGACGCCACTGGAATCTAAATATAAACTGATAGGGTTCAAACGTGTGAAAATAGGGTTCCATTGCTAGTGAACAGGTATGTTTGATTCTTCACAAAATAAACAAAACTGTACTTATTAAAACTCGATACTTACGGTATTTTACGTTTTCTTGTTTTGAGGTATTTCTTAGTAGGTACTTAAGTTTTGAGGTCAATTTACGTTCCAGAAAACGCTGTGAAAGCAAAATTGTAACGTAGATATACCTAACTAAAAGGGATATAAGTTATAAAAACCCTGAGTACAACATTATAAGGTTTTGCAGTGCAAAATAATATAAGTAAGTATGTACATACTTACAACTTACACTATGTAAGTATGTAAGTATACAGAATTTAAAAATATTACCAGGTATTAATATAAATACTACTTTGGCTTTGCATAGATCGACCTAAAAGCGAACTAAGAAATTAACACGAGGATCTTCCCTTGCAAAAAACACACTCCTCTAAAGATACCTAATGCAAAAGGCTCTACCTATGGATCAAATTGGAAAAACTATTAGCCTAGTATGCCGTTGGTTCGTGACATAATAAATACCTTAATGGATGGTTAAAGCATCATTTGGTACTGACTGACATAACAAATGGTATCAAAATAGATATTCGATTCCATTTCAACGCGCAACGTTGTGAATTCTTCGTATCTTTCCAGTTGGGACCGAAACATGTTCGAATCGACAGACAACAATAACAAGAAACGGTTCAAATTTCTATTGTAATGCGATCGTTGGATTCGTCATACATAATCGTTACGGACTTGTCCTGTGTACAGTATTTTGTCACAAAAATGATACTTCAGGCCATATGGCGCATTTCGAACAAACTGCGCGCTTGGGTGACTGCTGACGCACGCCGCGGCGCCGGCCGCGCCGCGGGCCGCCACTCCTCATACAAAACTAGCCATTACGAGCGGCCCCAGGAAACGAGCGCGATGCTACGACACGTAGCCATCATCGAATAGTTCGCTCCTGCACTTTCTGAATGGGACGCCCTCGCCTCGGTCACAATGTGAGGAAATATGGCACACTAGGTCAATTACAGGTCGCGCCCGCTGCCCACCCCCACTCGAGAGCCACGTCAAGATACCGCGTATCTGGCAGCGCTCTTTGAACGGCCTTTATGGCTGTGGTGGATCAACTAACTGAGAGCACCGACTATCCACGAAGAGTCGTCAATCTTCCAATCTTAATGTTTGAATATATTTTACTATTCGAATGTTAGTATAGGTACTGTTTATATCGAGCTCTGCCGGAATAGGAGATGATAAATGACGCAGGAATCCAGTAGAATGGAACGCACGGACAATAAAATATCGGAGCAAACTTGTACAAAGAGCCACCCCTCCGCTGTATCGGCAATCGTCGCCTTCTATTATCTTATAATCTCTTTCGCCTGCAGGGGGAATTCCATTTTTTCCAGTTTCAACAAAGTTGTATAATTTTTAATAATAATATTATGTAGATGAATTTGCTTTACTTTTTAAACATTTGCTCTCACGTAACGGTACATACATCGAACAATCGCCTCTATGCACAAGCAGCAATGTTCAAATTTGGGTACACAATGTCGCCAAAAAACACCGACCGAACGGTCGTACCTGGGGACCGAAATTTCCCCATCTTTTGTGTCGGATTCCAAATACTCAGAGACGCTAACAAGTAAATAGGCGAAAAGGGTCAGGGCTTGTTGTGTGCGCACGGTTTCATTAGTTGGGGCCCTCCGTCCCTTCCCGGAGCCGCGCCGCGCCGCGCCGAGGGCCCCGGCTGGAACTATTCCAAGGCCTCGGATAGTTTCTTTCTAATGTTATTACAAAGGATTCACTTGTCAACGTAATAAATGGTTTCCATGGAAGCTCGCTCCGAGCTCACGGAACAGGCCTTTCATGTTCGCTTGTATTGTTTTCAAAAATAATGTCTCCGGTTCTCGTTTCCGTAGACGGGTTTAATTAGGTACTTAGCGATAACTTTTAATTATTAAAACATCTCCGAATACCTATGCTCTTAATTGCTATTCATTACCAATTACAACTAAATAGTAGTTCTTGGATAAAATATGAATATATATTTTTTTTGTTATCTACTGAATTAATTTCAAAGTTACATACCAGTTTTATTTGCCTTCTTTATAAAAAAACCTAAAGAAATCCCAACGGTCCCGGTGATGTCAATCCAGTCTCTTTTGTATTTTCTGAGTAATTACATACATTACGTTTATGTGAATTTGTTTAACTTTCACAAAAAATTCTAACCTTTTGTATATTGTAAAAGGTTCGTTCCAACAATTGTGACGTCACGCGGTCCCCGTGAGAAACGCTTACAAATGTTATTAATGCCAGTGTTATGTTGAATGTATAGGTAAAGTGAATGTGAGGTGGATTTATTAGTTGTCGGTCTGGTGTAGGATCGAATCCCGTCCCTCGGCTGGCCGCCGCCCGCGCCGCACTGCAGAGTGCTAATCGATCAGCGATTCGACACGACACGCTCAGCCGGCCGGCTAGCGGCTAGCGGCTAGCGGCTAGCGGCTAGCGGCTGAGGGCTGCCAATACACGGCCTGGGTTTTAATGACCTGTGTTTAAAGTAAAGGTGGAATGACTCCACTATTTTATATTCGATAGGTCTCGACGGTTGGGTTGGGAGTGTGATATCATGATTTGAAATTAAATCGTTATGTGTGTTGAATTTACAGTTGGAGTTCCACATCGTGTTGCATTAAACATACTCGGGTCACGGGTGGGTGATACGAACCGCTCGGTATGTGAATGTGATCCAGCGTGAGGATGCTGTTATAATTAAAAATATCAAATAGGTATGCCGAGCGATAAACTGGATACTTTACTAACGAATACAAATTTTATATTACTGTTACGGTTCTTTGTTAAAGTATCATTAAAAGTAGGTACTTAACCAGTTGGTCAGGCTTTTTACTGTATAATGTTTCAGTAAAATGAAAGTAGAGTTAATTAGAGAGCGTACCCGCGAGTCGCAATAAGCAACGATGCCAATGACACCAGGCAATAAAACAATGACGTAGATAATAATTGGATTTATTGTCAAACAAAACCCACACCTTAGATAATTGATTGGTCGAGGCACGTCACTGACCCACACAATGCAATGTTATAAAACCAAAAGTTCATGGTTTTGTCTATAATGTTAGGGAGACGAACAGAAAAACATACCTGCTTGGGTATTTATGTATGTATAATTATTTTTATCTCCAAGAAAGCTAAGTCAGAGATAAGAATTTGTGATTGATAGGTTTGTACTACGGTTGCAAAATTATGAAGCCTTTCTACTCTACGAAATAGATATCTATTAACGATCTTTAGAGATATACACTATCACAAGAACAATTTGCTAACAAACAGAATATCACTTCACGAAAACGTGTTCGAATCGAGATAGCAAGTATTTGTGAGTCGAGTCGAGTGTTGTTCAACTACGAATTCTTGATAATGTAATTTTTTGTTCCCTCGCGCGTGATTTCCGAGAAGTCTGGCCTTATCGGACCTTTCTAGTTATTAGTAATGCCTCATGACATCGGTCGCCTTCGTGGTGGTTTATGGTCATAATCATGTAGATATTTACTAGGTACTAACTCACTTCAACATAGTAAGGAGATCCCGGAGCCGGATCCGGGTCCCGAGCGGATATATGTGGCTACAGTTCATGAGTTTAGTTAAGTCTTATCTATTCTATGGTTAAGTTAATGAACAGTCTGGCGGGTGTCGCGTCCCGCGCCGCCGCGCCCCGCGCCGCGTGCCGCCCACACGCGCGATAAAACGCTTTTCACAATCTCCGCGCGTTATTGAACTTTCCCAGATTAAAACATGAATGACATGTTGCGACACGACTAGTGGTTCGACTGTATTTATTTTTCCTTCATATAAAATTGTAAGGAATTTCCGAATACGCGCGGTGCAAATGCGTTTACTTTCGCTAAAGTATTTATAAGGTTTCAAAACAAGATCAGATACCGACTATGACGACTGCCAGACAGATAAAATGAATGATGTAGGTTCTGATTTTTCCCTACTTTGTTCTCAGCACTGTCTAATCATGGTTATATTTTCCCAAAACCCAGTACATTTCAATAACAAGACCCCAGGTTATGTCGACGCTGAGACGGTTCGTGTCATTCCAGCCGTAGCAGCGCCGCGCCCGCCGCGCCGCGCTAAGCCTCCCCGCGCCGGCCGGGCGGCCGCGGCCGTGGAGCGACTGAATCAACATTATTAAGTTACAATGAGATCGCAAATACTATTACGGCGACATCCTTTTCGATTTCCGTTCCATTTTTTGTCGTGAAAGTGATCAAATTTCACGATCCGCCGCCGGGCCCAAGCATCACGACCTACCTACCCGTCTATCACGACACAACACTCTTAGATGCGATATTACAGCTCAATATTATTGAAGTAGTGGAGTCGCTGCGAGGTCGCTAATGTTATCGCTCATTAGGACCTCCTTGTCAACTACAGCGACCACGGCCTGTAAACTGCCGTTGAAGGTCTCTGTTTTTGGGTGTAATTGTAATTATCCTTGGGTTTAATGTAGAAACCCGTCTGGTAGTACGCGGGACAATTTTACGAGATCGCATGCATTTTGACGTTATTGCATGCGCCTCTTTGATCTCAATAATTGGTGCGTTCAAATGCCTCGCATGGCTCGTGCAAGCATTTATGATTTATGTCTATACATTTCGACGTTAAAACTGAGTGGTCGGGCGCGGCATGCGCCTGGTGTAGACCCAGACAATGGCAGATTGGGAACTTTTACTAAATTCTATCACTGTGTAGATAGCGTCCGGCTCTGTCATTTAATGTCACCGTCCAGCAGTTCCAGCGGCAGTGTTGTGCGAGTAGTGAGGTAACCACTTCAGGAATATTTTATTGACAATAGAATATTTCCCAGTGGATGCGGCCGGGCGTCGTCGGTAATATCAGACAGTATCGTTATCTGCACACTTCCCTCGTTATCTAATGCGACGTGACAGCCTCATTGTTTCTCATGCCAGTACTTGTGGCGATACTGTATCAGTTATCTCACATCCGATCTCTAGAGATTTCTCTAGAGATTTAGATGACTCTGCCTGCAGATGATAGACAATGTGTTTTGCGACATAAGATAAGTTGACGTTGCTTACAAATGCCAAGATAGTGCTGACAAAGATGACTAATATATTTTTATGAAATAATATAAATAGTCTTATGTTCGCAGTTCGAAGAGTGTAATTTAGTTTGGAGGCTGGCAGAATCTAAATGTCGAGATTAGGTAATTTGCACCTACATATTGTTCTGTTTTGTAAGCTATGAAGATTGATGACAAGGTTTTTATTAACACCTATGATTTATTGCATTATTTAAATAATAGTAATCATTTTGTTTGCAGAACAAAGTAGTTAAACGAGTAATGATAATTTATAAAAAAAAAAAAAATTAAAAAAATTAAAAACACGACTGCCCTGCCAAAAAACGAACTAAAAAGTATAAAACAAGTGCAGTGTCATTGCAGTCGGGGGACCGTTCTGTGGAACATATTTAATCTAAGAGGGCCCCCGACTGCAATGACACTGCACTTGTTTTATACTTTTTAGTTCGTTTTTTGGCAGGGCAGTCGTGTTTTTAATTTTTTAAATTATTTATTTTTATTTTATGCATTTTAGTGACAGCAGCCAAAAATGATATATTTGTTTTGCATGTACACCCTACCTATGTTAAATTATGCCTATAAATTCTACAGTTTTAGACTGTGCTCATCAAGGCCTTCAATTTGATACCCATATTGTAATAATGGAAGAAAAACATTTTTTTTTCACATATTAAAGTTGAGCCATAATGCCGCCATACTGATTTTTTCAAAAATAATATACCCAGTGTTACCCGGAATGATGTAAGGATTCTAACGATACCCCATACATCGAAATCCGTTCAGGCATTTATAAGTTATGGTGGAATAAAGAATCTCACATACAAACATACAAACATACAAACATACATACATACATGAACCCTAAACACATATACACTCTTTTTTTTTTGGGCAGTCGTGTAATCTATATATATAAAAATGAATCCCTATTTCATGTCATTACTTGACGCGAGAACGGCTGGACCAATTTAGATGATTTTTTTTTTAGATTATTCCGTGAAGTACTAGGAAGGTTCATACATTTAAAAAAATTGGAAAAATTGCCCGGAAAGCGTTAAAAACCCATATTTTACGTATGATTCAAATAACTTTCAATAGATGGCGTAATGAACGCCGGTGTCAGATGGCGAATGGCGACTATAAATTCCTGCAATTCATCACAAGAAATATATCTGCGTTGTGCACATAACAGTGCTGGGCAAAGGTCTCTCCCCATCTTCTTCCATCCAAAGTAATAAATCCAAATATGTATCTTCAAACCCGCTGTGTTAACCGTTATATCCTTACAGATGGCTGTTCTACAAATTATTTGTAATTTTTTGGTGTATGTTATATAACGGTAACAACTGCGGTTTTTTTATTAAATATTTTATACTAAAATTTGTACTTACATGCGGACCAATGGGTTTATAAACTTGAAATTTTGCAGATAAGTGTCTGTATTTAGACTAGAACAGCCATCTGTAAGGATATAACGGTTAACACAGCAGTTTTGAAGTTATTTGGATTTATTACTTTTGGGCCATACTAAATTTTAATTTTTTTAAATATAATTTAGTAGACCTACGAAATTATATTCCTTATATATGACTGCTGAAGGCATTAGAAGCTTATCAAAAGCAAAAAAAAAAAAATTGAGAAAAAAAATTAAAGTACTATGAAGCTCGATTTGCAGCCCACAGTGGCGCCGTAGGTAAGAACGGGCGGGATACACATGTCAATGTGTCAGTGGAAGGTTGCCCTTCATGATGTCTCCTATGGACCAGTAGCTCTTCGACCAATTTAGCTATTTTTAGGGTTTCGTACCCAAAGGGTACCAACGGGACTCTATTACTAAGCCGGTATCCGTAGCGTGTTAGCGCTACAACAACAAATACTAAAAATAAAATAAAATATAAAAATAAAGGGGGTGGGACTCTATTACTAAGCCTATTCTGTCCGTCCGTCTGTCAGCGGGCTGTATCTCACGAACCGTAATAGGTAGTGAGTTGAAATTTTCACCGAAAGTGTATTTCTGTTGCCGCTACAACAGCAAATTATACTAAAAATAAAATAAAAATTCAAAACAAAAGGGGGTCCCCATACAAGAAACTTGATATTTTTGACGTTTTTATTCGATGGTGGTACGGAACCCTTTATTTGCGACACGGGAAAGGAGTAGATCAGACGACGAACGGGGGAACGGGGTGGAAGGTTTAGTTATTTTTTGGCTAATAAGTAAATACAACATTAATTCTGAGGCGGCACGAAGTTCGCCGGGACAGCTAGTAAAAAACTAAAAATCGAACAGACAGGTATAATATACCTATGTACATCGTAACATTGGTAACTCTGAAAATGAGACGTTGGTTGGATTGGAAGCCACGCGCTCCGTCCGATGACCATTACCAAATTGCACAAGGTGGTAATCAGGACGTAGTGTTGTCTACGTCATAGCCGCCTTAGGAGGTGTACCCAACAGAGGATAGGCTCAAGTGTCCGCGATAATACACCGGCTGCCAAGCATTGTCTACGAACAAAGCTGAGTAAAGTGTGAATAAAGAACACCCGAGATAAAGAGCGCAGATGAAGTGCCGCCGCGCCGCCGCGCCGTACCGCCCCGCCGCCGCGCCGCGCCGTGCCGCGCCGTGCCGCGCCGTGCCGCGCCGCGCCGCGCCGCCCGGCGGTCGCTCGATGTGGATGTGGATGGGTGCGCGCTGCGCGGCGGATATCGGCTGGTGCCTATCGATGCTATGATGGATATATCGGGCACGTCGCGCATCGGGGGCACAGGGGCGTTGCCCTCGTGAGGGTTGCCAGCTGCGTGCTGTGGGAAATTGATAAAAAAATACATACTTAACAGCTCTTTTTACTGTTCCAAAGGCAAAATCTATTTTTGTGTGTGACCGATCGAAAAACCCGCTAGTACTCCATAGATAATTGATAATAGTCAATGAAAGGCCATTTACTCGAGATATTACCAGTGACAGTGACTGGACCAATACTTGATTACGTACTTATTAGGAATTCAGTTCTACAATCCTCGAAAATAAAGCCAACACCGTACTCTAGCGCTCGCGGCGCGCGGGGCGTGTTCGTGGGATCAGTGTCACCGATGTGATGCTAAGCGTGTGCGGATGTGATGTGCGGAGCGCGGGGTGGCGCGGGCGACTCGCGCCGGCCCATCCCGGCTCATCCCGGCCGTTTTCTAGAAGGTGAGCAGATGTGCGTCACATGCCCATTGCCATGTATTGATGCCTGCCTGTATTTGTTTTGTATAATGTATGTGCCGATCAATAAACAAATATGGGCTATGAATCTGAATCCGCCAAGACGAGACAAGCGAAGCGCAAGGGCGTTACTTACTATCTTTTCTCGAAAGGTCGTTTTTTTTTAACCCTCATAACTTGGGTTTGGATTATACCAGATAAACAAAATTCTCAGAATATGATGTCAATAGCGGGCTCATTAAAAATATTAGGTTTCAATTGCATAGCTCTTACTTAAGATTTTATTGATATCTAAAAAGCCCCGATTTCGTCACTGTCCTCACTGATGATCATCAAAATTCATAGGGTACTTCCTGGAGTCCTAGAAAGCTGAAATTTGGTATGTACATAAGCTAGTATTAGTAAACAAACAACAAAAAATATAAAACTTGGAACTTTTACCCCCCAAACCCCGTAAACTAGGGGATAGAAGTTTGTATGAGACTTCCGCAAATTTTGATGCTAGAGGTCTGAAAATTGATATAGGGATTCCATGTTATAAATAATAATAAAATACATTTATCAGGAGTCTTAGTAAATCACACCCTTTAAATTAGGGAATGGAAACGCCCAATGTGTAGTACCCTCTGTATACAGCGCGGCGCGAGCTTGCTGTCCGAACAGAGACTCTAGACAAGTGGCTGACGTATAGTCTGATTTTTAATTAGACGAAGTAAACTGACAGGTGCAAATGTCACGTTTCAATATAAATAGAACAAATAAGGTTCAAATTCATAGAACAATGACATATTCAGCTGTCAGTCTACCTTGTTTAATTAAAAATCGGACTAAATACAAGCGTTCCTTCAAATCGCTACGCTTCATGTATGGAAATGATATAAGTCACGTGATCTACATAGCGACTTCTAATGTCATTTCCATACATTGTGAAGTCTATTCTATTCGATTAGCGTTCATGCCACCTGTTTAGGGGGGCAGAAACGATTGTTGTCGATGTTGCCGATTACGCCCGACGTGTACCCGTTGCGAGTGGACAAAGTTAACGACAGAAAAAATAACAAAATAAAATTATTGTCATAAGCAACTTACAAAAAAAAAAATAATTAAAAAAAAAAAAAAAACGACTACCCTGCTAAAATACGAACTAATAAAAAGTATAAAACAAGTGCAGTGTCATTGCAGTCGTGGGACCGTTCTGTGGAACACTTTTTAATTTAAGAGGTCCCCCGACTGCAATGACACTGCACTTGTTTTATACTTTTTAGTTCGTTTTTGGCAGGACAGTCTTGTTTTTGAATTTTTTTAAATTATTTTGTTTTAAGTTATGTATTAATAGTTTGTTTGTTTGTTGTTTGTTTGTTTGTTTGTTTTTTATGTACACCCTACCTATTTGAAATTATGCCAATAAATTATATACCTATTTTTGAATTGTGCTCATCGAGGCTTTCAATTTGATACCCATATTGTAATAATAGAAGAAAAGATTTTTTTTTTCACATTTGTAAATGGATCTTAATGCCGCCATATTGTTTTTTTTTCAAACATAGTATACCCAGTGTTACCCGGAATGATGTAAGGATTCTAACGATACCCCATACATCCAACTCTGTTGAGGGATTTAAAAGTTATCGTGGAATAAAGAATCTCACATACAAACATTACATACATACATACATGAACCCTTAACACATATACACTCCTTTTTTTGGGCAGTCGTGTAAAAAATACTTACAGTTTAATACCGAAGCAATACATGGGTAGAACTGACCATGTTTGTCAGACAGAACCGAAGCCGGCGCGGTGAGGCCGCGACCAAGGCGGCGACACGGGTCGGCCATTACTGCTCGCAGTGACGTTTGCTTTGTAAGCTTGGGAGCAGGGAGCGAACAGCTGCTGGGCTAATTTCCCGCGGGAGCGCCGCCACTAGGCATGTTTCTAGCGGGAAGATAGGTAAGTGGATCTTAATTACCGATTTCTACTCCTTGCTGATTACTCTTTACGCTCTCTGCGTACTTATTCAGAATTATAAAGGTAACTCTTTATTATTCCACTACGTAGCAACGAATCTCACTAGTCTCTCTCTCTTCGTCCGCGCAGAATAAATGACAAACTTCTATACAAATAGAAATAGAATAGATAGAATAGATTCTATAGAAATATTCATCTCCTTCAAGTTTTATTTTAGCAATAAAAGAAGCCTATGTTCTGCTCTAAGATCCTGTCTATCTCCATACCAAAATTCATCCAAATTGGTTTCGCGGTTAAGTCGTGAAAGAGTAATAGACAGACAGACACTTTCACCTTTATAATATTAGTATAGTATAGATAGACTTACACTGGCTTTACAAATCACTTTTGTTCCTAGAAATACTTTGTAAAATTTATGTGGTAAGTACTACCACCAGGTAGCAACCTGCGCAACTTAATTTGACACAAAACAATCCGTCAGTGTATGAGGTAATCACTCATTTATAAGTAATTGCCTACTTTCTATTCCCGGGACTTCAAGTTAAGTGTACTTCAACATGGTGCACGCGTTGGCAGTCGCCCACCGCTGGGCTAACACGCCCATGAGCAACGAGCGTGTGGGCAGATACGTGGGCAATGTACGGGCGTAGGTACACCTGCAAATATCAAGCGGCCCTATTGTTTGCAATAAAAATTTTCTGTGATAATTTGGCTGTGCATGGGAGAGGTGCGGGTACGGGTCATTTCGGCCCGCAGTTAATAGAACCCGCGGGCCAAACTGTCACTTTTCAAAAACAATATTATTTCATTGGGTTATTTCGGCCCGCTTACAAAACCCCGCGGCCCGAAGGGCCTGTTTGTGGATTGGATGCGGCTCCGTGCTGAGAGGCGAGTCATTTGCGACATTGTAGCGGCTGGCTAGGCACGCATTCTGCTTAGGAGTTCATCTGTTACGTGTGGCTTGAACTATTTTGTTAACTTTTCTAGAAATCAATGTATATTATGTAGTGTAGGTACCTACTTCATTATAATTAGAAATTTGATAACACCAAACAAATATTATTTAGATCCATAATCAGTAAGCAAAAACTTAGCTGGCCATATCTATCAGAGCGTAAACATTCAATTTTCCTAGAACCCAACCTTTCGTTTGATGCCAATTAAAGTTAAAGCGAAGTGGTTACATTCTCTTTGGTTAAAAGATCGATCATTGTTGCGGTGCATACAATAAAACAGGAACGTCGCAAAAAGTCCAGCTGGTTGTCGTTTTTCCTTGGGCCGATTAGAGTCCCGCTTATAATGACGATCGGTTTTTGCCGTGCGGGGACAGAGCGCCGCGCTGGCTTTATTTGTGAATCGTAACAATGCGATGAAGATGTTAACTGCACACATAAATTACGTGTTGAATTGTACATTCACTTCGTACATTTATTATTATGCTTGGATATTATTTATTTACTGTCTATTATGTATTTATGTGACTACTTTTTATTATGGTTTTTATGAGCACACAGGAACTGCTTGTTGTATTCTTATTGTTTTACTAAAAGTACTTCTGAAGTTGTCGATTCGCACGCCAATAAATTACCCTTGTGCTAATTGCATGAAATCTCTAATACTCTCTAAATCAGCCTTTTAAGAGTTTTTAGATCTTAAAAACCAATCACCTCTGGCTAAATTTGCTAAGTACGGGCGAAGAGAAATTGAGAGTTGAATAGGTAATTAGCCTAGATAGTGTTAGGTGACAGTTGAGTTATTAGGCACGCCCATCACTCGGTGCTACAAAAAAGTGTAAGTGTATCGTGGGCGCATCACCGCGAGGCGCGGGCGGCGCGGCAGCGGCAGGCGGGCGGCGTGTGGGCAGTTCTGCCTATTGCCAATGGCGGTAATAACCGTACTGGCGAAGTATAAATCAGACGGGTCGATGCGATAGGACAACGGAACTCGATACATCAAGATAGTGCGAAATATTCGAAGGATCCAAGAGGCTTGTATATTATCGACACTATTTACACTCGTAATAGCGTACAAAAATGGGTTTTAAAATAGAGGAAGGAATTTGAGATTTTGAGATATTCTCACATTACAACTATTTAAGCCGAGTTCTCAACGTTTTTTTCTTCTACTATTGAATACATCAAGAGAATTCTAAAATATCCTACGCTACGATCTAATCACATTTCTACCAGAGCAAACGATTCTTAAGGTTACACAGAACATGTTACAAGCGATGATGAATTATACATAATCCTTCGACGATCCCAACAACTGCGTAATAAATCATATCAAACGCTTCCATTTATACACATCCTATGCACTGCCGTGACCCTCTCCCCCTCCCCCCTCCCCACTCCCCACCCCCTCCCACCATTGATGGGGCTGGAGAGAGTGCGTCGCCATGTGTCACGGGCTTTGCGAGACAGGTCTCGGGGTGTACTAAAAACTTTGTATACTTACATAACTAACTAGATGTTAAGTCTGTGGTTAAGTCTACATTCCGTGGTTGAGCGCACAAGCCTCTGCACTAGTGATGGGTCCTCACTTTGTAGCTCATCAGACAAATACGGATATTTTGGTCTGCGTGTCGAACTTATAATTGTCTAACGGATCGAGAACAGCTCGGATACCGACTTGGAATTGATACTATCTTTCAATGTTCTTTGGACTTTTCATATCTATTAGAGTTTTAGCAAGTCTTGGTCGGGAATCATTGGTAAGATCACATCACATTAGAGCACTAATAAAATATGTTTAGGCATGCAAAACTATTTCTTTCTTACAAAGAAATTTGCTCAGTACAAGCATACGGTAATGCTTATCTATTCTGTGGTAATGCGAGAAGAGATTATTTTCAGAGATATTTAAAATATATCTGAAATTTGTAACACATCACTATGTATTATTATCCTGCGCTTTCCGTCTCGTGGCACGCAACGTGTGCCTCGTCAAAGGCGCTGCTGTCACTGGGTCGTGACGAGCACGTCATTCGCCGTCACAACACCCTGCCCCTCGCTGTGCACACTCCCTGATCGCTATTCTAATGATAATATAGGCGATCTATCGTTATTGAACTGCAGCGTCTGCATTACACGGCCGGTCGCCATGCATAGCCGTGACTACTCGCTCGAATTGCCAATTAACTGACATTAACTGCCGAGCGCATTTCTCTCGACACGATAATGCTAGTGGAAAAATAGTAACACGATTCAGTGGTGGGTTTAATTTAAAGGAAGGTCTGCTCTCCGCGGCACGAGGTGGCATGAGTGACTATTGCACCATCTCGAATTATCGAAAATTAAACTACAAAAGATTTAAGTACGGTTTTTGTAAATGATACCTGTTGTTTTATTTCCCACTTCCGAGTAAATATGCACTATTTAGCGACGACGCGACGCTCATGCCGCACTGTTAGTCGCACCCATTATTTTTAGAGTCGTCTCCCCTTACAATACACCGCAAAAATACGCTCGAAAAAATGCAAGAGAACTTCAAACGTGTCGCGGAGTTTCGTTCGCCTGTCATATTCACCACCAAAGAGCCGTGTTGTTAAATTTCACGTGCGGTAGACGGGTGACATGTAAATAGGTTATTTACGCAGCGACGGAGGTGGCGCGGGTTCAGCGCTGGCGCTGGCGGAGTGACAGCCACGCCAGACGTTTGATTGGCAAATCATAGTGTGAGCGCTGCTCGCAGCGAACTCTGGCGTATCAAAACCCTCGACTCTAATAAGCGATCATTAGCCTTATCTCCAAAGTAAGTAACTCTAGACATGTTTGAAATTAGAAGTCACGAAAAGTTTGTATACCGCAGAGAAATTCTAATTATAGTTTTAAAAACGTCTCGAGTTCGTCGTCGACACTGAGTAGAAGCCGGTCGTAGACTAGATCTTGTCCGATGCAATCTTCTAATTCCCTGTGTTATTAAAAGTTGTCGAGCGCGCTCGAACCCGCTGTACCTATTTGATCTCGATTAGTTCGAATGACTACACTATCGAACGATCGACGTCGCGACAATTCAAATGTCAACCACTTGAAATTTTAAAAGGGACAGATCGATAGGACCTCAATATTTTTTTGTATTTATTGGTTATGTACACAGCTCTTTTGATATATTATTATTAGACTACTATCGTGAAAACGTATTAGGTACCTACCTTAGAATAGGTATGTGCCTTAACTAAAACTGTCAATAGTATGACCACAGAACTTTCACACACAACCATGCTAATTGTATATAATAACGACAAGCCTACGCTAAACATAATAATGGATCCTGTTTAGCTGCAGAAGGAGGCATGAAGCCACGCATGTCATATTCTGTTACATGCCTACAAAGAGACATTCTCATGTTCCAGCAGCCGGCTGTTCATGCCCCTTTCCTCGAGCCCCGCCCCGCCGACCTCCTCAGCGACGTGAATGCACTACAAACTGTAAATGGACGTCATTATAACTCATAATAAAAATGTGTGATACGGTGCGCGCCATATTTGGGTACTGTAATGACGTCGCTCGATCATTAGCCCCGCTGCGCACGCGGCACACGCGGCGGTCAGCTGTTCCGAGCCAATTAATAGTCAAGCCGGAGCGTCCCGCCCCGCGCCGAACACCGCCGGCCAGTTCCTGTTTTCACCTATTGCTTTTGGCTCATAAATTGCAAGCAATCGTGAGATGTTTAAACAGTGACTTACGAATGACTTGTCATATTTGTATGTGGCCGCGACGCGTCCGCGCCGCCGCCGCGCTCGCCGCCGCCGCGCGCCGACACGACGTGTATGCCACCATCGCCACAACAGATCTAATTGAATAGCGATTGTGTGGACGTTGAATAGATTCCTTTATGTTCACACACAGAAATGGAGTAAGTACTTAATGAGGTGTGCGTGGAATTAAGGCCGTGCTGTCTCGTTAAAGCAAATGTAAAAAAGTCACGGAGCTCAACAGTAAAAGGCTTTTTATTTACACGGCTGGGCTAACATTCGTGGACAAAAAGCGTGACATAAATATTGACAAAGCGAACGTGTCTAATGTCTGTTATCGCTCATCTTTCGGTGCAAGAACTCGACCGAAGCGGCAGACGTTTTTCGCAATCATAATAAAGACGTTTCCTCACGGCAGCCATTCGTTCCACCGACCCGGGCCTGCAGATGGATGCAGTAGTATCAACTCAAATTGCAACGTACAGGCCACGCTAGATCAAGCGGTCTAGAGTGAATACGAATAAAGTATAGTTCAGTAAAGAGGGCTAACCGACCTCACGGCCCCGGTCCCCGGGGCGCGCCGCCTTTATGAGATGTGGGCGTGCCCCGGCCGACATATTGTGCTGAGATAGGAATCCCGAGGCATAGATATCGACGACCGCTTGGCGTAGTGGTTCGAGCGTAGGCCGGCGACCGCTCGGCTCACTGTATCGGGTGGTTGCGGGTTCGATTCGATAGGGACAAATTTCGGAAACGACCTTTTCGTAATTTGTCCTGTGGCCCGATTCACGTAACCAAAACCGTAACGATGTCTCAGCGATATAGTCGTTCATAGCCTTTTAATAATACGAAAAGGCTATCAACGACTATATCGCTGAGACATCGTTACGGTTTTGGTTACGTGAATCGGGCTACAGGTCTGGAATCGCCTCCGGTCCACTGTACGGTATCCATAGTTAAGCAATACTTGTACAGTTGTGGGTAAGTCTGACGATATTTATTTATTTATTATTGATACATTGCGTTACTTGCCGTAAGTGGTAGCCGATTGGTTAAGCACGCGTCTTGCGGGCTTAAGGTCATGGGTTCAAACCCTGGCTCACACCTCTGGATTTTTCGAAATCTATGTGTGAATCATAACTTTAATATTATGATTATCACTTGCTTACGGTGAAGGAAAACATCGTGAGGAAACCTGCATGTCTTTAGACATGTGCAATCCACCAACCCGCACTGGGCCAGCGTGGTGGATTATGGCCTGAATCCCCCTCGCATTGAGGAGAGGCCCGTGCCCAGCAGTGGGACGTTAAAAGGGCTAAATTATTATTATTTTTTTTGCGTTACTTCTACTTTTACAAACAGGGGAAAGGATAACACAAAAGTTTACGATTTTAAGCAGGTAGAATGAGCAACCAACATTTCAAGAAAGCGGTACTCGTTATCATGTAGTTGGTGGACATGTTCTGTGTCAACACGTGTATCATGACCCACATGAATATTATCACAGTTACAATTGTTCCGCGATGTCATCTGGCATCTTCTGCGCCACGGACACTCGCACACATCGCCGCCGCTCCGGCGCATATCTGCCCATCCTCTTCATACCAACTTATTGAACTAGTATGTGTAAAATATCTGTATGATATCCATGGGAAGTCCCCACGGGTTAATAAAAACCATATGCGATTCAAAATACGTTTGAAATTAGATTGGTGAGTAAAGGTACTTTAACATGAACGTGAATAAAGATGTGATAAACGGCTTTATATTAAAAGCACGTTGTTACGCTTGTGCTTGTTTTTAAAAGTCGTTGTAAAAGTGCTTTTCTGCTTTTTTGCTTTTTTAAATTAAACAAAAATTCGTCCGTCAATAAACGGACAACAAAAGCAACATGCTTACTAAACATAAGTTCAAGCAAAAAGCCAAAAACTTACGCGCTGAAAAATTGATAGTGAGTCTTATGTGCATGGAAATATGGTTTTTAATCTAATATAATGTATTAATAATAATAATATCCTGGGAAATTTTTTCTTACACACGGCTACCTGATCCCAAACTAAGCAGAGCTTGTACTATGGAAACCAGATAACTGATATTACTACATATACTACTTTTTTATTTGTAAATACATACTTAATATACATATACACCCAGACTCGGGACATACAGACATGTTCACGCACACAAATGCATGTCCCGGGTAGGAATCGAACCTACGACCTGCAGCGTGAAAGGCGCCTCCGCGCCAACCACGCTAACGGGCCCGTCGCATAAATTATTGCTTTTTATGGGTAAAGAAATTAGGTTAAATTTAATTAAATATTGATTTGAACTGTATTTGTAACTTATTAACGTATTTTAACTGTATTGTATTTTTTTGGAATTTCTTTCTCTTTCTTGCCGTCATTGCTTAAAAGCAACACGCTTATATTTGTAAGCGCGCTTAGGCGCTTACTTAAAAAAGCGAACTTTTCAAACGGCTTTTCGTTTAAGCACCCACTTCTAAACGTGAAGGCTATCGGATGCTTGAGATGTGGTGCACAGACTCTGACATGTGATACAGCAGCGTACAAGCAAGAGGAGCGGGTACAGTCGGAGCGATATTGCTGGGTACAGCAGGCCACAGTACACTAGCCGACAGAAAACACACTAGTGGAATATCGAAGCTATGTTTTGTGTTGTTTTTATTGACTACCAGATGTTAGGTCTACATACCTATAATGTAAATTAAATTAAAATAAATGTAGGTTACATACATACCTTTCTTGTAATAAAATGACATTGCAGGTATAATTAGTTAATGCAACCAAACAAAGGTGTTCGGTTCTAGAACTTTGTAATGTTTAATCAAGTTTACATGTATTTACAGTTCACTGACTTACCTATATTTATGTGTAAACTTTTATGCATGAATGAACACAATTTTTTAATGGAATGAATGTAAAAATAGTTGGATAAATGTATGACTTTATGTGAATCTTGTACACCAACCGCCAATTTTTTTGTATTACAATGGTTTAATAAAGCATTTCTAAAAGTGAACATCGTAATTTTATATTTTGGGGGCAAGTATTTTACGTTCATTTGTTCTAGCCAAAATGACATATATGATAACCAATGAAAATAAATTGTACCTGGTTACTGTACTGGTGTACTCTTTACTACCTTCTCTAATATGTTGACTTATTAAAAAATTTTTTTGCTTTCCCACGAGACCGACCGGCTGATTAAACTATAGTTGTATTTAGTTTTGTCCGCCAACTATGTAGTTGAGCGTGTAATTTAGAGCGTGAGTCGGCTAAACGCAACAATATGGCGCCGCGGGAACTGTGCACATTGTTCATGGCACCGCACGCCGCACGCCGCGGCGCCGCCCGGTGCCGCCGCGCGCCGCCCCGTAGCTGGCAATTATACAAATGTTTATCAGATTTTGGTATTATTTAGCAGCTCTATATGTGTAGTAGCAACTAGAGATGGGAAAATGCCCGGGCATTTTGGGCAAATTGGGCATAATGCCCATCTATATAGATGGGTAAAATGCCCGGGCGCTGGAGTCCACTGTGTCTAACCACCAACTGAGGTCTCTGAGTACTAATGCTGGTAGAACTCTTCTCTCTCTTATCCGACCCTGCTTGAAGCTTCTCAAGAATAATTGCATCCTGCGACATCGTAATCTTCCTCCCCGTGTAGTCAGATTGGCAAAATGGGCGTTTTGGGAAAATTGGGCATAATGCCCATCTCTAGTAGCAACTCAATTCTCATGTCAACTCTACCATACTATGAGTTCACCTTAACATTATATTATTACCTAGGCATTGCATATCTTTATGCAAACTACAAAATATTTATAACATTTTATCAAAGAAAAAGTAGTAATTTATGAAATAGCGGGTACATTTTTTGTATAGGACTGCGGTGGCAAAAAAGCATACGACCCGCCTGATGTTAAGCAGTTAGATGCTTGCAATACCAAAGGCATTGCTCGCACATTGCCGACCTGAAGGGGAGTGGAATGGAGGGAGGGAAAGGAGGGGGGGGGGGGGGAGTTTGGGCTTTCTGCTCTCTCACTCATCGTACGAAACGCAGCTGAAATAGCTGCTTTACGTCGATCTTCTGTGAGAGGGTGGTACTACCCCGGTCGAGCCAGCCCGTATATGAGCTGCAGTCAATTGTCTATAGCTTGGCTCTATCACCTTAAAATCATACATAACCGATAAATCGTACATAATCTACGCTGGAAAACCTTTTTACACGACGCCACACCTTTGCGAGCTCTTTTATACGACATTATTGTGTAGAACGCCTAAAATATTATCTAAATCTTCGAAATAATCCGTATTTAAACAATACTTATTGTGCATACTACAGGTAGCAACAAGAGTGGCACATTTTATCGTTTTATGAAACATCAGCAATATTTCTTCTGGCTTCACGATAAACAAATGACGCATTGTTTTTAGCGATACATTATGTCAAAATAACATACCTACTTTACAATATTCTTAAAACAGAATAGTCGAAATATCGGTTGTAGGTGTAGGTTTAGTACTTACACGCCACTTTCCGAAAACTCAAACTACAGTAGCGGCACGTTATGATGGCCGTTTTGACATGTAGAGGGGGGAAGATGATGAACCTTATTGCAACGGAATTAGATTCATTTTAGCATTCATTTTTTGACATCCTAAATTTTTAAACTGTCATTCTTATTCCGTTAAAATAAGGTTAATTTTTTCCCTCCCCCCACATGTCAAAACGGCCATCATAGAGTGCCGCTACTGTATATCATCCGGTGCATCTACCGGCGCGGCGATACAGTCCGTACATTTATTTACCTGTCCATAATGTCATAATATTTTTATGTTCTTTAGTTGCAAGTAGGTGCAGATAAATTAAGTGGAAAAGGACAGGTGTTTTTGAATCCTAGAAGCATTATTTTAATTAAATGGATGGTATAGCCAAGCGGAATTATGTAGAGTCATCATAGCACAATTTCGACGTCATCTTACAATTCAGATATTGTATAATACTGAAATCTGCCTACGGATTTAATATGTATGCACTACATGATAAAAAAACTACATATCGAACTGGGTCAACACAACACAACATGGACGTACTGTCACTGTCCTAAAGTAAGGTCGGGTCGATTGTTAGGAATTAAGCATATGAAAAAATCACAGTGACCAACCATTTCGTGTCAGATCTCAGACTCCAGCATAATTAGTGTTGGTAATGATGTTCCATCTCCATCATCATCACATACATTACAATGAAGCCGGTGGAACGATTACTTTTTGCGCTGTTTGTACAAATTATAACAATTTGGCTGACGGCAACAACGGAGCCACTCGGGTTATGTAGACCGCGACCGTTATTATAAAATAAACAAAATATGTATATTGTAATCTTCATTAGCTGATGCAGATTAGAGCGATACAAAATAATTAATTAGGTATACTTGCCTACACATTTAGAGATAACTAATGATGCAGGTCACTATCAAAATTAGTATTTAGCATTAGGTGCATTATCACAATGACTAATGCCATGCAACATGACCACGTATTATTGACACACATGTACCTACATGCATACATACATACCTGTATCAAATACACATACGCAAAATAATCATTTCTGGAAAAATCCTACTCTACCGCTTGTCTAAATTAAATAATGCACAGAATGTCTCATATCCCTTGAGCAGTAACAAGTTTAACAAAACGTTTTCAAGCACCACTATAACTACAAGGCCACTCTGCTTGAACAAAGTTCTTAGATTTTGAAGTCCAAGTACCGTTGAACAGCTATGGAACACAGTCCTGCAGTTTATAATTGCTAGCTCGGCGATAGTGCTGGCACGCTCGATTGGCTAGTTGTCGATTGTGACGTGTTTTCGCACTGGTCGCGCACGCCACGCAGCGCGCATTGCGCGTTCAGACTGCACGCTGCACGCCGCATCCGCATTCCCCGCGCGCAGGTGATCCTCTAATCTCTTTTGATGTACACACTTCAACAAGAACAAAAATAATGAATGCCGGTTAAAATATAGAGCTATAAAAGCGATTCAGCAATGTAGTATTGCTACCATGGGCATGGGTACAGTCAGCAACATAAGTCGCTGTACATTCTTAATTTTTGAAATCAGTTATACTCTTTATTCTACAAACATTGGTGAACATTTATAAAACCAAACATTAACATCATGTCTACATTTTGTTTCGATAAAGAAAAATTTTGGATTTGATGCAAAACAAAAGTGTGCAAGCTATTTGAAAAACTGAGAATGTTCAGTGACTTACGTTGCTGACCGTACCTATTAGAAGTCATGGAAAGGAAATATTCAACTTTAGACATACAATTTACGAACTTGTTCAAAATACCTACATACCAGCATGCACCGAGTCTAACGTAATTGTTTCGTTCCATAACTGATGTAATTTCCATCAAGTTCTGTATTTCTTTGCCCAGCGTAAAATGTTAAGCCGCTTGGTCGTGGCATTCAATGTTCAATGGGTGTCCAAACGAATGCCTTTCGCGCTGCTCCTACGTACTGCTTTCACAACCGCTGACATTTCGCGTGAAAGGAAACGAGACATTCACACACTCACCACGACCATTTATCTAAGCATACCTACTTAAATAATATTGAGAGGTCATCTCAGAGAACCGTAGCGTCCTAAAATAATACAGACATAATGCAGTTTTTCAAATGGTTAATAAATCATGACGTAAATCAGGTTGCATTGCAGAATACGATCTTAGACAAACTGAAAATCTTGGTGTGTGTACTTCTCGCGAAATAAACGCGCGGTATTTCCATTCCGTGGGGTATGGCCAACAAACACATTAAAATTCAAAGTATTGGCGCGTTCACAGTGTGGTTTTAGTATGCCCATAATAAAGTAGGTATTCTTGCTATGCATTTATACATCGGCTATCTGTTCCTCGATTTTATGACCCATTAGCGAAGCGCTCTATTAATTTATGCTAATTTGACTTTCGTAGCGAATCGATTGACTATTAAAGAACGTTCTAAATCATTTATACTGCTGCTTAATAGTTCTATGTTTATTTGAATTCATTCTGTCGAAAGCGATGTTGCTTGAATTGAATCAATTAAGCAGTAAATCATAATCGGTTTCATTTTATTCTGTAAGACAGTATGTTCGTGTACTGGTCATAGTGTATAGTAAATACTCCCGTCTGAATATAGCAAGCCTGGTAATATGGACTATGATAGAGCTTCTATACATACATATTTACCACAAATCAGCCCTATCCCGTAACGCGAGAATCGCCTCGTCATCGGTCTGTTTGTCGATTGTGCAAGTCTCGCGACGGACGTGGTCATGTGCTGACACAAGCGCTCATCAATGGACGCAATCGCGCCATACAAATATAAGTACAATCGCTTATAGAAATACGGGGCGGGCGGGCTGCGTCGCGTCGCGTCAATGAAGACGTGTTACTTGTTAATAAACCAATTGTTGTGGGAGCGTATTGTGTAACATTTCAATGATCATCCTCTGTTGGTGATAGTTAGGTCCCAAGGTTTATCACTGAACGTAATAAGTTTCAATCAACATCCTGCCAAATCTCGACATTCAATTCTTATAATCAACTAAACATGACACATTTTTATCTACCTTCCAATTCTATGTACCTATTCTCATGTTGGTTGTTCACGTTATCACTGAAATAAGTAATAACTTGTCAGGTGTGTGTGTGTGTGTGTGGTGCAGTCACGCATGCGGTATGATGTTTTACTTCCTCGGCTGATGGTCGGGGATAAATATTTTCGCAAGTGTGCGGTATTTGTTATACATTGCCGTTTCTTTCAAGGTGTACGCAATTGAATTCAAACAATTACGAGATTCATAAACACATTGTTACCTATTGCTATGATTGAACCGTAAGCCAGCGTTCAGAAATATGCCTCCCAATTACAACATTTTGTAAAAACACGACTAGGTCCAGGCGCGATAGTTACCATAAGAAATGTTTCTTAGGATATTATAGGTGCTCAGTTGTATAGTATGACGATAATAGTAGGAATATGTGCAGCATTGGACGTCTTTGGGCAGATGGATAGTACATCTCTTTGGGCGGATGGATAGGAACATTCCAAAATGGTACGCGGAACTACTTTCATCAATTTTTAAACAAGTAACAAATCTTGAATTATGAATTGTAAAATTATATTTCTTCAGGGATTAACCACGAGATCTGGGTGACACTTACAATAGACAACTCGAATAATCTAAGCAGTGCTGCAGACCCTATTTTATGGGTTTAAAATATTACGGTATATAAGTAGAGGTCTGCGGAACTATTAATTACGTAACTTTTTCGACCACGTTTCAATTGGTTTCGTTCATCTCATTTTGCTTTGTCGATTAAAATAGATTTAAATCGAGAAGAGTGAAGTCCAGATTTATCCCAATTTCAATCAATTTAAGTTACCAAAGTAACACGGGATGAACGCAACCAATTGAAACATTGTCGAAAAACCTGGGTGGTTACTTTGAAAAACGAACGCTGACGGATCGTCCGAAGTACGGATTCGATTTACGATCAAAACCATGTCAAACGCACGAAGAAACGAAAGAAGAAATGTCAAATCACGACGATCCGTCAGCCGAAACGTTTCGTTTCGTATTTCGATGTAGGCTAGCTGAACCTGTGGACCTTCTGTAATGATAATATGAATAAATACCTACATATCAAAAGTCAGTACACTACTCACTAATGGGTACTTATTTATATGATGTGCGCTCCCAGCGGCGCTGTGGTTCCGCCCAGCTGGCCGCGATCCCGCCCGCCCGGTCGGATTGCCGGCTTACACCTAAATACTGCTTAAACCTATTACGTACCTATTCTAGGATGTAGAAACTCATAAATAAAGATATTATAGCCATTTAAATACATATATGGTAATCTCGCCATCATCGATATAAGAGAGAAAGCTGTTTCTGTGTCGCAAGGACTGAGCTTCTCATTTGTGGTCTTTGATATACCTATTTAAAGTGAAACCTTACTAATAGCTGAGTTTAGTTTAGTACCTAGTTAACTAATTCCATGCTTTGTGTTCGTTATTACTATATTAGGTATGGAAATAGAAGAAAGGCGACATCACGGGCGCCAACGGGCCTCGACGGGCCCGTTGGCGTGGTTGGTAAGACGCTGCAGGTCGTAGGTTCGATTCCTACCCGGGACATGCATATGTGTGCATGAACATGTCCGTATGTCCCATGTCTGGTTGTAATTATGTATATTAAGTATGTATTTACAAACAACAAATATTATATGTAGTAATATCAGTTATCTGGTTTCCATAGTACAAGCTCTGCTTAGTTTGGTATCACTCCTTGAAATGCATTGATGGAAACATAAAAAATGCATTTAATGATGAGGTTCACTTCCAGCTTTAGAAACATTATTTTCAACGGGAATCAATCACTCTGAGACCTAAGAATCTGTCAATAATTTTTGTGTCATGTGAATGTGTATAACTCTACACCTACCAGGCCAAGCTGACCCGGTCAGGCCAGCATTCTGTTTGATCCATTACACTCAGTCCTCGTCCATGGGGGCGCGGGCGCGGGTGCGGGCGGGCCGCGTCCGACCGTCGCAAATAGGATTATCTAGATCGATGGCTGTACCCGAGCAGAATCCAGCCCTTCAGATACCGACACGTCGATGTATCTACGTACATACAGTAATACCGCTACAGCGCTCGTAACTGGATCAACAAAGCCTTCACAGGCTAATACGATGTTATAAATCGAATTAGTTGGAGGTTTGCCAACTATGTCGTCATTTAAATCCAATTTGCGGATAGGTGTTGTAATTGTGTGCTATTATTATGAGATGTATGGCGCTTCATGACTAAACTAGGAGTCTAGGGATATTGAAATATATTCGGAACTGCTTTTATTTTACAGATAAAATAAATTCCAATCTACTATGTAGGGTACGCCTCGTTCGTTCATTAATAGACGCACCCATGCCTAGTGTGCCAGTCGCGGCAGTAATGTACTATGTACATGTATTTGGATCAATTTAGGTCCACCTACACATTAGTCAGTGGAAAATATCATTTGATGAACGATGTTATTACACGTCCAAGTTCGAGTTTTGAATGCTTCATAACCATTCGTCCATAACTGTAAAAACAAAGTGACATAAAATGTTACCGTCATTAATTCCTTCTGATTCAGAGTATTTTTCTGGCTTCGCGCCAGAATTTGCTTCCAAAGGAGTCATCAGTGAGGGAAGTAGGTATTAAGAGCTGTTGCTACCTCGTTTACCCTTTGATTATACAACGCTAAAGATGTTCCTTTATCTGCATGCTGTATTATTTATGATGTCACTAAAAGTTGTTAATAATACTGGCAACAATATTCTTTTGCTAAGTTCTCAGAGAGAAGTCAGGAAGTGCTAGGAATACTTACAGTTGTACTTAGCTCCAGTCGATCTAAATTTTTTGGCTATTTTACTTTTTACGTTCACGAGCCACGAGGCGGCATTCCAGTTCACGTGATGCTCCCGTATTTTAAAATTTTCTAGTCCTTCTTGGATGCAGAAACGAACGGGTAATGATTGAATGAGCCAGCCTCTAGCTGCCATTATAATTTACATCTTATTTATATCCTGTCTTAAGCACAGGGAGCGAGTTCAAAGCGCCTCGATAACCCGGTGACTCTAACCACTTGCTTATCCCTAAGATTACCTCCTCCTTTCGCGACCCACCTAGCCACCCTTGCCTGCCTGAGGGGGTGGATATCGTCCACTCTGGAAATAGGTAGATACAAAAAATCGGCTATAAGCGTGTCGGACCATGCGCAATTAAGGGTTCCGTAGCTATTGAAATAACGAAAACTTATTTTTGGCTAGTTACGATTTCTGGGTGGCATAAATAAGCCCTAACTTAAAGTACCCAGGCTGTTCTGCACCGTCTGCCGACGCGACGACGGTAACTGTGCTCCAAACACCAAGCAAGTGCCGCATGCCTTTTGACATTGACTTCTTTTGTTTTTCTACTTTGGTTCGTGGGTAAGGTTATAACTTCTATGTCCGAACCGTATTTTCTAACTTTTTATTCATTTTTTTGCTTCTACTAATATCAAATATAATTAAGGTTAAACAAACACCCGTTTTTGCCTGATACTACGCGAGGTAGCAAATACAATAATCTCAATAATCGATATTAGCCAGTCAAATCAATCCGCTTACAAATTCCTTTAGGTACAGTTTATCACCAGGAGTTTCGTATTAAAACCACAACTCCGACATGCGGTGAGTCACGGCGGACACTCGCTGAGTAGCGACATGTAACCGCGTCATGTGCCAGTAATTAGACGCCGTTACCCAGCGGCTAATTAACGTATGAGTTAGCAAGCGACCCCTTTGTCTGGCCGCTCCGCTCCGCTGTACGTGCCGTGTGGTGATGCCGTGCGATTCGCACTGACCGGCCAACCCCCAACGACTAAACAAGCATGCCGCCATTCTTCTTCTTAGAGTATGGTTAGTGGCCAACCTGGTGTCAGAGTTATTCAGACCCCAGATGACAACAACCGGGACTTTTTACGTGCTCTCCGAAACACGGAGACGCTCAGTTCAAATGCCACTAAATGGTCACCCATCTCTGGCTGACCTTGCTAAGCGTTGCCAACCATGTCGCCGCGCCGTTGACAATGACGGAAACGGCAAAATGAACCTACCAATGCGAAACCGGATGATGGTGGTAGGAAATAAAAACATGGATAGGCAAAAATGGAACTATCAAATCATCTACATAATGATAGCTCTACCCACAGATGGCTCCACCTGTCGTGGATAATGGATAATTTACATTATGAAGTAGTAATACTGTCTGTTATGTTATGTTATAATGTACTTATGTACTCAGGGATAATTACCGGGCCGTTACTGCCTCCTTAGTGAATATTCCCTTTATATTCCTACACTGAAGACCTTTTAACCTACTAAACCTTGTATTCTATGCTCATGTGAAATAACATTAAGAAAGGCGTAGGTGGTTCTGTTTTTATAATAATTTATGATCAGTAAAAGTCCATAGATGATGATCTACGTGATCCACCATTTTTGTCAATGACAGTCTTGATAACAGACTTGATATTGTCTTTTGTGATATAATTCCCTTGCCTACTATTGTTTGCGGTGAATCTAATTAAGTGTTGTACATTACATCAGGCCGGTACTGTATTGATGTGATGTGCCCATGAGTTCACTCGTAGGTAGGGAGGTACTAATGGTAGGGAAGTTATTCATCGGTTCTAATTAGTGTGGTAATTCGCAGACCTTTGTGCGGTTCGACGTACCGAGCGCTGTTTATCTGAATTGTAAAGCGAATATGTATTTATACGAGGATGTTCAAAGGTAAATGTAGGTAAAGTATGTACACAATGTTCCTCAAAACCCTTTCAATGTTCAGGCTCAGGAACATGCTATGAACACACTCAGTTATTTTTGGTCACGACTACGTTTACGATCCTCATTATTTTTAGTAGCTACTTACCTATAAAATTAAATGAATTACCTATTTAGGTACAGCTCTGACATACCTTATTAATGTATTGGTTGGTATGGAGAGATCATTTGGCAATAAACGCGTTTACAGGTATCGATCAGGTATCGATCCCAATGATCACTCTCAATGACGTGGAGTGCAGTCGCTAATGTTGTGTACGTGCGCTACTAATAATTCGTAACCTCCTCATAAACTGAGCATACTAGGGAACAGTTGTGTTGGCGCCGCTCCCAGTCATTCAATGTCGGTAATCAGAGGCACGTCAGATGTAATAGATTCGCACATGAACGATCGCCTGTCTGGGACTTGGGAATACCGCACCGCTAAAATGGAAGTAGGACTGATCCTACCCACCTGGCAACAGTCTTGCTCACTAGCTAGCTAAACGATCAGTAGGTATATAAAATACGTTTGATATAAAATAATAACCCATTATACATTATATTATATTCCTTATCGATCGATATAGGTATAATACCTACCTACTGACTGCCTACGTAGATTTAAAACCACATAAAAACCACAAAATAACATGGGAAATAACCCTATCTGGCTGACTCTGTTGCACAAATGAAATAAATATCCTCCAATAATATTTCTAACGTGGCCTTTAATAGTCCACGTCTGCTAACCCCGTAACAGGCAACACGCTCGCATGCCGGAGGCCCACAGGAAATTCCTCGGCACTCATAGAGCGAGGCATGCGATGCGAGCGAGCTAGCCGCGCGCCCGCGCCCGCGCCTGCGCACACGAGGCTGCCAGCTGTTCTAGATACACATGGACATGCCCGAGTCGCTTTATGAGGTTATAGCAGGTACCTACAGTACACGCGTATGTTTGAAATATGTACACTTAGTTACAATACTATATTCGGCAGTTCATGAAATATAACATACCTTCAGTATCCAGAAGCGTGAGAATAAAATAAATATTTAAAATGTGGAGTCCTTAATAGTCCTTTTAGTTTTAATTTAATATAATATTTTTAACGGTTTGCGTCCGTGAAATCGCCAATCGGACCCAATGGAAGACCAGCGCTGGTTCATGCTGACCAGCACATGCTGAATTGGGTCCGCTTGCGGCTAGCATAGTCGATAATTGTTTTTCTTTCTTTTTATATTTATTACTAGCTTTTGCCCGCGACTTCGTCCGCGTAGACTTCAAAAAAATAAAAAACCGGGCAAGTGACTTAAGACATTTTAGTACTTTTTAGTGCGCCAGGGTTTTTTAAGTCAGTATTTGCTTTTTTATAAAAATAATTTTATTTCACGATTTTTATTGGAGCCATTCAAACTTTATCACGGTACCTAATTCGGTGAATGCGTGTTTTGGTAGGTAGGTATATAGAGCCAAAATCCCAAATCCCCCTCCCCTTCTCCACCCCTTTTCCTCCCCTCTCTTCCTTCTGCTCCCTCCCCCTCCATTTCCCTTTCCCTTTCCCCTCCCCCTTCCACTTCCCCCTACCTTACGTCTTCCCCTTCCTCCCTCACCTACCCTATGCATACTAAGTTTCAAGTCAATCGGGTACAAACATATTTTTCTGCCGTACTTTTCTACCTTTAGTTTCTCCCTTTTGGGTGTTGATTTACGAAATGATTTTTTATGGGATCAAACTGAAGTAGTACCTACCATATTCAGCTCTGCTTATACCCCAATTATTTAAAATGAATAATCATAACCAATCTCGAGATATGGATGACTAAACATTCGCTGACCCCGCTCTCCCCTTTTCCTTCAAAATATTAAAAACGCTGAAACCCCAGTCTGATTATTTAAAATGAACAATCATAACCAATTTCGAGATATGGATGACTAAACATTCGCTGACCCCGCTCTCCCCTTTTCCTTCAAAATATTGAAAACGCCGAAACCTAGTTTGATTATTTATAAAATGAACAATCATAACCAATTTCGAGATATGGATGACTAAACATTCGCTGACCCCGCTCTCCCCTTTTCCTTCAAAATATTAAAAACGCTGAAACCCCAGTCTGATTATTTAAAATGAACAATCATAACCAATTTCGAGATATGGATGACTAAACATTCGCTGACCCCGCTCTCCCCTTTTCCTTCAAAATATTAAAAACGCTGAAACCCCAGTCATTTAAAATGAACAATCATAACCAATTTCGAGATATGGATGACTAAACATTCTCTGACCCCGCTCTCCCCTTTTCCTTCAAAATATTAAAAACGCTGAAACCCCAGTCTGATTATTTAAAATTAACAATCATAACCAATTTCGAGATATGGATGACTAAACATTCGCTGACCCCGCTCTCCCCTTTTCCTTCAAAATATTAAAAACGCTGAAACCCCAGTCTGATTATTTAAAATGAACAATCATAACCAATCTCGAGATATGGATGACTAAACATTCGCTGACCCCGCTCTCCCCTTTTCCTTCAAAATATTAAAAACGCTGAAACCCCAGTCTGATTATTTAAAATGAACAATCATAACCAATTTTGAGATATGGATGACTAAACATGCGCTGACCCCGCTCTCCCCTTTCTCGTCAAAATAATTAAAAATACGGAAACCCCAGTCTGATCAATTCAAATAAGCAATCATAACCAATATCGAGATACTTATGGATGACTTATTAAAACATCCCTTGACCCCGTTTTCCCCTTTCCCGTCAAAATGACAAAACTCGACCACCCCTATACAAAATTTCACTCCACATTTTACCCCTTAGGGGTTGAATTTCCAAAAACACGAAAGAAATCTAAACACAAACTTTCATTCCCCTATTTTACCCCCTTAGGGGTTGAATTTTCAAAATCCCTGAAATTACCCTTTTTTATTTTTGAAAATACACCTAATCACCAATTTAAGTAATTCTAACTTCAAAAATGACGGAACTTCCATACAAACTTTTATCCCCTATTTTACCCCCTTAGGGGTCGAATTTTCAAGAACCCTGAAACCCATATTTATTTATTTTTCAAAAGACACCTAATCAGCAATTTTCATAATTCTAACTTCAAAAATGACGAACTTCCATACAAACTTTCATCCCTTATTTTACCCCCTTAGGGGTTGAATTTCAAAAAACCCTTTCTTAGTACACCTCTACACATCAAGACAAACCCACCCTCCAAATTTCAAGTCTCTACGATCAGCGGTTTAGGCTGTGCGTTGTCTGTCAGTCAGTCAGTCAGTCAGTCAGTCAGTCAGTCAATCAGGACTTTGATTCTTATATATTTAGATTGTTTTGTCTTGCTAGTCGTAATAAAGTTTTTCTTTCTTTCTTTCTTTCTTAATAATGTTGCGATCTCTCGAACCGGTGGGCTATAGCCTATAGGCGATCGATTACCCATTTAACTTTGATTGGTTCCACGTAGATGTTACAAGGGTAACCAGCCAAAGCTGATCTCCTCGTGTCCGTGTGAACTCCGATCTGAGTAGCTGGCGGTCCTTGTGTTGGCCGGCGAGAGTGCGCCCGCACCGCACTGCGCGCCGCGCGCCGCGCGCCGCGTCCGGCACAGCGCATCGACCGCCTTCCTGTGGGGCCATTGATGATCACTTTTATACAGCGTGGCACCACAAGTACTTACTTATAGGGTTGCTAGATAATCTAGACATACTCAACATATTTTAAATTAAATCTACTTATAAAGATATTCTTATTTTAAAAATGTCTTACAAACATCGACTAACTTTTTTATCAGTATTAAAATACAAGATTTCCAGAAATAATATAAATATGTAGGTATGTTAATTTTGTACACAAGCTGTGCGGGCACTCATGTAGTCGTGCGTGATTTATCAAAAGACCCTTTTAAGCTTTGGTGCAGCTGTTACACCTACTACACGTCATATTCTTTACAACAAATTTGTAGCGATATTCCTACAAAAGAGCTTTTATTACTTAAAATGTCATTCAACTGGAAGACGGTAAGGTAACCCTAACCCATTCCGTTCGTAATCTTTTGGATCGTGTGACAGCGCGCGAGCGTGGCCGATCGAACCCGTAGATAACACGCAGTTCAATCACATTACATTGTAGCTTTTTGTTTTGCACTATGAATGGGGTAGCAGAGCTCGGAGCGATAGCTCTTGTACATTTAACAACCATACTTCTATAGCTCGCAGACCAACGACCAGAGCCAAATAATAAATTTTGTTGCCGTAATTTTTAGGGTTCCGTACCCAAAGGGTGCCAACGGGACCGTATTACTAAGCCTACGCTGTCCATCTGTCCGTCTGTCAGCGAAACAAAATCGAACAAAATAATTTAAAGATTTTCATTTATTGTAAACAACTTTGTTCATGAATTGTAAAAGCTGTGACTGCTTTGAGTCAATTGTATTTAAATTCTGGGACACAGCCGAATGGAAATGATGAAGGTACAACGTCCGCGTGTTTTCTTATGAAAGGTGTAGGTAATGTTTCCGCTCCAGTCGCCAACAAGTAATGTGTCCTAAACAGGACAGATATAATATTATACGTATTATTTACAAACTGAAAGGAAGTCTGTAGAATTTCTCTTGAGTGTTGGTCACAACACAACTCACAAACAAGGTATTCTTACAATCTAGATCGCAAGTGAACACAGTGAGTATAAAATGTGCTTTCAACATACAATACATTACTCATGTTACCCTAGTAGCTGTAATTGGTATAGGATTATGATTGAGATTACGAATTATTATTATTATAGAATTTCGAATATAAAATTATGTCGTTTCTATAAATAGCTAGGCTTACTTTTTACATTGTTTGAAAATGTAGAGTCCTACAAAAAAATCGAAACGGCATCGCGTCGTATTCAAATTCACACCAAGCACAAATATCATCTTTCCCAAGGATTTTGGAAAATATGTAAGTATTATAAGAAACCGAAAACATTGACATACGCAACACTGCGACAATACCCAGAACTGTGAGTCGGCGCGCCCGCGTCTGTCCGTCGACCGTACGAAAGGTCTCAAAACATGTTTACGTCCGTCGGCAGATATTAAAATTAATAGTGTAACGGAGCCCATTGTGTCCTATTTAGGTGATAAATTGCTCGCCGGCGAATGCCCCACATTATGCTATAATAGATGAGGCAGCAGCCAGCCCCGCGGCGTCGCCTGCCCTGACGGCGCCGCGGCGCGGCGCGGCGCGGCTCCGGTTCTGGCTCCGGTTTCAGGCCCGGACACAGTAGGTGGCCACGGTAATTGTTATCTCAACGTTAATTTTAATTAGTGATATATGAGTAATATTATACACTCTTTCCCTATAGGAATTATGATTAGATTTTGTCGTCAGTTGCAAACTGCTAGTTTTAACTAACCATCCTTACAATTATAGGCAGGTACTCTATTCTAATATTATGTAAACGTCATGCGCATGCGGTATATATGTTTTTCTATACCAAACTGATAAACAGTACCTACAGTTTAAACAATAGTTCAATATCATTGTTATTTCAAACATACTCATACATTTTAATCAGTTACCTCATGGGTAGGTTTCGTTCTGAAAACATTTATGAAGAATAAATCAGGCGACGACGGGTTGGTAGTTGGTACCTATTAAATGTGAAAATCGTGGAGTTCTTCGTGAAATACATAAGTAGCTTAGAAGTGGTCTCTATTATCTACTACACACATACTTATGTTGTGTTTTACGTTTTCCTACTACGTACCTATTTCGCTGCAAGTTTATACGGGGGCTCAGGGCAGGCGGATCTCGCGCCCAGCCGCGGGCGCGCACATACGGCAACCATTACTGAGAGTCCTCGGGGGGGCTCCCCACCGCGACACTCGGCCGAACCCCTGTCACATCGAGCTGCACCACTACATTACGCCCCGCACTTCGCATACTCCTTACGCTGCACGCCACCGTACGAGCGATGTATACTGCCCCACTATTCCATATCGGACGGGGTTACTGACCCGCCGAAGAGGGACCGACTTCCTGCCATTACTGAAACTCCTCCGCTAGTGCGCTTTACATTGCAAGCTCAGTAATATTAGTGCATTAGCAACCGGGAGTGTAGCCGGCGTCGGAAAGCGGGCGATGCGGTCGCCACGATAGAGGGAGGGATCGATAGTGGCCGTAACATCCGGCACTCGGTGCACAGACACGGCAGCGAGGCAGTCTGGTCCCGACGACGACGGGCAGGAAGCAGGCCGCGACGCAATCGATGACTTCGCACTATAGCACTAACACTACATGAACAGCTGGGACCTAGAACCGGACGGAGCGGGGCGGGGCGGCGCCACGCGGCGCGGCGCGCGGGGCGATGGCCGACCGGCAACGGACGTGATCCGTCCGACACGACGCGTACCGTACGTACCACTCGACGCCACTCATTCAGCTGTTTTGATAAGTGTCGAAATATACAGACCGTTTGTAAAGTGATCATAAATGGCGTATCAACTCACTGGGCAATCAATAATTTTAAAACAACAAAGACCCACTTTAATATGTTAATCGATTGATTGAAATATGTATACCTGTTCGCTGCACTGCACTGATTCGGTAATTAAGTAGGTTTGTCTTTTACGACGAGTTTCATTAGGTCGAATGGAACTTGTAGGTTATTGTGTCAAAATGCGATATCACAATCCGACAATAAAAGGAATTTCGTGTAGGAATATTAAGTGGCGTAATTATAGATAGGTATTTGAAAAGTTGGCAAACCCGTCGCAAATTATGCACCGTTGGAACTTGGACAACTTTGTCCCATTACTTAGCTAAGTATAATAGTACCTAAGTAGCCTAAGTTTATAGTATAATGGTTGGCGGTATACGGCGAGACCGCCAACCATTATCTTTATTTCTTAATTTACCATTATACTTACTTACTTACTCCACTAATTTCCTTTATGCGGGTTATAAAGATATCAAAAAAACGATCTAAACTAGCCAGCAATTTTGAAACAACATTACTTATTTGATGAATGTGCCGTCTCGTCCGCCGCCGCCGCGCCGCCGGCCGCCCCGCCGCCGCGCCGTGCGGTTTTGTCGCCGGCCATTACCGTCATTCCGGTGTGCCCAACAAGCGCACGGGTCCGCTGCGGCCGCAGGCGCAGTCTGCACTCGGTTGGCTCCATTTGTACGAAGGCCGTGTCATTACGCCCGTTCAGTGCCATGTACTTTTTTGTGGTTTGGCACGTTTTGTCCCGTACATATGTAGCTACGAACTACGGAGCTAGACGCGGCTGTAATGTTTCAGATTACGAGTAGATGTAAAAAGGCAGGTTACAGTAGACAATATATTTTTTTACGAGAGAGCATTATTTGTGTGCGACGTGATGGAATCCGGCGCATGCCGGCACTCGCCTCCACACGCTCGACATCCAGTATTTCTTGTGGAGTTTATTTTGTAGAACTGGATGATAAGTAGCCACATATTTTCATTTATTTTTCCCTTCATCTCTCCGCGGGCTTATTAATTTTGTTTAGGCTTCGCTTATATTCGCTTTTTAGTTAGAAAGAATATCAAGCTATTCCGATTCTGATTTCAAGACGAATGTTGAAGTGACAAACCAACAAGTTTTCACATCTGTCAGCAAAGGCCCGTCCGTATATTAGAGTGTTCTCGGAAAGTGCGTGTCAAGATGTGTCGTCATCCCACGCGGCGGCGCGCGCGGCGATGCGATGGCTTGCAAGAGAAATGTGGTCATGTCCGCCGCCCCCCGTCCGCGTCGCATGATCGTCGGCTATCTGACATCACTCATTATATTACTAACGCATTATTGGGTTCTATTAATAGCGCAACGAATATCATAATGGAATTACAATTATATTATAATGATACCCGTAAATCTCTTTCGACACGTCATAGTTTCAGTACCTTTGCGCTAAGAAAAAGATTATGACCTTACATCTACCAACTACTTTTATGATCCTATGCGTAATACTAATACCTAGGACTTTTTATTCAAAAGTCCTAGGTATTGAAAATGTTTTTGCTATTGAATCCAATTCCTTCGATTCGAAGCCTTGTGATCTCTCTGGCAAGTCGACTTTTATTTGATATAAGAATCGATTTTTCCCAGTAGTAAGTATTTGGTACTACTTATAGGTAATGTTGGAAAATTGTCTGCTCAAATACTTACGGCTTAGCCTATAATGCAAGTACCCACATCTATGAATTATACAAGCAAATTTCTTCAGCTGTCATCATGTTCATTGCACATGGCCCATGACAGCCCGCGACATTATCGGCCATTAGCCCTAATCCGCTATCGAACGAGCGACGCGTCGCTACGCCCAGCGCCAGCTCCACGCTCTACCCCTTTTTTCATAAAACCAAGTTCTGTGCTATTAACGTAATCTCTCTTAGGAAACACACAATATTACTTAAGTTTTTCCCTCGCTGCGTCCACTTTATACGAGACTTTATCTTACTTTATTAGGAGCCCGGGTACGGTACCGAGGCCCGGGTATAACTCGGTCTAGTGTCCTCTGCTCTCCGTTGGGATTCTTGTGAGTTGGAAAAGGAAGCAGAGATAGTGGTTGAGATAAATGACAACAGTGATGGCGAGGGAAGTATGAATGTAGCAATGGTGCTGGTGTATCGACTTTTTGCACGCGCTGTTGTCTGTGTGCCCCGCCTGATCTAGGAGACATTCAGCACCGAGTATTTATTCCTATAGAAATAATGTATCATGATTAAGGAATATCTATGTCAGTATTAACGCTATATACGTCATGACACAGAAGTCTCTCCTTCTTTTCTTCGCCAATAAAGCTAACTTGTAGTAATAAAACACCCATTCTGTTACTATAAATAACAATTCAATAATGTATGTATTCCATAAGTATCATTAAGTGCTGCCTACACACGACAGTAACATGGGATTCTTTGTAAACATACAATTTATACAGCTCGGACGTTTAATAACACGCTTAATGTCTTCATAAATAATCTATAAGTTGCTAAACATAAAACCGCGGCGGGTCAAATGAGGGTTTCGCAGTAAAACGCCATGCGCTCACTCACTTACCTCATCAATCATGAGGTGTAATTTGCAGTAACGAAAATAATTTCTGACAAAAATGCTTAGAAACCGAGCGATAAAAATACGAGCTATAGACGACCGACTTTCAGAGACTGGAATTTTGCAGATCATAGAATTTTAGCTTCAAAATTGATGTTTACGCAAGGCTCAGTTTAGGGCTTCCTTAAGACACACTGAAAGTCTTTATAAATTTGCCTTGTCTTGTTTTTTCTTGATTGTTTTGTCTTTATAATTTTTTCTTTTTAAATTGTTTTTGAAATAAGTGGTCAGAAAGCGTCGGTTAAAAAAAAGTGTGCCGTCTGCGTCCAACCTTAATAAATATCTGCAGGTATCATCAATCATGCTATCGGAGGAGGTCACAATGCGGCGCTGGCTCGTGGTGGCTGGCGGTGACTGACGCCGACTACATGATATTATGATGATTTACTTTCAGCTGAAATTCTTTACGTCAGTATTTACTGCGAGTGGGTTTAAAGTAGAATGTGTTATTCCCAATGACGTGTTGACTGTTTCACTTTTCTTATAGGATTTCCCCCGATTTTTTTTGCGCCTGTTTGCGTCGTGAGGAGAACCTACTATGCAAATTTTACGTTGACTGCAGAATTAATCAGGTAAGATATTGCGTATACATACCTACCTTCTGTTTAATCATGAATCAGAACGTACGTGGTAGGTATTTGGGCTTATTTCTTTTGCAAAATGTTGTTTCACGGATAAGTATACCTACGCAAGAGCGTCGACAAGCAACTTTTCAGAAATGTTGAAACTAGTAATTGTTTTTAGCAATCTTGTTACCTACATACATATTTCAACACCACAATTTGAGCTAAAGCCCCAGTTCATTCATTAAATGTATTATTCCGGTAGTCTCCGACATTGTATTTGTGTCGGAGTTTGACTTGCCGGCATGCGCGCAGGCAGATCCACGTGATCTCGATCAACTATGATCGATATGAGTCAAACATGGCGCAGAGCCATGCGCTGACAAACGCCGCAGGAACATTTGGCGTCATTCGACTCGGGCGCAGTCGTCATGTGATTACGATGACATAATAACAGCTTTTGAGATTTTCAAATAAGATTAACAATTATCATTTTTAAAAGTAAATTCGAGTAGCCAATCTTTTAGCCCTAAATGGTACATGATACTTGCTCTTGTTGTGCTATTCTGTGCTTCTGGTGTTCAATTTGCCTTTTACAATATCACCTCAAATTATTCATAATTATGATGATCTAAATAAAAATTCTAATATTTTTCATATTATAAGATATTTAGTAATGTTAGCATTTCCTTTTTGGTTGCAGTTTATGAATTTAGTCATCGATAATTAAGTAGATGTCGGAACATGTCTGTTTACCTAAACGTGTCATAGTTTTGGTGTGCTCGTGTGGTATACTCATCTTTAGCAGTTCAAACAACTCAATTATTGTATGTAATTTACCATAACACTTTATCATAATACTCCGTCTCCGATCTCGCCGTAATCTTGCGCAAAGGGCCCTTCCTTGTAGCCCGTCCGACCCGAGTCCGGTCCCCGCCGGACTGATTAATCGTACCGGGAGCTCCTCGAGGTCGTAACTGCTCGCGATAAGAGTGATTTGCTGAGCTATCAGCGCCCGTAACGTAAAAACGAAGGGCCTCGCCCTAGCCTCAGGGGCCCCGGCCCCGGCTCCGGCTCCAGCCAGGCTCCGCGGAGAGCCGCCCCATGCCCCATCACTCCTCCACTCCGCGCTAATTACGTATTCTATACACGATTTTAACTGCACAATTTAATGTTAATATTTATGAGTGCGCGCTACGCCATCGCATGATAATATTCTAGTGAATGATGAAACGCTTCAATGTAAGCGCAGTCACGAATTTATGTCCGGTGTTATACCTATGGATGTATAGTATACCTACGATAGGTGGAAATATTAGCATTTTTATATTTAATACATAATTCATACATTATGTGACCAATATTTACTATGTTGTATACGGTAAGTATGCATATTTATGAAAGCTAAAATTTATAGTCCTACATATAAATATGTTAGGTGCCGGACTATACATGGTGCTATATTTATCGATGGACTACCTATTGCTACATCTGCGACGAATGAAGCTGCTGTGGGTAGTGTGGGTTCGATTCCAAATACACGATACAATTTTATTATGAGTAATATGCTGTTAAATAAATAGCTAGGCCGTTCCTCAAGTTTCAGTATACTAGTATATTGGTGTTAGTATAGCAAGCAGCAAGTGCCTGATACTACCCCCGTCTCTATAGACAAATGATTACTCCTTCTAAAGTAAATACTAAGCAAAAAAACAGTTTGACAACCCCGTTTTAACAGATGTTTCATACAACAAGACAATGATCTAAAGAGATTCCGTCAAAGAAGAATTGACAAACAGGTTTTTTGATTAAATTTTTCTTATAAATAAGTATTGAATTGCTTATACTCGTAGCTACGGGTGTTCGGTCGGAGAGAGCGGCCTGCTACTATGCCTCGACTGCAACAAAAAGTACATAAAAGAGCCATTAGTACGTTTTATCTGCCAAAGGAATGGCGAAATGAAGTGATGCACGCGGACCAACGCTCAAGTGCCTCCACTCTACATGCGGCCCACACCGGGCGGGCGGGGCGGGCGGGCGGAGGGCCACTTCACTATGAACACAAAAAACGTGGTACTTTATTTGTGCAGTAGCTTGATTACTCACGATACTTCCATAGGTACCAACAATTTGAATTACCGAACAAAAATTAAATAACGCATAGAGCACATACTCTACCAAGTTTAAGAAAGCTACGATATAACTTCTTATAGTGCTAGAATATAATTTCAGGAAGTCTACTCAGGTACAGTCATGTAGAGTTTATCTTAGACTAAACACACATTGCAATACACTGCACACATTAAAAGGTTTCTTGCTAGAGTCGGCAGACCACGCTATCAATCAATCAAGTCCCAAACGGTACCTTCTGTAGGGAATCGAGTTTCTTTAATCTACTATGTGAATAAGGGCGCAGCAGGAAGCGTAGAGCTGTTTTTGTGAATAGGTGACGCGGCGGATGCGCCCGCGTTGCTCCCCCCCCCCCCCTTACGGCCCCCGCCCCGCCCCTCACCGGTCATGATCCATTGCACTGTAATCGCTACAGGACAAGGTTTCCGCCTCTTCCTGCAGAAACTCATTTGTAATGTCAGTCTAGCTTTGGTGTCTTATAGCTACCATTCTCGTAAAATGTTGAACATTATGACGCGGCCATGCTTAAATTTTTCAAATAAAAGCCTTGTAACTGTGTACCTAACCTGGACAAGGTCATGTAGGTGGAGTTATTACTAACTTAACTTACATTCATTTTTGTCGACACATAAATTGAGTTTTAAAATGAGAGAACCATTCTTACACGTTGAAAATATACAATAATGTTTTATATTCAGTAGTTTGTAAGACAGACGCACGTATTTGTATGTAACCAATATTGCACATGGCGTATTGTCCACCGGTCTCCAGCGAACGTTGCAACTCATGGCAGAGGCACAGAATAGATAATGTAGAGGTCGGAGTAAGTTTTCAGTTTGGAACTGAACTCGGATAGAGTGGAGTAGAGCAACGGTCATGTGATCCGTACAGTGTGTTCTAGGAGGCTAACAAAACTACAGCAATTCTGAAAAAGCAATTCATCTATTCTGATTTTCTCGGAGAATCCTTCGCAATTCCGTAAAAGCACAGAACAGATCATGTAAAAGGGTCACACATTTTACGCCGTTTGTGATCATTTTATGGAAAAGCTTAACTGTTAAGGATTCTGCTCGCAAATCAGTAAAATGAATTGCTTTTATAGAATAAAACTATACAATTTTCTACGAAACAGGCCCAGCCTAGTGCAGGAAGTTTTTATGAATACTAGCATTTTGTTCCTTTCAATACCTATCTTATCTGCAAACTATGAACTACTATGTATTGAGCTTGTGAATGTAATTCTTATTTATTATTAATTGCTATGTGGCCTTTTTAGCCCCGCTGATGTATTGTATATAGTTATTATATTAATATAATTTAATAGCTAATTAATAATCGTTTGTGCCAGATAAACTGACAGACGATATAATGAATGTTCATGACTAAACACCGCGTGTTGAACCGTTTATTTTGATAGATTAGCATACTCTACAGCGATTAGGTTGAACGGGGACAAGCCACGAGGCGGTGTAGTTGGTCCAATAATAAAATACAACGTGCCTTCCATCCATCCATCCGTTCACGAGGCGGGGGACATCCACTGCTGGAGAAGCCACGAGGCGGTGTAGTTTGTCCAATAATAAAATACAACGTGCCTTCCATCCATCCATCCATTCACGAGGCGGAGGACGCGTCGCGACGTCACCTGCTGGACAAAGGCCTCTCCCAACGACTACCTCACATCACGACGTCCGAGCGGCCCTCCGCCGCCGCCGGCGCCGGCGCCGGCTTCCCGACATCACTCGCCTATTATTTTATTAATTAGTGTTATTAACATTTATTTTGAATGGAATTAACCATGATACATCATTAATGAGAAATAAATAACTTATTGTTGAGTATTAAACGTTACCTACTGCCTATACTTACTTGTTACCTTGTTGATCTTGCGGCTCGTCGGTTGTACTGGGTTTAATGCCCAAGTCGAACAATATTATTATAGTTTCCCGTAAAAAAAAACCCCTAAAGTACTCATTGCGGTACATAGGTATATTATGTGGGTAACAGTTCTACCTACCCTTGAGCAATACATGCGTGATGGTAAGACTTAAGTCACATGAGTAGAAAAGGCCTTATATTCCGTATTTATTTTTATTTTTTTATTTTATAGGACTGCGGTGGCAAAAAAGCGTACGGCCCGCCTGATGTTAAGCAGTTACCGTAGCCTATAGATGCTTACAATACCAAAGGTATTGCTCGCACATTGCCGACCTGAAGGGGAGTGGGATGGAGGGAGGGGAGGGGGGGTGGGCTTACGGCTCTCTCACTCATCGTACGAAACGCAGCTGTAATAGCTGCTTTACGCCGATCTTCTGTGAGCGGGTGGTACTACCCCGGTCGAGCCAGCCCGTTTATGAGCTGCAGTCAATTGGCTACAGCTTGGCTCTACCACCTTCAAATCTATCCGTATGCAACATCTGTTGTATTTAAATGTAAAATAAGCCGGTACTTATTTAAATAAAAGCCATGCCATAAGCACTGTGCTATAAGTATAATAAATAATATTTAGATGCCAATTTCCATATGCTTATATTGGTTTGTTTTACATAACTCATTATGCATGACTCTTGATGTCCAAAGTCTGGTGACGGAGTTTAGAGAATTTTACAAATAAAGATTTAAACTGAGTAAGTACAAAGTTAAAATTTGTACATTTAGGTTTTACACACAAAAAAACCCTAAGTATAGTAATAACTGTTTGTTCACCACTACTTAATTCCAATTAGTTACTCAGAGCCTGTTAGGAATTGTGGGATAATAAAATTTATTTGGTAGATAAAAGTTTTCCTACGTTATTGAAACAGGCCCTAGTTAAGTATACCTTAATTACGTACGACTATGAATTGAGAGAGACATGACAAGGTCGATAACAGTTTCTAATTAGGTTGCCAGTTTCCAAACCGTATTAATTGGGTATCTTAGTTTTTATACCTAACGAAGTAATCGGAATCGTATGCAAATACTTACGTCACACGAAGCCGACGACGGTTTCGGCCAGAAATATCCGTCGCATACACTTTCCCACGTGGAAACAGCTGATCGTCGCTCGTATATCACCGGGCGGGCGTTTTGAGCATTAACCTACATTCTGCGCGCACGCAGCCCGTACGCACAGTGCACAGTGCGCTGGTACCGGCCAGGAACCGACAGATAACGACCAGATAGCTAGCACAGCACCACATGAGAACCTGCATTTAGCTGTTTGTCTGTTAATCTATAAATCGTATCTAAGTCATAAAAAACACCGTTACGGTGGTTATATGCTAGATACGGTAGCGAAACATGGAAAATGTGCATGATAATGGAGTTAAAATTAACAGCATATTAAGATTGAAATATTTATAAACTGCATTTATTTTTTCAGGTTTCATGATAATCAATGATCAGGTTGATTGATGGTGGGTGACATGCCGCGCCGCCGCGCCGCGCCGCCGCGTTCTATGAGAAGCAACCGCGTTTGAAATTTTACTAAAAAAATGTGATGATGTGTGCGACAGCGACACATTGCTTGTAGGTACTTACTGCATAGACATAAGTAATAAATGCGATTAGTAAGACGTATTAAATAAATACACAATACGTTATAAAACTGTAAAACACCATTAAAAGTATAAAAAGTAAGCCCTATAATGGTAGTCTGATAAAAACCTAATAAACGGAATTACTATTATTCAGATCCGTTTCGTTATCAACTCTTTATAGAAATAATGCGTGGGTAACTAGGTACCTACCTATCCTCTTATCTCAAACGAGATTTCAAAACGTTTATGTCTTTTTCTGCCTTAAAAAAGTAAAAGGAATAAAATTAAAAGCCTAGTTAAATGCGGATTTAGACCGTCAAGAACTTGCTTTTAATTACGGATTACGAAGCTGGTGGGGGCTCAGTCCGACAGACAGGTATTGTGAGGCAGAAGGGACTCGCCGGATTATTGGTGGGTATATTTTCGGCGTCTAAAACGTGACAAACATAATATCAGTATGCATGGCCGGACTTCGTCTTCGTTAAGCTTTTTGGAGGCTCCGAGCAATGGATTAGTCGATGAAAAAAGTTTTATAAAAAAATCAAATACGTTTTAATATTATGTTAATGGATTTCCTTACTTAGGAAGATTTATTTTTCGTACAGACATTTAAGTAGGTATGTAGAATGGAAAATATCTTATAACTTAGATAAGTACCTACCTATAAAGTTATAATATGTATTTTACAAGAGTGCAACAAGTTTTTCTCAAAAAAAGTGTGATAAGCACACGTATCAGTCTACGACATTCTAAGTGGAAACGATATTGTAATCGAAGTACTACCTACCTATGCAATATCGCAGGCAGGGCAATACCAGAACACATACACACACGTTCACACCTGTCGGGCTGTTTACTGCCACATAGTAATTATAAATTGGTTACAAAACAAGCTGCAACATGTTATCCACTGCCTGCCACAGTCACTGCTGGCAGTATTTCGTACAATTATAATTATTGTATAGGTATTAATTAACTATACAAATATGGAGTCGCGCCGGCCGCCGCACGTGTAGGGTTGCCTACAGCTATGTTTGGTCGACATGTCCTGTTATAGGGCTGTGTTTGATACTTACCTACAATTTTAACAACAAAGAGATATTGATGCCAATTTGTTGTCGAATAATCACGACTAAATTAAAGGACCTGGCCGAAGTTAGTATGGAACTGTATCTGTATGGTGTACGTTATATTTTACAGGTAGGTATGTCTTTACAATAGTTTAGTTTAAGTTTTATGTTTAGATAAGAAGCAAGATACACACACAGTAAGTAGAAGACAAATACCTATAGGTACATTGCCGAATTCGTAGACTTATTTTCATTACTCCCGGATGTTTAATCAATTGTACCTACCTATGTAGCTATGTACAATTTTTTTCGAAAATCATACAAATGTCCCAAAAGTACTTCCAACATTTCTGACTTTTCCAAAATCTTAACGCTTGTCTCTATAGTCACAAAATACCGACCGGGTTAAATAAATAACATATCATAATAACAGATGTCCCGGGTAAACGGCGGCCGCGACAATGGCGGCGGGTTTAATTGGATACTGGATAGTGTTGCCAACTATTTTTGAGAAAAATAAAGTATCACATCTTTAAGTAGGGCAAAAATAAAGTATTTGGAACAAAAAAAAGTATTTTTCAAAATTTTATTTATTTCTTATCTTGAAGACATATTTATTGTTTTGAAAATTACTTGTTAACCAGTCGTATTGTTTTTCCCATTCGGATTAATATTTTTGATTTGATTATTTTAGCTTGATTTGGGGGAGAGATCAGTGTATCACTATCAGAGTTTCTCGTCATTTTCAGCAATTGAAATGATTCGATTTACTTTAAAACAAATTCTTTAAATGAAAACAAATAAACAAACAAGAACTAGGTATTTTCATATAATTTCGCCAATAGTAACGGTAATAGTCATACAAGTGTTTTATTTTACGCACGCACAGTAATGATTGTAAATAAAGTATTTTTACATACTATATTTTTATGTAAAAGTATAAAGTATATTTACCAAAAATAAAGTAGGATACTTTATTATAAAGTATGGTTGGCAACCCTAATACTGGAGGTTATTTTAAACCATTTCCCATTTATTTACCTTCTAGGCGCTATCGGTGGGAGGCTAGGTATGTTATTCAAATCAATAATTAAGTTGTAATTATACCTTATTAAAGTCTGTTAAAATACATGAGTAACTTGAAATATAATATTATACATAATATATCTAAGAAAGACATAAGGCAAGACAGAGAAAGATGGCAAGATTATAATAACAACAATGTAATTATCGTTACGTAATACAACATGTAATTTTTTTTGTTAGTCAAGCGCCTCAGAATACTCGTGTCACGTATAAGATAAAATTATAAACATTTGTTAAAAGTGTAGGCTTTTATTATGCACAAGCAGACACCGGTATTGGCCAGTTACCAGCGCAGGCGCAGCGCAGCAGTGTAATAACGACATTCGCATCGAAGTAACTTTCATAACACTCATTTTCGTATAACCATTGTTGAGCAATCGCGTAGAGTGCACTTATCACTTATGTCCCTACTCTCAATCAACCCACTGCCCACTCCGTGAGGTGTGAATGTAAGTATTCTTTATGATAGATTTATCATGTCCACTGGATGCTGTATACCAAAAAAAACTTTTTATGATGAAATTTTAACACTCGCTTGAATCCGATTTATTTGTCTCTACCATCACCCTCTTAGTTATAGCTACTAAAATCGTGTAGGGACCCTAATTTCAGTTCTTACCTTAGTATTACAAAGTAGGTAGCTGTAAACATCCTCATTCCCTGCACATACCTACCGATATTAATTAGTCAAGTACCTAGTCTACCTACTGTTCATCGTCCTGGTTGTGGTCTGCTAATCGGTTAATTACCTTCCTCAAAATATACCTACTTTGAACAGAATTTACACAAACAATACTACATTATATCGATAAATACACCTATAATTTGTTTACAGGTTCTGAAAATAGTATCATATTCGCATTTATTTTTTACCTATTGTAGTGTCATTAGTAAGCATAATATGGTATACCTAGGTCTTCTTACATTATTATAATTTTCACGATGGGTTTTCGTTATGTACTGAAACTCTATTTACGCTTTTAGAAGAAAAAAAAAACTTCTCACTTAAACAATATTAAACCGGGTAGTTTCAGGGTGATACATTATCATAAGAAAGATAAGAGGTAGAGTCGTGTTGTTATCATTGAGGACCGCTTGGCGCAGTGGTTCGAACGTAGGCCGCTCGGTGCACTGCATCGGGTGGTTGCGAGTTCGTTTCTCGCCAGAAGCAAATTTAATAACGCCCTTTTTGTAATTTGCCCTGGCCTGGGCGTCACTGGGATCGTCCCAGTCCATTGTATGGTACCCATAGTAAAAGCGTTGCTTAGTTTGAGTCCATTATGTAGTGAAAAAACGCCCTGTCCATCTAACTTTTTAGTGCAGGAAGTACTTCAGTGACAATATTCGTCTTGTATGCGTTGAAAACTGTAGTCGATGTGGTTGCACGGTGTTCTTAGCGCTACATGGATGGTTTGGTGATGTGGTTGTTTTGCTCGGCCACATCACAGTGTACAGTGCTCAGGGCACGCGTTCTTTATCGCGTTGTTTCTACTCGGCGCACATTTCCGCCGCGCTCGTTTACAAACAGAGCAATATCGCGGCCGGCGGAGCTGCGCCTGCGCGCCCGGTGCACAGCACTAGCCAGCCACAATGAATGCCATTCCGCAATTTATAATAAAACTGAATTAGGATAAATCTTTGGTAACACGCACCCCGAGGGACACAGAGGCAAGTAGTAAACTTTGTAAGTACTTACGTACAGCTATTAAAATACTAAAATGTGTAATGGGTTAGATTCAAATTCTTGACAAAAAAAAATAGGTAAGTAGGAGTAGATTCTCAATATCTCAATGAGGTTAAACACCCTTTATTAGGGTTCCGCACCCAAAGGGTGCCAACGGGACCCTATTACTAAGCCTACGATGTCCGTCCGTCTGTCAGCGGGCTGTATCTTACGAACCGTAATAAGTAGAGAGTTGAATGTGTATTTCTGTTGACGTTACAACAAATACTAAAAATAAAATAAAATTTAAAAACAAAGGGGGTCCCCATCCAAGACTCTTCATATTTTCGATGGTTTTATTCTACAATGGTACGGAACCCTTTATGTGAGAGTCCGATACGCACTTGGCCGGTTTTTCCCAATTTCTTAGGGTAGAACCCACTCAATAGTAATAAAATTATAATTTAAACGTCGCGTCGCCTTAATTAGTAATAGCAACAAATAAATAATAATCAACTAACATTAAATCGCCGAAGCCATGTTTTTAAATTAGTTTTATATTATAATTTAGTAGGTATATTTTATACTAATTAATGTTTAGTAAGTCATGGTCACATGTTTCTCTATCCAGTCGTTACCTCAATTCTGAGGTTCGTGATGATGATTACATTCATTCCGGAGCGCAATTATCCACGACCACACAAAAATCAATGGAGCAAGCAATATATTTTAGCCGAGACTTGGCAGTATGCACCAACCAGCCTAACCAGCTCGCGGCCAAATACTTATACTCCATTCGTTATAGCATTAGACAGAAGTTAAAAAAGGTTATTTTTAATGTCCACTTTGTAACAAAAGTAGAATAAACATGTTACAGTTACGATTGACGTCGAATTTATTATAATCTATTTATATACCAGCTTGCCACACCTAACTGTAATCATCTTAATTATTTAGCTTATAAAATAAATTGCCTTTCATTTAAATAATATCATTTCCGTCCAATTTAAAATTAGTGTCAATGCTAAAAACCTAAAAGAATCAGGGGTGAACAATACCGGGAACGTTTTTCGTTCCACTATAATCCTAACAAATCTAAAATGTTACCTAATCCCTTCAGAGGTAATGACAGCAGGGTATTTCTAATTTTGTTGGATTATGTTGTCTAAATTGACGTAAATAATGAGCTGTCGGCGTTGTTATTTAGTCATTCACCTTCATTTTTAATGTTTAAAATGTGTGATACGATGTTATAAAAATAAAACATAGTATAAAAAGTACTTTCAGTTTGTTAATCGAAGTATTTAGCACTGTTTTAGATTATTAAAACGAGATATTTATCAAAACTTATGTTAAAACAATTTTAATGTAACCGCTCTAAATAAAAGTTATTTTGACTTTGAAATAAAATGTTTTGCATCCCTGCTTCTATGAGCCTCTTATTTGTAATGTTATAAATTATAATGAATGGAGTATACATGCGACTCAAATGTATAACTCTAGTTTAACTCCCACTTGGTCATTTTGTTTTTTTTTTTTGTATGGCGGGTCCATAGTAGTTAGTTAGTGGGTCGTAACTTCGTAAGCTGATTACCGGAATTAAAATAAAAGAAGATATAAAATGTCATTATTCAGCTGAGAGGATTTGAATCCACAGTTGACCCTGATTTAGTTGGCATACAAATGTAACCACTGCTGAAAGAAAACCCAGTCGTTTTTAAGCGCAGTTTGTAACAGTGGCGTCATCCAAGAACAAACTGAAAAACTGCGTTTATTGACGCCAACTTACGCTGTTACTGGGGATTAACGCGGCTAACGTTAACTATGGTTTATCTTAAACTAGTGATTTCAAAATATATCTCAAAAAAAAAGTTTAACGATCCATGGTTTTTCGAATAACTGTCTCGAATGGACGATTACGTGAACCGTACGTAATATGGACGTAGCGTAGAGCACGGTAAGTTATGCGAAAAAAAACCTCCCGCCCTCTCACATCTCAGCTAGTCGGCAACCATTTTCGCCTCTCCGTCCGTACGGTTGGTTTAATTATGCGTGAAATTGTATAACGAACTGGAGTCGTGTAGCTATTGTTCGTGTAGCCTCGTGTAATTCGATCATCGCCCCGGGGTAGTTGTGTACGGACGTACCATTATCAGTGTGTAGGGATACCGAATAAGTTGGTAGGTATAATACCTAACCTACAATAAATTAGCGAATAAGTGTGAAGTTTGTCTTTCAGCCATGTACCTACCTATAGTCAAGTATAAAAAACTTGTAACCTCAGATCCTTGTCACCTCCAAGCTGTTTTTGCCTGTGACTTATACGGACATACAGAACGCATTGTTTTTGGCATTCACAAGGGGCCTCCCTGACATAGTTTGCATAGGTATTATTTGGTATTAAGTACCTACCTAGATCCCTAGAGTGTGCCTGCTGTTGTTTCTATTTTAATTCTTAATCTCGTACTGCACATGCGCTAGTTAGCACGGTAGACTTTATTGCGGCGAAGAGGCGCGTGTAGGACACGGTGCGGGGCGGCCGGCGCGGCGGCTTGTTATCTGCACTATCAGCTGACGGCGCGTCCGCGCCGCGTCGCGTCGCCGCGCCGGCAGTCGGCACGCGGTCGACGCGGTGCGCCCCCGCCCGCCCGCCCGCCCGCCGCACGGCCGCGCGCCCAATCAGCTGATCGCAGTAGGTCGTCGCCATGCTCGCCCGCCACTACCTACAGTCAGTACTTTATAGACTAGTTACAAGATCACGCCGCGCCGCCGCCGCGCCATCCGCGCGACATACCTACCGTACATACAACACAACACTACTTTCTGATAATATTTACTTTTTAGGTTTCCGTACCCAAAGGGTGCCAACAGGACCCTACCATTAATAAGCCTACGCTGTCCGTCTGTCAGCGGGCTGTAATCACGAACCGTAATAGGTAGGTAGAGAGTTGAAATTTTCAAATAATGGTACTATTTCTGTTGCCACGCCACTACAACAACAAATAGGTAGGTAGGTACTATAAATAAAATAAAATTTAAAAATAAAGTGGTCCCCATACAAGAAACTTGATAATTTTGTCGTTTTTATTCTTTAGTGGTACGGAACCCTGTATGTGCGAGTCCGACACGCACTTGGCCGGTTTTTATTACCACATTTTCTCCTAATGCCAAGATCTACAGAACGTAATTTTTCCCAAGACCCAGAACAATAATCCGGCGGTCACGTTTCTTGACGCGGCCGGTTTACAAAACTGTGTTGTGCGGCCGCTGCGGCCGAGTCGAGTTGTCGCGCGTATTTATAAAATAATCTGAGATCGTGCAGAACGCTCCTTCTTCCGGCGGCACATGCAAGAGTTCCACTCCCGATCTCCATCTCGCTCGCTCTCCGCACAGACGCCGCTCGGTAGAGTGGGACGGGACGCGGGACCACCGCCTGTCAAGTTCGGTACCTACTTAAAATGGCCGATGCTTGCTTAGTTTCGTGATCGCCTAGGGAGGGGGCGATGTCGATAATGTTATGTTTTATGGCGGCGGGTGGCGGACGTACATAAATTGGGTTTTCATTTTACCACAGATAATACAGGCGATAAATTATACTCGCGTTTCGGGAATCGGGTTCGAGCGAGTCGAGAGTGCGTTCGCACGAACAGTAGGGCGACGTTCGACTGTAACCACTAGCACACACGCGGGCGCGGTAATGCTTCGAGGAAGCCGGTAATTACGAAATCGCTGCGATCGTGGCCGCGCCGCGCCGCGTTATCAGACCGTGACGAAGGAGCTCGTTATATTCGCGATCGTTATTATTAGTGGCCTTATCTCGAACGTTTCGCTCTGCGCGAATCTTTGAAATTACTACATCCTATAACTGCCAAGTTTTACTACACCACCATATAGTCATATGATATTACTCGTACGTGTATTACTTTGAAAGGTTTTATGCTTATCACGATCATAAGGCGGGTCGTTTGAATCACGTAATGGCACGGTCTTGAATTTAATCGCCTAAGAGAATAAATAAATAGGTAAGTACCTACTTAAAATAAATTGCGTATAAAACCCTGGAGGTCTGCTGGCCCTTTGCAATCCCATAATACTACAAAAAGAATGGCACTCGATTAAGCGCTATTAAAACGCTAGAATAATCATTACAATATTGTGACTGAGAGCGTAGAGCGCAGCCTTAGCGCGAGATAACGGCCACAAGACGCCCGAATCTGAACGGACACAATATCACAGCCATAAAAAGTAACAATAAACTTTTTATTATCGCTACGAAGATAAAATAAATATAGCTTTAATTTGGTGCGTCGCCGGGCCAGGCGGGGGAGCAAGCGCCGAGCCCGCGGCGGCCACGGCATCACGGCGCGCGGCGCGCGGCGTGCGGCGCGCATGCACGCCGCTGTAGTGCGGCGGACAATCATCCATTAGTCTCGATGTTTATTTCGTGTTTATTACGTGGATGCTAATTTAACGCAGTCGCCGTGATGTTGGATAATGGAGGAGGTACATTCTCACAAGAATCCCGACGGGCAGCCGCGTGCCCGCCGCGCCGTGATGGTCGATTTGCCGGTCGCTCTGTGACCGCGTCTTCGGGCCCACTGCGTGCAATCTAAATTTCAATTTATTTGACTGCAGTGTAATTACACTCGCCGCAACTAATTGCCATTCGCTTGAATGTAACGAATCACGATAATTAACGCTTAAATATAATGGCTTAGCTCGAAGCCTCGTTTCCCTGAATGGCGACTCAGTATGAATAATTTCTTTCCCAACAGCTATTGTAGATTATTCACGACTCATTGTGTATAAGTGCCTTTCAAACATAAAATAAAATGTCGAATGAATAGCGTTGCTGCGCACTAGGCTTTTGTTTAGTGGATATTTTGGAAGTGTTGTCATTGAGAACGAAACAATGGGAGAATGACTCGGCTGGAGAGGCGAAAAGTTCAATCATTGTACAGTTCTAATTATCAAGTCTAGAATATTATTGTTCTATTCAAATTTATGTATGTATCTACTTCCAAAAATAAAAAAAATATGTTATTTCTTCAGAATAACACCCTTGAGGCGCTGCATTCTAAAGAAAGAACATTTTTGTGATGTTTGTGTCACAAAAGCAGTAAGTTGTGTTAGCAGCTTTAGTAGTTTAGTTTTTTTCTGAAAAGGCATTATATCTGCGTTGTGTTCTCTGCATTGAACAGGCAGAACCCAACGAAATATAATTCCTAATTGAATGTCTTTTGATTTCTAGTGGTGCTGCAGCATTTAATCATCTGTTAGAATGTTTAGGGAGGCATATTTTTCTGTGTTTCATTTGCAGAGCCAATTTCGCGTTACTTTTATTATGGGGTCACTACAATCTTCAAGTCTGAGGTAAATACCGCAGACGAAACTGAATAGGTAGTTAGGTGCACAAAGAAACATGTAAAATGACTTTAACTAGTGAAGCCATTGGTTATCTTGTCTTATCTTATCCAGCCTATCCGGTTCCACTACAGCGCAAGGCCTCCCTTCCTTTTTCCTACTAGATCCGGTCTATAGCTACCATATGTCTAGTAGGAGTCCAGCTCATCATGCCATCTTTTGGGCCTGGCGGGCCTGTCGCGTTGCCGTTTCTCGGTATTTGGGATCAACTGAGTGACAGTTTTGCCTATAGCGTATCCGGCAAGCGACATGAGACCAGCCAAGTTCCACTTCAGTTTTGCAGCTTAGTGGCTTACGTCAGTAATTCGTGTTCTTGAGGCTGCGTGAGGTTCTTACAGGATAGGTAAGTTTTACTTCGAGAATGAGTCTATAGACCACAGCAACATTGCAAGCGCAATAGCGCTTTGGCAGACCCCGAGCCGAGTTAGGTAGGTATACGAGGTTTATCAGACATTTTTATTCATATTTCTACGACGGTTAATTAGTGTTGTCACATCGTTTGATTAATTAGTTTACCATTTCTGCCTCATATCTGTGGTCGTTCTCAAGCAAGAATGTAATACAAACTTGTTAATTACCAGATCAACATGTTTATGTCCGCAATGAACACAGCGCTCTTGCAATACCAATACTTATAAGTTATTTGAACAGGTTCCGTGACACGATTATATTATGTTTCTAATAATCACAGACATATCGCTGTTAATGGAGCGATTTCATGGCATATTTCAAAATATGGCTCATTAGTTGTTTATTTGCATAGCGTTATAACTAAATCAATCTGAGCTAGAACAGCTTCAGCCGCCTGTATCGTCAACAGGAATGTAAAAATTTAGTTTTTTTAGTACAGATTATAAAATTTGGTCGCGCTTTGTTAATTTGCTTTCTCTTTTTAAAGCGTCATTTTTTGATTTATTTGTCTTGTCACCAACAAAGGATGCTATATTTGATATTTCATTTCTAAATACTAAGCTCAACAATGATTAATCGAGGCTTCCTCGCGCATTAACAGATTTTTTGTAATTAGTCGACGTAGGTACATTTACAATGGCGGAATTAAGGTACGTGTTAACAATAGACTTGTGTCCCGCGCTAATAAAAGGGTAACGAAGTGTTTCGCGAACTTATCTCAAGTTATCTCGATTTCTCTCAGTTCTTCATATTTGTTAAAGTTACAAGCATCGCTTCTTGACGAATGAGGCGGCGAGTCATCGGCTCGTGGTATTGGGTACTTACACAGCAGTGTGTTAGCAACGTGCAATCCGAGTACTGTGGTAATCCTGTCCGGCACGGCACGGCACGGCAGCGGCAGCGCACTGGACCCCGTCACACAGTCACATGACCATCGATATCACACACTAGCAACACTGGCGCACTCACAGCTGATCCCGCCCGCGCCCGCGCCCCACTCGCGCTCCCTCCGCCCGCGCCGGACGCGGCCGCATGGAGGTTTTAAATAAAACTATGTCTTAGGGATTTTTGTAAAAAGATAGTTATATTTTTGGCATTGGACTATGACACAATATAATACTATGATATGCTAAGTAAGCGTTTTATAAAGACTTTTACATGCCGAATATTCGTTAATCAGACTATTCATCAGAGGACTCTTTATATATAATTTTAACAAACATAACCGCTTACAAAATGAGAGTAGAGGTACGATTCTAATTCATCGTTCGGAACTGCTCTAGAACTCATCACCTATTCGAAAACATAACTATGTCTAGTTTTTATTCTTAATATTTTTCTCACTTTCATTTTTTTTACTCTATAGGTACATATTTATTATAATACACTTTTTGAACATATAATTATCGATATGATATCTTATACAGAAATACGCAACGAATCGGCGACGGTACAATAATTTACTCGTGAAGCGTCGGTTACTGCGTTTGCGAATAAATATTTCGTTGGTGGGTATGCACTAGCGGCGGCGACGCGGCGGCGGCGCGCGACCGTCCGGCGCGGCCCGGACCGACCACGGCCGCGGCCGCTGCCGCGCCGCGAAACGATAACACGAAACGTCCGGGTTTTCGGCGAAACGACACATCATAATCATAATCGTCCGGTACAACAACACATAAATCAACGTTTAAACAATATCAACGTACATAGGTACTATTTGGTATCGGGTCCGTCCGCGGACGCAGCGACGTGCACGCGCGCGGCCGCGGCGAGCGCCGGGCGGCGGCGTCGCCCGCACACACTTATCACTCTAACTAATTACAACGAAACATCACAGAGAGCGGGGCCCGCTCCGGCGCCACCCGGCTACATGTAGATCGGCAGCTGCTGCAGGGCGCGCTTGTCGAAGCGGTCATAGTGCGCGGCGGCGGGCGGCAGCGCGCGCGCGATATCACAGTCCAGTGCCTCAGGCGGCAGGTACGGATGCGGCTTGAGCCGAGCTCGGGCCGCCAGCTTGCCACCGCCGGCGCCGTCGGCCGCGTACGACTCGAAGCGATAGCATGCGAGCTGGTGCACAGGCGGCTCGTCGGCCGGCGCGCGGGCCCGCTGGGCCTGCGCCGGCTGCGGCTGCGGGGGCGGCGCCGGCGGGGCCGGGGCCGCGCGGCAGCATCGCCGCGCCGGCCGCGGGGCTCGCGCCCCCCTGCCTGGCGTCACGGCGGCAGCGGCGGCCGCATCGCCGCGCGGCAGGTTGTTCACGAACGGCACGCGCCGCAGGCTCTCGAGCCTCCGGAAGTGCGACGGGTGGATCATGAGCAGAGGCTCGATCTTGACGCCCTGCGGAGGCTTGGCACAGTCGGGAAGCTCGTATTCGATACTGCAGTCTACGTGTAAAGGCACCGAGTAGTCCTTGGGGGCGAGAGACGCGGACCGCGCGTCCCGGCGGAAGCGGTCGGCGGCGGCGAAGTCGGTCTCGCCTCGGGCGTAGCCCGTCATGACGGCGGGCGCGGCCTCACGGCATGTGCGCCGCGGGGCGCGCGCCGATCAGCTGATTATTCCGGGCAGGCTCGGCGCGCACACGTGCGCGCTTGTTGGCGATTGTCGCGAGACTAGCACCCGACCCCGCGCGCCGGCGCCGTGCCGCCCCCCGCCCGCCCCGCGCCAGGCAGGCGCACACGGTGGCGCGCGGTGCGAGCGAGTCAGTTGAGCTCCCCGGCCGTGTCGCTCGGCGTTGCCGCTACTTGCGAAGCATCGACGTCGGTGAGTCTCGGCCGGCGCGTCCAGTGTTGCCACTTGTTGGGTCTGGTACAGATGAAAGATTTTACTCAAGTTTTGAACCTACAGATTGTATACCTAGATAAATAATCAAAATGAAAAAAAAAACATACCAATATTAGCGATATAATACTTCATACGGCCAATACCTACTGTCCTGCATAATGTCCCAGAAGGCTAGTCTGGGGCTCTAAATTCGTAAAACTTAAAAAGATTCCGAAAATTTAAATTAACCGCCAACTAATGCAATCTTTATACCAATTATAAGTAGGTATGTGTACGTTTTTTTATCATACAGATATTGAACAAAAAATCACTAGACATTCGTAGGCAGATTTTTCATCCTATGGCAACACTGGGCGCATCATTGTCGGCAGCGCGGGGACCAGACGGCCGCAGTCGGAATATTCATCGACAGATCGATAAAAATGGCGACGGCTCGTGACTAGCGATGCGAGCGTTGCGCAGAGATGCACCACGCACATGAAACAAGGGCGGGCGGGGGCCGCGGGGCGGGCGGGCGGGGTGCCCCGCCGCTGCTGGGGCGGGCGGGCGGAGGCACGACACGAATGTCAAACAGCTGACTACAAAGAAGTTCAAAATATTAAACGGGACACGACGCGACGCGCCGAGGTTACCCCACCACCGTGAGACGTACTTATTTCAAGGCGTTTTCAGCGACTGGAAATCGTGTTAGGCACAGGCACTAGGAATTTATATTCTACAGTTTCTGATATAAACGGCTGTGACCACACACACTCATATCTAGGTAAGGTAGGTTGGTCGCCGGGTCCGCCACACACGCAATATCGACAATGTCGATCGATATTGTCAATAATTTTTCGTGTGTGCGTGCTGTATTATCACATTGAGTATTGTTGTTGAGTATACCAAATATTGTTTAATATTGGTGTCATCAATAATATTGCGTGTGTGTGGCGGGCTTAGGGTATATTATACTTCGTGGCTGTGACACACATACTCACAGTTACCGTAAAGAACTTAAGAAAACGTGGCCCAATGCCACATGACGTAGCAAAGTATAATAAATTAATTTTACGACGTCTAATAATAATCAAAGTTCTAAAATCAGTAATTAAACCCACGATGACGACGCGATGCGACGCTTGAAGAATTCCCAACAGTGTGTTGGTCGGGTCATCGATACTACGGGCCGGTCGATGAAACAGGACACTGCGTGCGCAGCGGGCCGTGCGCCCGCGCCGCTCGCTGCACCACCGCACACCAACCGCACTCCAGATCGAATGACACACACACACAAATTCTAAATTCATTTATTTTCAGGCGATATAGGCCCATAGATAAATACCTTACAGATACAGACTAACATAATATTATTAATAGGTACCTAATATGTATAACTTAAAAACTAATTTGATGGTGTTGGAGACGGCAGCCTCCCTCGAAAGTGCCTAAACACCACACCTTTTGCTGCATGAAAGTAGACAGCTTTTCAGTGGGGACCAAGACCACAAACGCCTTGAAACTCGCGTTGTGTCTCGGGCCCAACAGCTGAACTCTCAGTGAGAAATTGCTCTTCATTCTGATGTACTCAGCAATATCCCCTGACTTCATGGTGTAGTGGAGGCGGGACAGGTCGACTGGGGGGGTCGGCACTGCTGCACGCAACAGGACGCTCTTCGTAATAGGAGGTTATAGATGTCAATAATCTCACTAAAGTTTTTAAAGGTATAATAAAATATACTTAACTAATCTTTTCGAATTAAGATAACTTCTATGATTATAATCAGACACAGGAATCGAGAGAGATTTACAAATAAATTATCGCTTTTAGCAGGCAGGAGGAACGTTACCGCATGCTCTAGCCTCTTACTGGGTGTCCCTCTATAGGACAGCTTTAAAATAACGCTTAGGTTTACAGTTCATTGTTTTGTTATTACAATCTTGTAGTTATTATTGTGAGTTGATCCTGTAAGCAGAGCATCAAATGAGCTTATTTCAATAAATAACCAACAAGGAGCAATCTAAGTTGAAACTACGAATACGAATCCTCTCTAACAAAAGCTCGGCGGGGAATTTTCTATTTAACGGCGAATAAAAAATGTAACAAAGGCCCACCTATCGCCGGATGGTCACAATAGAACACTGTCGTGTGCAATTTTGAGAAATATCCAGCTCGCAGTATTCAGACACGCTTACTTATATTTTTTTCTGAATAGGGTCGGTATTAGCAGTGATTTATTTTTAATCCTTAGTAAAAACTAAGAGGTTGATAAATTGGTGATTATTTAGGTAAGTACAGTTTTTTTGTTGTAATTATCTACACTTAAAATATAAGTTTTTTTCGAGGTTCGGCTGAAATCTGTTACCGCTATTATATCCGGCTAACGTGTTGTTTTCTACTCTAGTGCGAATGCTAAAAATTCAAGCCAGTTCCAGCGGATATTCTTGATTTTAGTTCCAACATTTCCAACGCAATAATTGGACAGCCTATTTGTACAACTAAAAACTTGAACAGCCCATTGTAAGGTACATTCTCACATTAATATTAACAACGCTTTTGGCAGAAAAAACTTCAATCAGAAAAGTTCAAAGGACTGGAGTTCCTTTATTGTCCCGTACGGTGCTGTGCTATTTTATTGATTCCTTCCCAGAGCCAGCCTCCGCGGGGCATCCCTCGGGCTTTGCGGAGATCAGGTTGACCCTTTTTATTTCCGGTCCCACTTATTTTTATTTATTTTTTCGGGGGTTGGGAAATTTTTAGTGGCTGTATTGGTAGCGCGACACGCATCCATCGTAGTGTGCCGCGTCGCCGTAAGTAGGTAACCCTTTGTTGTGTTTTAATAGAATGCGCGTTACATTCGGCTCATTGTTGTTCCGCGGGTGTCTCGTGTCACCCGCCACAATGGGCCCCGTCCCCGTCACCTTCGTGCAAATTCCGATTTGAATTTCTAAAATCCGAATTTCAATTAAGTAGACAGCAACCTAATCGCAGGAGAATAGCTCGCTCAAATATTGGATTGTACGGTTCTCAACTTCATGTATCTATGTAAATAATAAATAAATGGAGCAATTGAGCAATATTGTAAGACAGCAGCTAAAGTATTACTTTTTTTTAAGATTATAAAAAGACCTCTTCCAAGAAGTTGTAATAATAAGGAGCTCTTTTATTTGTTGTGTAACTTCTAAAGAACTTCAAATAACTGTAATGCCAGCCATATCGTTAAGAATCAACCTGGTTGAGTCAATCTGGTTTGTATATTTTTTCGTTAACCATTTTCAAACTTTTTTAGTTTTCGTTCAAATCACTTGAATGTAATAAAATAGAATACAGACGTGTCTGTAGAAAGACATTTAAGTACGTACCAGAGCTTTGTTTACCTACTGAAATAAGTACCCATACACAGAAAGTTTTCCGAATAGGTACCTTGTTAGTTTGAACAACTAGCTTCCATTGTAAAACCAGAGCCTGTATTGAAAGTGGAATTTCAGAGACAATAGCTCAGGCGGCTGAACAAAAGCGGTGGGGTCACAAAACGAATTAATTGAAGGTGACGAATTTAATTGTTTTCTTTGTTTTTGTAACGCCTCCAGCTGGTAGCGACTCGTGTTTCCTGCCGCATAATCAATACCAGCCGAGTTTAGGTAATTGAGTCATACTATGTACAAGAGTTATAAATGAAATGTTTTGGTGGTGTACCTATTTATTACTTTCAAAGCTACATAATGTTTCGGGTTTCTATACTTAAACGTTATAATCATAGTTCACATTGAATAATGAACTCGTTAACCTCGATAGTATCGTATCTGAGGAAAGCTGCAACCTTCACCATCATGACTTAGCCTTATCTTAACACTGCGTAACGCATGTAAGTAAAATTATTTTCATGAAGTAAGCCATCGGTACCCGACTAGTGCGATTCCATCGATTACTTATAATGACTCGAATGATTAAAACACATTCTGTCATGAACGGGGGAGGCTCTTCGTGAACAAAACTCGGTACATGCACGATGTTTTTAAGCGGAGTCACCTCCACGCCCTCTGTCAGCCGCAAGCGCGTGATTTAATGTAATATTGTGCCGGCTGTGGTGCCATGCCGCGATTGGCAAGATGTGCTGGGAACATTACAGTCATTTAAGTTGTCTAATGTCAGTATAATGTGGTGTCGTTATCCATTTCAAAACTGAAATTATTACTTAATATGAAAATTCGCACGAAAATTTTCCAATAAGTATGTGCTTATTGCGTTTGGCAAATGTATTATGAATTTATTACAATATGGGTAAGTAAATAATTTTTATTAAACATGGTATATTGCTAATCCTATGTACTTGTATCATCTTTTAAAAAGGTTTTCTGCAACCATATACACACTGACAACTGAATTTATTCAAACGCATCATCAGTGGTTCCATGCAAACAACACGCAGAATAGGCGGAATAATAACATCAGCTAGGCTTCAACTCAACTCCTCCGAGCGACAACTTGATAGCGCTGACGTCACGCCCCGGCCAGCCTCCCCTCTCCCCGCTAGGGCAGGCCCCGCCGCCCCGGGGCTGTAATATCATAAATTCGCACTAATTACCGCCCCTCCCCAATCGTCACCGGATCCGCTGCACATCAAAGCGAGCGACGCCGCGGGACCTCAAGAACTTTATACGTAGAGTAGGTACCTACGTACCTATAGCTTCAATTGTATCTGGGTTGTAGAGGTATTAATATATTTTACTCTACATTTAATGGTTTCAACCACAGAGAAAAGACTAAAGAAAGAGGTGCCCGTATTAGATATGTGTATGAAACAAAACGTGGTCATTGTTTTTTCATTTTCATTTTACTATTTACCGGTAAATAGTTGAACTACTCGCTTCGTTTTATGTCGATGTTTGTACTAGGCCGATCACTCGGCCGACTTGCTTAGGGCCAGTCCCCTTAGTAACTGTTCCATGGTTTCAACTGTCGACGTGACACTAATAGAGTACTTAAAGTCAGTTTTTATTCATTCAAATACCTATTACATCAGCATTCCGTTTCTTAGAAATATTCTTAAAACTACTAACTCACCAATATTTACCATTGGAATGATCCGACCTTAAAGTGTTTAGCCAAGATATCCCGAATAAATATTGATCGGTAATTACGAGTGAGAGGAGTTGGCTCGCCACTCGCCGCCGCCCGCGCCGCCGCGACCGCCACGCCGCCGCTAAGCACGGCCGCGTCTACGCGAGCCCACACTAACCATGTCGGGTTTATCTTCCAGGCGAGCCACGTCACCCACCAGTCGTGAGTTTATCTTTCAGCCACATCACCCAGCTGTCGGGGCTCCGACCACGCGGTGTTGTCGTTACAATATATTTATACAGATGATAAAGTTAACAGTAGCTCTACTATGACTTTTAGTAGAGTCGCTTTAGCGATTGCACAAAATACTTGTACGGCAAGTTGTTAGTTCCCCTGATGTCTGAAAGGGCGCTGTACAATTTGATTAACGTAGACTCTAGTGACTATCGAGCATTTAACTTTTATTCCCCTTTGGATACTCATTACACAACTATAATAGACACTCAGATTACAAGGTTCTTATACATTATTTTTGGGATATACACAAAATGTTCTATATCTTACTTCATGTCCTAAACCTTCGTGTGATGTACACACACGTTTCAGCCGTTTTAATACGCAGATACACCTAATAAGAATTTAGTACAGTTGTAACTCAGGCACACTGAAATAATATTATGTCCGCAGGAGGTCCTACTCGGTACACTTTTTATGGTTCTAATTGGTTCATATCCAATCCTCTTACTATGCAGAAAGACTGTCGTGACGGCAATCTCCTAAATAATATACTGCAGTTATTAGTTCCTAGAAACATGCTATAGAATAATGAATTCGACGAGGATAGTGTCCGCGGCGGGCACGGCAGCTGGAGTCAACGCGACCCACATGACGGGCACTGATACACACCAGCCCGGTTTGATGCCTATTTAGATTCCGATCGATGAGATATGTCTAGACGAGTTATTCATATCAGATGGAGCAAAATAAGCAGCTGTACCTACATACCAGACTAACATAAAAATAGGTACCGATGAGCGACATTTTTTTACAAGTTTTGAAGTTGTATGGCTATGGATTACTTTCGTCTCGGTACCTACGCAGATTTATGCTTTCTACCTGGCATATTTGAAAGGCGCATTGTAACAATAAGACGTAGCTGAAGTAATAGCTGTGCTCGTGTTCCCTGAATCGATATTTCATTTCTTTTGTGCGGGGATGAATGCGCGGTGAAATATTGGCGGGCACAATGGCCGCTGGGCATAGACAATCGAGGCTCGCGTGACGTCCGCGCCTCGCGGGGAGCTGCGAGATCCGATCGCGAGATGCGAGATGCGAGGCGGCATGACGCTGAGATGGCTGATAAGCCCCGTCTGCTGCGATACCAGTCGAACCGACCACGACAACTCACGAACAAAAAGCATTGGGATATAGTAGAGTTGTTTCTAATTCCTTATGTATCTTATCATGTTATGTTACCATTCTCTCAATGTTTATTGTCTAGGTATGGAGATTGTTATTCTTGGAACACGTAACCAGTTTACGACTCTCGAAAGGAAATAAGAAAGACCATAAATATTTGATCAAAATTATAATTTACTAGCTTTTGCCCGCGACTTCGTCCGCGCAGAATATAAATTTAAAAATTCCGTTTCCGTTTGCTGGAACCCAAATCCCGTATCCCGTATCCGTATCCGTATCCCGTATCACGCATCCCGTATCCCGTATCCCGTATCCCGTAATCCGTATCCCGTATCCCGTATCCCGTATCCCGTATCCCGTATCCCGTATCCCGTATCCCGTATCCCGTATCCCGTATCCCGTATCCCGTATCCCGTATCCCGTATCCCGTATCCCGTATCCCGTATCCCGTATCCCGTATCCCGTATCCCGTATCCCGTATCCCGTATCCCGTATCCCGTATCCCGTATCCCGTATCCCGTATCCCTATCCGTATCCCGTATCACGCATCCCACATCCCGTATCTCGTATCCCGTATCCCGTATCCCGTATCCCGTATCCCGTATCCCGTATCCCGTATCCCGTATCCGTATCCATATCCCGTTCACGCATCCCACATCCCGTATCTCGTATCCCGTATCCCGTATCCCGTATCCCGTATCCCGTATCCCGTATCCCGTATCCCGTATCCCGCATCCCGCATCCCGCATCCCGCATCCCATATCCCGTAACCCGTATCCCGTATCCCGTATCACGTGTCTCATATACAAAATCCCGTATCCCATATCGCGTATCCCGTATCCCATACCCCGTACAATTTTCAAAAACTATTTTTTTTTTTTTAAAAGACAATCACCAATTTTCTTAATTCTAACTACAAAAATGATGAACTTCCATACAAACTTTCATCCCCTATTTTACCCCCTTAGGGGATGTATTTTCAAAAACCCTGAAATTAATATTGTTTATCTTTTAAAAGTCACCTAATCACCAATTTTTATAATTCCAACTTCAAAAAATGACGAACTTCCATACAAACTTTCACCCCCTATTTTAACCCCTTAGGGTTAAATTGTCAAAAAAAGATGAAATTATTATTTTTAATACGTAAAAAGAAACCTAAACACAAATTTTCATTATGCTAACCTCGGAAATGACGAACTTCCATACAAACTTTCGTCCCCTATTTTACCCCCTTAGGGGTTGAATTTTCAAAAACGCAGCAATTCAAGTTTTTTATTTTTAAAAAGGAACCTAAACACCAATTTTCATCATTCTAACTTCAAAAATGACGAACATCTATACAAACTTCCCAACTAACTTTCATCCCCTATTTTAACACCTTAGGGGTTGAATATTCAAAAACGCCGAAAACCATATTTTTTATTTTTAAAAAGGCACCTCATCACAAATTTTCATAATTCTAACTTGAAAAATAACGAACTCGCATACAAACTTTCATCCCCTATTTAACCCCCTTAGGGGTTGAATTTTCCAAAATCGCTTCTTATTGCTTGTCTACGTCACACAATATATCTACTATCCAAATTTCATGTCTCTAACTTCAGTAGTTTCGGCTCGGCGTTGATGAGTCAGTCAGTCAGTCAGTCAGTCAGTCAGTCAGCATCTCCCTCTTTATATATTAGTATAGAAGTATAGAAGTATAGATATAGATATAGATTAGTTTGTGTCGACTGTCCGCGTTAGTCACCGTCCGGCGGCGGCGCGGCGCGCGGCGGCGCGCGGACCTGCGACGGGTTTCCTACGAACTCCGCTTCCTACACGTTTCAGGTTAAAACTAAATTAATGTCGCGCGTTTCCCGGAACAGAGGGCCTACTCTGTTTCAAACGAAAACGAAAATTGTTTGACGTTTAGATTCGACGACGACGAAGACGTCAAACAATTTTCGTTCGTAAGAAATGTCGGAATCAATGAGAAACGTAGTAGGAAATACGGGAATTTCGTCCGAAATTTAGTTTTCGTTTGAAACAGAGTAGGCCCTCAGAGCGTGTACCCAGTTTTATGTCACTCAATGTTGGCTTTGACGGCTTTTTCGTAAAAACCGTTAAGTATTTCAGGCTTCAACCGAATTTTACGAGATACCGTTTCGGAGCAATTCGAACCGGTATCTTTATTATATTGCGGGCTTCACCTGATAACTTTCATTACCGTTCTTTTATTTTGTTTTCAGTTATTTGAGCGTTGTTCGCGGACCGGCATTGAGCGTGGAAAATTAAAAAAATCTCCGCTAAAAATCTTCGAAAACATTTTTATTCGCACTCCAAGTTAAGTCGTTAGCCGACATTTTAATTGTCAGTCGTAAAGGAAAAGTCGTAAACTTGTTTAGGTGGAGTTGTCGCGGCGAGGCGAGGCGAGGCTTGGCGAGGCTGGCCGAAGCCCACTTCGCGATATAATGAACTATTGTGGACCCGCGCCGCCGCGCCGCGCCGCGCCGTGCCGCGCCGTGCAATAACAACAGCGCAAAAACAACCAATTTCCACCCAGAACTAACTGAAGTCTCTTGTAGTGCCAAATTGGGGAGCCCTTTTGTTCCCGTTTACTGTTTGAGGACTTTAGGGAGCCATTTAAATTAAGAGCTCTTTGTAACTTGCCAATAGAAAAGGGAATGGTTTTTTTTATAGTTATAGTGATTGTGGATATTTCCTAAGCAAGAATAGCTGCAGTAATTTATTGTTACATTAGGATATGAAATATGTGCAGCTGCTTTCGTTTATAAAGTTCCTCCAAAAGATGCAAGTGGGTCGCGCGCGTCGGTCGATGCGGAGTATTGCGGAGCCATTGCAAACTTTATGAAGACGAAGCTATAAACGGAATGGGAAATAGTCTATTCGTACATTAGGCACCGGCCACATTTGGCTGCATAAAAATTCCATAAAATATTGTAATGGTCCTTTATATCCCCAATATCGTACTTTATTTCAAAACATCGTATAAAGTATGTTCTTGCGCAACCAATATAATTTTGTTTGATGAGGTTTGCAATAAAAATGTATATATGTATTTTATTATATGCTCCATTACTAAAGTAGGTATTTAATAGCGATATTTTATCTAGTATTTTTCGTAATCAAGTAAATTGCTTTTTTCGGAGAATTTTTTCAGGCCTCGATAAACACTGAGAACAACAACTAGTAATTTGTCTCGTGTCCTATTTTTTGGAACAGCAATCAAATAAACGTTTGGACGAAAACAACAAACACGGTCCCTTAAAAGTTGGACAATAACGCGGGATGTTTTTATCGTTGGCAATTAAAACGCGTCAGGGAAGCCGTTAAACAAAGCTCCTGGCTCCGCTCGGTGGGACGGGGCCAGGGGCGAGAGGCAGGGGGGCGCAGGGCGCGAGGTAGCCCTCCCAAGTTAGCGGAGCTGTCTCTTTGAATGTAGGATTTGTACTAATGTTGAACGCGCTCAGAAGACGTGTCTAGACGAGGTTCTAAAAGGGGTGCAGCCATTGAAGATTATGAATTGAAAAAAATAAACGATGTCTGAGAAATGTCAATCAACTGGTACCTGCGGTTACCGTACGTACTATTCCCATGGGAACTTGTGAAGCGGTCAAAATCACCTTGAATCGCGATCAGTTGGGAACATGTTGGGAACAAACACCAGCGCCGATATATCAACGATTTTTTGCATAAATGAATAACTATGACTCATAAATAATACGAATTGCTAATTATTAATCAGATATAGAATTAAAATTCCACGTCATAACATAGGTATTTTGATGAATACAGAATAGATTCTGACGGCATCTACTTATATTTCTCGTACGTTAATAGGGCCGTGTTTTCCTTCTCCTCGGGGAATTTCTCCGAACTCGTCCTAACACCGAATGCGTCCACACTCCACACGCGGCCGTGACATTAATATCAATGACGTTAGAAATGTTTGATTCAATCCGAATCTGAGATACCTACGAAATAGATTTAAAATTAAATCCTACCTTTTACATACCAAATCATTTGTATAGGATGTGGTCTTTTTGCCATGCTTTCCCTCCAAATTCTCAACATTCTGAATTTTGTAATCTAACAATCTGTCGTAACCTAGTTTCCGTCGCAGGACTCATTCTAAACTCTAAATACTAATACAAAAGTTGAAAAAATGCTGGATATGACTACCTGTAGTTGGTACTCTCATAATACAAGTTGATACATGACTCCTGGCGACCTGTGGACCGACTTGTTCTCAATTCTGTGCGATACTGTGGCCGGGGTATTACCGGGTGTATACCTATGTAGGTATGTGGGCGCAAGACTCGTAACTTGGTCGAGCCAACGCGATTGTTTGTAGTAACTCTTTGTAATGTCAGTTGCATTGTGCGGGGAAATGGCAGCGGTTGATTGTTCACGGCTATACAACGGCTACACCACTCTATAGTGCATAGCTTCAACAAACTATACAGTACACGGTTAGGGCTGACACTATGGCAAAACATACGTAGATATGCAAGCCGTTTCAATTTAGTACCAAAATTTTTGTTTTGTTAGGCACACGAAGAAGAACAAGGCAGGTATGGTGAATTTATGTGTCAAAATCAGCGATATCTGCCTTGTTGCCATAAGCAGGTTGTATTGTTGATTATGAGACAGAGTAAGTATGTTTACTCAATGATATGTATGAGTAGAATTCTTCAGTCATAGCCAACTATAGCTATTATTAGGGAATGTTTTTCTCGTTTCTTTTCCCCAAAGATATACTGTGAGAAGTGGATGTGTGTCGAATATATGCATATTTAAACTACCTACGGGCCTAACGAGAGTTCGGATGCGAAAACAATATTATTATTAAGTATATCAATATTTAATAAACGACGTGTTAGCAGCCCTAAAGAGAGCTCGGCGCGGAAAATTACACAACGATGACGGGTATCGATTGGTCGCACTCGCGACTCGCGATGACTGCATTGTGTGCGATTGGGGATGCCGCCGCCGCCGCCGCCCGCGCCGGCACCGTCACTGCCACCGCGCCGCGCTTCCACACAAGATGCTTCAGTTATAAAACCGCCCAATTTTAGATATAGAACTGAAAAATCTACTTTGGACTAGGTAAGTATACTATGTATCCCTGCCGACAATCCCTCCTGTGTCTATAGAAACTCACCGACTGACTGCGTGATCTATCGACACCAACGATCAATATCGTTAATCGACACAGCCGATGCGAAATCCACGCGGACCAAGTCGCGGGCAAAGGCTAGTCTTTCATCACTTTCATCACGTGTTTTATAAGTTATATTTTCTTTTGGAAATACGAGTAAAATTGTACTATATTATATATTTTAGGTCTCCTTGGAGACAGATTTAGCATATCGTACGTGTGCCATGTTGGTAAGTATTTTAAATTGTAATTCAATTCTGTAACAGCCAGACTTGGAAATAATATTCTTTTGTGAGCATACCCAAGGGCATTAGCGATGCACTGCGGGTCTCGTGGAGTGGGACACGCGGCGCGCCCTTGCGAAATTGAAATGTTACAACGTACAGCTGAATTTAAACAGTACCGAACTAGACAATGTATTATATTATCAGTAAGTAGTATGAATCATTTAAAAGATTTTTAACGACTATATTTTTTTTTGTTTATGTATTTTATAAACTTGTACACGATGGACTAAAACATATGAGAGTCAAGTACGCAATATACGTGTTATTGTGTTTTTTATACGTACCTACGTTTTATTTATTTGTTTATTAAATCAGAATTTCATTATTGGAAAATCATATACTGTATTTAAATTATAGAAAAGGTGTTGACAATTTCCAGTTGCTATTACTATTCGTAACCAGAGTTGCAAAAAAAACAGGAAAATTAAAACGAAAACTGTTTAAAACGTGTTTAAATCATGATTTAAATCAGAAAGAATAAATCACCGTGTTTAAAACATGTTTTAAATGATTAAAACATGTTTTAAACACGGTGTTTAAAACAAGGTGATTTTTTCGTAACAACCCTGTTCGTAACGAACGTGAACTCGTTAACAAGTTAACCCACTTAGATCTAATGAATTGCGTACCTTAGTACATAATGATTTAAGGGCGACTGGTGATAACAATGTCCTATCATGGCGCAGTTCTGAAGCTGGAGGCATCATGTGCGCTCTTGTCGCACGCGCAATCGCCAACCATCACCGCCTTCGCGGTAATACCTATTAAATTTTTGAATGTTACTTTGTGTAATATTACATTTTTATTTAACTCTCAAATAAGTATCTTTAATTGTCTGAATGAATTACAGCAATTTCCATGATATCGATAATTTCACGAATCTAGAATTAAACGATAAATTAGAGTGTATTTTTGGTAATAACTGAAACTACGATTGAAATTGTGATTGGTAATATCATCAAGAGATATGGGCAGAGAGGATTGGGGTACACTATATGATGTCTAATGTCTCAAGATGACGCAGCGGCACACTGCGGGCGGCGCGGCGGCCGCGGCGTCGGGAGAGTGGAGTGGGCTCTCTGAAAAGGACACGCAGCTCTCACATTTCGTGTGCCTTATATAGCACACCAGAGAATAAATTGAAGCTATAGAAATACCATTGAAACCATAATGTAGCATTGACATTAAGTATATTGAATACCTGTCGCTCGGTACCGTCACGGTAATGACATTACCGTGGCACCGTGCACGGTGCACGGTGTGCTGTGCGCGTCACGGGCCGGTCCAGTCTACACAATGAACGTCTGATAGGTAACAGTACATCATCCATTGGATCCCGGCGCGGGGCGCGGGGTGAAGGGTGCGGGCTGCGGGAGGGGCGCGGCATTATCCCTCGATTTATAAATAACAAGTGATTTATAATAACAGGCTCGCATCAAAAGCCGTTGCGTCGTCAATCCCAGATGAAAGAAGCTTTTTATTTACTTACTTTTTGTATGAGGCTTTGTAGAGGTGGATCCGATCCCCAGCACGATCCCGTACTATGACACTCCATGAACCGAGTTCTGCGAATCGTTTTTATTTCGATTGCGTTGTTTGTCGATAAAATAACATTTTTATTGCATTGAAAAATGTAAATTGATTTTAAAAAATGCGAAGCGTCGTGTTGGCACGGCTCTTGGTACGATGGTGCGCGCACCGTCGAACCCTATTCGGCGTCAACATTTCGTGATAAATTAAAGTGGAATTGTGAGAGTTGTTTGCCGCCTGTCGCCGGCTTAACTCTGTAAAGCAGCAAACTTTCAATTAAACAAGATTTTGTTATTCGGGCGAGTTATAATCCTCGAAATTTTATAATAATATATTGTCATGTTGTAGGTTCACCCTACGATTTATTCTGATCATTTATAATCGGCGTTTTTTGAGGGTCCTATTCTGTATACGGTGTGGTGCAGGGTGCAGAGGCTCCATTCGGCCGGTAATAACTTGCACATGGTTATTTGTGATTGGGTCTCACTCAACTCTCAATGCATCGTTCAATATATTCAAAGTCATTTATTTGAAAGTCTGTCAGCAGTAAATATTTTCTCGGCTCATTCATAAAACGTGTTAAGAGAATCAAGTAAATAACTATTGATTTTTTTGTAAATAATACTTCCTCTAATAGAGTTATGAGCTCTAATATGATCACCAAATTAAGACCGCAAATTACAAATCAAGGATCTCGTAGTTGTTAGTTATTTACTGATAGCACTATTACGAAACTTTATAGCAAATGGCGGTCAATGAGTAATATACGCTAAGTGCAAGTACTTCCAATGATAGCAGCATCGATTGTAGTCGCTGCATTCATCGGAATAATGAGCCATCGATCAAAAGTTCCGTCCGGAAGGGTTCCGTCGTGTATTAATGTAACAACCCTATTTTTTATGTGTGTTTAATATTTTTTGCATGAGTATACTATAAAGTTTTTTTTTAAATAACTCTAAAATTACCTTAAAATAATTTAAAAATATCTATGGAACGTGAAATTTTCGTAAAATGTCCTAACTTCTTAGATATGACATCATGACTTTGTAGTTTTAGCAAGCTATATAAAGTGAATCATTGAATCATTGAATCATTTAATATAATTATTTTTAAATTCTTTCACAACAATATGTTAAAATCTCTCTTGCGAGTTAATATAAAAATTATACTATACCCAACATTTTGCTATTGTTTTTAGCCGCACATGCCCTGAAATGACGAGGTACCGCAAGCAAAATATTGCTGTCTGTTATTTGAATACTTAGGTAAGTATTGGCACCTATTGTATATTCTGTAATAGTAAAATATGTGTGTCCGGGAAAAAATCTACATAAATTATCATTATGACTACAATCTTTAGCTATATAAACAAAACAAATGCAGCGAATGTACACACACAGGCAGATCAAAGCGTGATGTTGGAGCATGTGACATGTGACAGGCCGCGACCCGCGCCAGCGTCAGCTGCGTCTGACAGCGTCTAATAGAAAAATGGAATGAATCGATACATAGTCTGCCATTAATGTTCGCGTCTAGCAGCCCCCCCCGGCCGCTCCCTCCCTCAACCCGCCGCAGACCAGACCAGAGCTCGCCCGGGGACCATTCCGTTTCACTTCATAACAGTGCGCATCAAAGTGGCTTTTGTTATTTTAGGGATACATATAGAGCTTAGGAAAACGGGTGAAACCTTAGACCTATAGCCAAGTTATTACTTGTTCTTAAGTAATTTTTAAGCCTGTCTGACAATCCCGTTTTTGAAAAAATATTATAGACTGACAGACACCTGTCATAAAGTCACATTTATTTAGAGAATAGTGTGAGACAGGCTTCTTGCTTAGAAATTACTTACTTTAATGTATGAGGAAAGATAAGTCAGAGCTGCATATGGATATACATTAAAAGAAGTCATTTCTAAGGCAAAAACTAAACTAGAGTTTTCTTTAAAGAATTGCCTTAGTAATGACTAAGGTTAACTTAAGCAAGAATTTAAAGAAAACTCTTAAGTTTTCTTTAAATTTTCTTGAACGAACTGGATAGTATATCCTACACACTCTTTTTTTATGAACCACTAACATTTATACAGATTTTTAGTCACTTTACAATGGTTTTACAAAGTATTTCTAGAAACAAAAGTGATTTGTAATGCTAGTGTCAGTCCACCATAACTTTCTATGAATTTGGGGGATAATGTCATTCAACTGATAGCTTACTTTTTGGTACAATTAATTTAATCTTACTTAACACCATTACATTTAAAACCATCTGACCCGTAATTATACACCATAACACAGATTAACGGTCTCTTGAGTGCTTATTTCCACAAATTATGTATTACCTCAACGTTAAAAATTAATTATCATTCACACCTACCTAACATCTCTCGCAAAACACCGACGGAACCCTGTCATCAGAGCATCATCTCACGCTCACCCACTTTTTTCCTGGGGCATTAACGATAATAGGCTATTTCACATGAAGCGTTTCTGCCGTCGACAATAGCTATAGTAATCTCGACGAGGTTTTTAATTACGTTCGATTTTACACGCGGCTCCCGTCCTCGGGATTCGGCACTCGGCTTTCGGCCTTCGGCACGAATGAGCACTTATTGTTCACAATAATTTGGACCGTTAGCATACCCCTCGGCATCATAAAATTTAATATTATCTATCCCGTTTAATAATAAAACTTAATGGTTCTTTGTTAGGGATTTGTTATTTTTTATATCGTAAAAATATGTTTTATTTGTTGTATAAAATGTGGATATTAGTTTTATAAAATTACGCGTTTTTATGCCGTCTGGGAAAATATATAAATTTGTAAGTACCTACAAATACTAAGCAAACTTGCAAACTTGCTTGCTTGTAAGTAGCTACTTACTTCCCTGGCTATTCTCGGTAGAAATACTCACGTCATAAGGTCTTGGTTATTCATGGTCTGATTATGTGGTAAATAGTTTTCATTACGGAACAACCTCAGGCGGGAATAGAACGTGCAGCGTTCATGGAACCTGAAACTGCCACGCCGCCCGCCCCGCCCGCCGCCGCCGCCCCGCCGCGCCGCTCGCCGGATAGAGACTATCAAGCGAGATCAAATCTCATCGCAGTCATTTTCATGTTAACTACATTATATCGGTCCAGTAACCACGAGATGATCAGGGTCGCGATACACGACACGATCCCTCCACCGCGACCGGACCGGCGCGCGGCGGCACCGGGCGGGGCTCGGTTACCGCGGAACATGCAATAACGAGTTACTCCAAGTTATTGTGATATCCGAATACAAACTTTAATATCGGACTGATAAAGTTTTATTTAGAAAGTAATGTTCCTAATGTTATAATACGTATTTTAAAAACAACGCAATTTAAAGTAAAAAGTAGCAATATTGACGGATCTGGTAGCAAACACCGCGTTTTATGGCAGGATGCTTTATGTAGGGTGGCGATCGGTATGTTTTCGTTGCCGCAGGGTTACCAGGGTATATTTTTAAACTTTGTGAAGAACTGTTTATACACTAAATCACATATTTATGATGCATGGGGGGGGGGGGGGGAGTACGGTATACAGACAGTGATACTGCAAGTTTTTTTTGTCTAATGCCTTTTATATAGATTAAAATAATTATTACATTTTGATACCTACAAAAAGTTGTAGTCACTTGGTGTAGCTTACAGGGGTCTTTCGATTTAATTTTTCGTTCCAAATAATACATTCTACGAATTTAAACTATTTGCACGTAACAATAGGGTATTCAACCCTATTTTAATGCGGCGTTGTGCTCGCTACAAAGTGCGGAAAGAGGTCGGTGACACAAAGGGCGCAGCTTACGTTACGATTTTATGTGCGCATACAATGGCCGCCGACCGGCGCGGGCGGGCGGGCGGGCGGGCGGGCTCCCTCCACATGCTCCTGCGACTCGTTACTTCATATTGTGCCTACATATGTATGTGCACGCATTGTAAATATTGTAATATTCCAACTACTATAATAACCATTTCCAATATTCCAATCCCATTCCATATTCCATCCAAACATTACTACAATGGTCCCCAATTTTCGTCACGAATTTGCAATAGTTTCTTCTCCTTTTGGAGTTAGTTCACTATCTAAGTTCCAGTCTTACTATCGGAAGCGACCTATCTCTTGATACAGCCATAATAACCCATACTCCCACGCAAGCTTTCCAAAAGTAGGTAAGCATAGCTCGTGTGGATTTTAATAATAATTGAGTAAAAGGCCAAATCCCACTCACTACGTGACTCTGAAATCTCCTAAAATATATAGCCTAATGTTCCCTCTCTATAGTGTGAGTATATTCTATGGTTTGCTCTTAGGCGCTCCCCAGGAAAGGACTTATTACACTGAACGTCAGCGTGATATACAGATACACGTTAAATTGTGGTAAAATATTTTGGTTACTGAGGAAAATAAAAGTAGTGTGAGTGAGTGAACACAAAGAAAGCAAATTTTATTGGTCCTCTAAAAATAAAACCAAATAAATAAATATAAAATCATTGTAATTAGCCCATTTCAACGTCCCACTCCTGGGCATTGATGGATATTCCTCACTTTTTTTTCTTATCGCAGCTACAAGTTACGTATTATCTGGGGCGCATTGTCCGAAGTTCATTTCCCGGACCCGACCGTGGCGACCGGCGATCGGGGGGCTTCCCGTCCGTCCCTTTGATCTCGCCGCTCCTAATTACCCGCTCCTAAAACGGTCCATTTTCTGCTGCTTTCGGCTGCGGGGTCCGCTGCGCCCGCGCCGCCGCCGCCCCGCGCCGCCCCGCCGCGCCGCCCGCCGCCGCCCAGCCATAACTGATACCTACCTGAGACGATGCTACGAACTCTATGTAATTGACATTCCAAACAATTAAAAATGTTGAAGCTCCTGATAACAGCATAACTGAATTTCATTTAATATATACTTATATATAGGTATCTATACAATATCTGGGTCGGTACCTGTGATCAACGGGAAAATCTCTTTTAACTGTTTTTGAGCTTCTGTTTTTAACTGTTGTTTGAGCCACAGACCGCATTCAAAGGTTTTAAACGTATAAGAGTCGAATTGGGGATTTGAAAGAAGTTCTTTTTGATCGATAGATAGCACACTATTTTGACAACATCACAAATATGACCTGGGTTAAAACCGAAGTAAGAAATGCAATCGCCGGTTTAAACTAGTGTACGAACATTGTACGAATCAATCAATATGAGTCTCGTGTCACCTGTAGCTGAATATTTATTATCTTTCTCATTTTACTTCTTTGTTTCGGGCACGTAGGATCATTTTTTTCTCCTTTATGAGTATTGAAACTATTGGATTGGATCGTATCGAGTAGGTATGAGGCAATCCATTAACAGAGACAATGAAGCCGGTATACGAGTGTTTTTCCCATTATCTAGAAATAATAAAGTTTCCCATTACAATATTCTATAATACCATCCCCTCTTACCGGTGTGAAGTTGGCGGCCTAAAGTTGGCGGCCTTTATAACTCGACAAAATTCAAGTGTTCATAATTTTTTTAAACAGAAAAGCAAATATTACTTTGAAATGAGGAAAAACGGAAAACTACAGCATCCTAGGTGGAAACTTTTATAAAGAAAAACCATTTTTGAACGGTTTTCTTACAATTATTTGCGATTCGATGCGTTTCGATGGATTTCTCAACCACTTTTACAAGACCGATTCTCAAGAAACGTTTCACATCGATACAGTCCCCATGAAAATATAATATCACGGTAGTGTAAACCTTCGATCTTCAAATCCTGATGCTGCAGGGGTACTGCCCGCCTAAACGGTGAGTCTGTACGAAAATATGATTCTGAATTAGTAATGTGGGTATCAAGCAGAAAGTACGACCGGCCACTCTGAGCTCCAACTCCTGACTCTTGATGCTGCAGAAATACTAACAACTAAAATAACGAGACTTAGGCTAGGAGTTGTGGATCTGGAAACAACCTGCAGCCGAAAATGTTGTTAATTTTTCGGTCTAGTCTCTTTTCAACCAACAAGGACGGCATGGAAGGAGATTTTTGAGGTGTCGCTGGAAAGCTATTAAGTCAAGGAACACGCCTGCATTAGTCACAAAGTGATACGAGACCTAGTTTGGAAGTTATGCATCTGGAAACAACCTGCAGCCGAAAATTTTAATAATTTTTGGGTCCAGTCTCTTTTCAACCCACAAGGACGGCATGGAAGGAGATTTTTGAGATGTCGCTGGAAAGCTATTGAGTTAAGGCACAAGCATGCATTAGTCAGAAAGTGATACGAGACCTAGTTTGGGAGTTATGCATCTGGAAACATCCTGCAACCGAAAATTTTGTAAATTTTTCGATCTAGTCTCTTTTCAACCCACAAGGACGGCATGGAAGGAGATTTTTGAGGTGTCGGTGGAAAGCTATTGAGTTAAGGAACACGCCTGCATTAATCACAAAGTGATACGAGACCTAGTTTGGGAGTTGTGCATCTGGAAATAACCTGCAGCCGAAAATTTTGTAAAGTTTTCAGTCTAGTCTCTTTTCAACCCACAAGGACGGCATGGAAGGAGATTTTTGAGGTGTCGGTGGAAAGCTATTGAGTTAAGGCACAAGCCTGCATTAGTCAGAAAGTGATACGAGACCTAGTTTGGGAGTTATGCATCTGGAAACATCCTGCAACCGAAAATTTTGTAAATTTTTCGATCTAGTCTCTTTTCAACCCACAAGGACGGCATGGAAGGAGATTTTTGAGGTGTCGGTGGAAAGCTATTGAGTTAAGGAAAACGCCTGCATTAGTCACAAAGTGATACGAGACCTAGTTTGGGAGTTATGCACCTGGAAACAACCTGCAGCCGAAAATTTTAATAATTTTTGGGTCCAGTCTCTTTTCAACCCACAAGGACGGCATGGAAGGAGATTTTCGAGGTGTCGCTAGAAAGCTATTGAGTTAAGGAACACGCCTGCATTAATCACAAAGTGATACGAGACCTAGTTTGGGAGTTGTGCATCTGGAAATAACCTGCAGCCGAAAATTTTGTAAAGTTTTCAGTCTAGTCTCTTTTCAACCCACAAGGACGGCATGGAAGGAGATTTTTGAGGTGTCGATGTAAAGCTATTGAGTCAAGGAAAACGCCTGCATTAGTCACAAAGTGATACGAGACCTAGTTTGGGAGTTATGCACCTGGAAACAACCTGCAGCCGAAAATTTTTATAATTTTTGGGTCCAGTCTCTTTTCAACCCACAAGGACGGCATGGAAGGAGATTTTTGAGATGTCGCTGGAAAGCTATTGAGTTAAGGCACAAGCCTGCATTAGTTACAAAGTGATACGAGACCTAGTTTGGGAGTTGTGCATCTGGAAACAACCTGCAGCCGAAAATTGTGTAAATTTTTCGATCTAGTCTTTTTTCAACCCACAAGGACGGCATGGAAGGAGATTTTTGAGGTGTCGCTAGAAAGCTATTGAGTTAAGGAACACGCCTGCATTAATCACAAAGTGATACGAGACCTAGTTTGGGAGTTGTGCATCTGGAAATAACCTGCAGCCGAAAATTTTGTAAAGTTTTCAGTCTAGTCTCTTTTCAACCCACAAGGACGGCATGGAAGGAGATTTTTGAGGTGTCGGTGGAAAGCTATTGAGTCAAGGAAAACGCCTGCATTAGTCACAAAGTGATACGAGACCTAGTTTGGGAGTTATGCACCTGGAAACAACCTGCAGCCGAAAATTTTAATAATTTTTGGGTCCAGTCTCTTTTCAACCCACAAGGACGGCATGGAAGGAGATTTTTGAGGTGTCGCTAGAAAGCTATTGAGTTAAGGAACACGCCTGCATTAATCACAAAGTGATACGAGACCTAGTTTGGGAGTTGTGCATCTGGAAATAACCTGCAGCCGAAAATTTTGTAAAGTTTTCAGTCTAGTCTCTTTTCAACCCACAAGGACGGCATGGAAGGAGATTTTTGAGATGTCGCTGGAAAGCTATTGAGTTAAGGCACAAGCCTGCATTAGTTACAAAGTGATACGAGACCTAGTTTGGGAGTTGTGCATCTGGAAACAACCTGCAGCCGAAAATTGTGTAAATTTTTCGATCTAGTCGTTTTTCAACCCACAAGGACAGCATGGAAGGAGATTTTTGAGGGGTCGCTGGAAAGCTATTGAGTTAAGGAACTCGCCTGCATTAGTCACAAAGTGATACGAGACCTAGTTTGGAAATTGTTCATCTGGAAAAAACCTGCAGCCGAAAATTTTCATAATTTTTGGGTCCAGTCTCTTTTCAACCCACAAGGACGGCATGGAAGGAGATTTTTCAGATGTCGCTGGAAAGCTATTGAGTTAAGGAATAAGCCTGCATTAGCCACAAAGTGATACGAGACCTAGTTTGGAAGTTGTGCATCTGGAAACAACCTGTAGCCGAAAATTTTGTAAATTTTTCGATCTAGTCGTTTTTCAACCCACAAGGACGGCATGGAAGGAGATTTTTGAGGGGTCGCTGGAAAGCTATTGAGTTAAGGAACTCGCCTACATTAGTCACAAAGTGATACGAGACCTAGTTTGGATGTTGTGCATCTGGAAACAACCTGCAGCCGAAAATTTTAATAATTTTTGGGTCCAGTCTCTGTTCAACCCACAAGGACGGCATGGAATGAGATTTTTGAGGTGTCGGTGGAAAGCTATTGAGATAAGGAACAAGCCTGCATTAGTTACAAAGTGATACGAGACCTAGTTTGGGAGTTGTGCATCTGGAAACAACCTGCAGCCGAAAATTTTGTAAATTTTTCGATCTAGTCGTTTTTCAACCCACAAGGACGGCATGGAAGGAGATTTTTGAGGTGTCGCTGGAAAGCTATTGAGTTAAGGAACTCGCCTGCATTAGTCACAAAGTGATACGAGACCGAGTTTGGATGTTGTGCATCTGGAAACAACCTGCAGCCGAAAATTTTAATAATTTTTGGGTCCAGTCTCTGTTCAACCCACAAGGACGGCATGGAAGGAGATTTTTGAGGTGTCGGTGGAAAGCTATTGAGATAAGGAACAAGCCTGCATTAATCACAAAGTGATACGAGACCTAGTTTGGGAGTTGTGCATCTGGAAACAACCTGCAGCCGAAAATTTTGTAAAGTTTTCAGTCTAGTCTCTTTTCAACCAACAAGGACGGCATGGAAGGAGATTTTTGCAGTGTCGGTGGAAAGCTATTGAGATAAGGTACACGCCTGCATAAGTCACAAAATGATACGAGAGTTATTTTCAGAGTTACGATTCCAGACATTTCCAGCGGCCTATATTTTTACACCTTTTTCAAGCCAGACAACCCCCAAGGACGGCATGGAAGGAGTATCTTAAGGTGTCTTGTGAAAGCTCCTGAGTCAGTAAACAAGCCTACATAAGTCACAAAGTGATACGAGACCTACTTTCAGAATTATGAGTCTAGACATTTCCAGCGGCCTATTTTTGGTGGTATTGCGTTGAAGTCTTTTTAATAAATGAATAATTGTTCAGTCCAGCCTGTATAAGACCCCGAAGAACGGCATGGAAGAATCATTTTTTGGTGTCTTTTGATAGCTCTTGAGTTGAGAAACATGCCTACATTAGTCACAAAGTGATACGAGACCTAGGTTGGGAGTTGTGCATCTGGAAACAACCAGCAGCCGATAATTTTGATAACTTTTCGGTGTAACCTCGATAAAACCACCAAGAACGGCATGGAAGGAGATTTTTGAGGTGTCGGAGGAAAGCTCTTGAGTTAAGAAATACGGCTACATTAGTCGCAAAGTGATACGAAACTTATTTAACCGACTTCAAAAAAAGAAGGATGTTCTATGTTCGGCTGTATGTATGTTTTTTTTTTATATGTATGTTCACCGATTTCTCCGGCATTTATGAACCGATTTGAAAAAATATTTTGTTGTTCAGTAGATCGTTTATCGATTTATGAATCAATTTTTCTTTTTAAACTGTTATTTGGTAGGTGACTAAGTCGTTTTGGTCCCGTAAAAAAATCATTTCGGAAATCTACCCCCAAAGGGGGAAACTAGGGGTAGAAGTACGGTAGAAAAATATATTTGTGTCCGATTGACTTGAAACTTAGTATGTATACTCCATATAATAAATTAAGAAACTTTTGTTTAGGAATCTTGGAAAGGTCACCCCCAAAGGGGTAATTTGGGGTAATTTGGGGTGGGGGGTTTTTTATTTTATTCTTTCCTATTCTTTATTATATTATAATTTATATGATGTATTATATACCTAATATATATTTCGCACGTACGTCTTTTACTTGTTTATTTCATTAGATTTATTTTGTTACATTTATTTATTTTCTATTGGGTAGCCAGTGCTTTGTACGTATGACCCATTGAGGAGGGTTTGGCTGAAAATCAGCGCTGGGGGGTCTCGGTCCCCTCAATTCCAGCCAGATTCCTTTTCAGCACAGTTCGCATTGACTTCTTTTTATTTTTGTTTTTGTTTTATTTGTTTATGTTCTATGTCTTGCGTGTTGTGTCGAAAAAATGTTTTTTCTTTCTTTCTTTCTTTCATAAAGTTTGTATGGCGCCACTAAAAATCATGAAATAAAATTATTTTTATAAAAAATAAAAACCGACTTCAAAAAAACCTGGAGCACTAAAAAGCCTGAAATAATATTTCTATTACCACCACTGCCTACCTCATCTTCCATGCCATCCTTGGGGGTTGTCTGACCTGACAAAAGTGTACAAATTTAGGCCGCTGGAAACGTCTGGACTCGTAACTCTGAAAATAAGTCTCATATCACTTTGTGACTAATGTAGCCGTATTCCTTAACTCAAGAGCTTTTCACTGACATCTCAAAAATCTCCTTCCATGCCGTCCTTGGGGGTTGTCTGACCTGAAAAAAGTGTAAAAATTTTGGCCGCTGGAAACGTCTGGACTCGTAACTCTGAAAATAAGTGTCGTATCACTTTGTGACTAATGTAGCCGTATTCTCTAACTCAAGAGCTTTTTACCGACATTTCAAAAATCTCCTTCCATGCCGTCCTTGGGGGTTGTCTGACCTGAAAAAGGTGTAAAAATTTTGGCCGCTGGAAATGTCTGGACTCGTAACTCTGAAAATAAGTCTCGTATCACTTTGTGACTTATGTAGCCGTATGCCTTAACTCAAGGGCTTTCCACCGACACCTCAAAAATCTCCTTCCATGCCGTCCTTGGGGGTTGTCTGACCTGACAAAAGTGTAAAAATTTAGGCCGCTGGAAACGTCTGGACTCCTAACGTTGAAAATAAGCCTCGTATCACTTTGTGACTAATGTAGCCGTATTCCTTAACTCAAGAGCTTTTCACTGACATCTCAAAAATCTCCTTCCATGCCGTCCTTGGGGGTTGTCTGACCTGAAAAAGGTGTAAAAATTTTGCCCGCTGGAAATGTCTGGACTCGTAACTCTGAAAATAAGTCTCGTATCACTTTGTGACTTATGTAGCCGTATGCCTTAACTCAAGGGCTTTCCACCGACACCTCAAAAATCTCCTTCCATGCCGTCCTTGGGGGTTGTCTGACCTGAAAAAGGTGTAAAAATTTTGGCCGCTGGAAATGTCTGGACTCGTAACTCTGAAAATAAGCCTCGTATCACTTTGTGACTAATGTAGCCGTATTCCTTAACTCAAGAGCTTTTCACTGACATCTCAAAAATCTCCTTCCATGCCGTCCTTGGGGGTTGTCTGACCTGAAAAAGGTGTAAAAATTTTGGCCGCTGGAAATGTCTGGACTTGTAACTCTGAAAATAAGTCTCGTATCACTTTGTGACTTATGTAGCCGTATGCCTTAACTCAAGGGATTTCCACCGACACCTCAAAAATCTCCTTCCATGCCGTCCTTGGTGGTTTTATAGAGGTTAGACCGAAAAGTTATCAACATTTTCGGCTGCGGGTTGTTTCCAGATGCACAACTCCCAAACTAGGTCTCGTATCACTTTGTGACTTATGTAGGCGCGTTCCTTGTTTCAAGAGCTTTCCAACGACACCTCGGAAAATTCCTTCCATGCCGTTCTTGGGAGTCGTATGGAGGCAAGACCGAAAAGATGTTTATTCATTAGAAAGACTTCAACGCAATCCTGCCTAAAAAAGGCCGCTGGATATGTCTAGACTCGTTATTCTGAAAGTAAGTCTCGTATCACTTTGTGACTAATGTAGCCGTATTCCTTAACTCAAGGGCTTTCCACCGACACCTCAAAAATCTCCTTCCATGCCGTCCTTGGGGGTTGTCTGACCTGAAAAAGGTGTAAAAATTTTGGCCGCTGGAAATGTCTGGACTCGTAACTCTTAAAATAAGTCTCGTATCACTTTGTGGCTAATGTAGCCGTATTCCTTAACTCAAGAGCTTTTCACTGACATCTCAAATATCTCCTTCCATGCCGTCCTTGGGGGTTGTCTGACCTGAAAAAGGTGTAAAAATTTTGGCCGCTGGAAATGTCTGGACTCGTAACTCTGAAAATAAGTCTCGTATCACTTTGTGACTTATGTAGCCGTATGCCTTAACTCAAGGGCTTTCCACCGACACCTCAAAAATCTCCTTCCATGCCGTCCTTGGGGGTTGTCTGACCTGAAAAAGGTGTAAAAATTTTGGCCGCTGGAAATGTCTGGACTCGTAACTCTGAAAATAAGTCTCGTATCACTTTGTGACTTATGTAGCCGTATGCCTTAACTCAAGGGCTTTCCACCGACACCTCAAAAATCTCCTTCCATGCCGTCCTTGGGGGTTGTCTGACCTGACAAAAGTGTATAAATTTAGGCCGCTGGAAACGTCTGGACTCCTAACGTTGAAAATAAGCCTCGTATCACTTTGTGACTAATGTAGCCGTATTCCTTAACTCAAGAGCTTTTCACTGACATCTCAAAAATCTCCTTCCATGCCGTCCTTGGGGGTTGTCTGACCTGAAAAAGGTGTAAAAATTTTGCCCGCTGGAAATGTCTGGACTCGTAACTCTGAAAATAAGTCTCGTATCACTTTGTGACTTATGTAGCCGTATGCCTTAACTCAAGGGCTTTCCACCGACACCTCAAAAATCTCCTTCCATGCCGTCCTTGGGGGTTGTCTGACCTGACAAAAGTGTATAAATTTAGGCCGCTGGAAACGTCTGGACTCCTAACGTTGAAAATAAGCCTCGTATCACTTTGTGACTAATGTAGCCGTATTCCTTAACTCAAGAGCTTTTCACTGACATCTCAAAAATCTCCTTCCATGCCGTCCTTGGGGGTTGTCTGACCTGAAAAAGGTGTAAAAATTTTGCCCGCTGGAAATGTCTGGACTCGTAACTCTGAAAATAAGTCTCGTATCACTTTGTGACTTATGTAGCCGTATGCCTTAACTCAAGGGCTTTCCACCGACACCTCAAAAATCTCCTTCCATGCCGTCCTTGGGGGTTGTCTGACCTGAAAAAGGTGTAAAAATTTTGGCCGCTGGAAATGTCTGGACTCGTAACTCTGAAAATAAGCCTCGTATCACTTTGTGACTAATGTAGCCGTATTCCCTAACTTAAGAGCTTTTCACCGACATCTCAAAAATCTCCTTCCATGCCGTCCTTGGTGGTTTTATAGAGGTTAGACCGAAAAGTTATCAACATTTTCGGCTGCGGGTTGTTTCCAGATGCACAACTCCCAAACTAGGTCTCGTATCACTTTGTGACCTATGTAGGCGCGTTCCTTGTTTCAAGAGCTTTCCAACGACACCTCGGAAAATTCCTTCCATGCCGTTCTTGGGAGTCGTATGGAGGCAAGACCGAAAAGATGTTTATTCATTAGAAAGACTTCAACGCAATCCTGCCTAAAAAAGGCCGCTGGATATGTCTAGACTCGTTATTCTGAAAGTAAGTCTCGTATCACTTTGTGACTAATGTAGCCGTATTCCTTAACTCAAGGGCTTTCCACCGACACCTCAAAAATCTCCTTCCATGCCGTCCTTGGGGGTTTTCTGACCTGAAAAAGGTGTAAAAATTTTGGCCGCTGGAAATGTCTGGACTCGTAACTCTTAAAATAAGTCTCGTATCACTTTGTGGCTAATGTAGCCGTATTCCTTAACTCAAGAGCTTTTCACTGACATCTCAAAAATCTCCTTCCATGCCGTCCTTGGGGGTTGTCTGACCTGAAAAAGGTGTAAAAATTTTGGCCGCTGGAAATGTCTGGACTTGTAACTCTGAAAATAAGTCTCGTATCACTGTGTGACTAATGTAGCCGTATTCCCTAACTTAAGAGCTTTTCACCGACATCTCAAAAATCTCCTTCCATGCCGTCCTTGGTGGTTTTATAGAGGTTAGACCGAAAAGTTATCAACATTTTCGGCTGCGGGTTGTTTCCAGATGCACAACTCCCAAACTAGGTCTCGTATCACTTTGTGACTTATGTAGGCGCGTTCCTTGTTTCAAGAGCTTTCCAACGACACTTCGGAAAATTTCTTCCATGCCGTTCTTGGGGGTCGTATAAGTTGAATATTCCTACTATTATCCGGGAATATAAACAATCAAAGACCGAGTCAGCGACACAACTGCTTTATTGACATTGACGTAACAGTTAAGCAGTGTTGCCAATATACAAAAGTAGGACAAGTATACCACAGTATAGAGGCAAGACCGAAAAGATGTTTATTCATTAGAAAGACTTCAACGCAATCCTGCCTAAAAAAGGCCGCTGGATATGTCTAGACTCGTAATTCTGAAAGTAAGTCTCGTATCACTTTGTGACTAATGTAGCCGTATTCCTTAACTCAAGGGCTTTCCACCGACACCTCATAAATCTCCTTCCATGCCGTCCTTGAAGGTTGTCTGACCTGAAAAAGGTTAAAAATTTAGGCCGCTGGAAACGTCTGGACTCGTAACGTTGAAAATAAGTCTCGTATCACTTTGTGACTAATGTAGCCGTATTCCTTAACTCAAGAGCTTTTCACCGACACCTCAAAAATCTCCTTCCATGCCGTCCTTGGTGGTTTTATAGAGGTTAGACCGAAAAGTTATCAACATTTTCGGCTGCGGGTTGTTTCCAGATGCACAACTCCCAAACTAGGTCTCGTATCACTTTGTGACTTATGTAGACACGTTCCTTGTTTCAAGAGCTTTCCAACGACACCTCGGAAAATTCCTTCCATGGCGTTCTTGGGGGTCGTATAGAGGCAAGACCGAAAAGATGTTTATTCATTAGAAAGACTTCAACGCAATCCTGCCTAAAAAAGGCCGCTGGAAATGTCTGGACTCGTAACTCTGAAAATAAGTCTCGTATCACTTTGTGACTTATGTAGCCGTATGCCTTAACTCAAGGGCTTTCCACCGACACCTCAAAAATCTCCTTCCATGCCGTCCTTGGGGGTTGTCTGACCTGACAAAAGTGTAAAAATTTAGGCCGCTGGAAACGTCTGGACTCCTAACGTTGAAAATAAGCCTCGTATCACTTTGTGACTAATGCAGCCGTATTCCTTAACTCAAGAGCTTTTCACTGACATCTCAAAAATCTCCTTCCATGCCGTCCTTGGGGGTTGTCTGACCTGAAAAAGGTGTAAAAATTTTGGCCGCTGGAAATGTCTGGACTCGTAACTCTGAAAATAAGTCTCGTATCACTTTGTGACTTATGTAGCCGTATGCCTTAACTCAAGGGCTTTCCACCGACACCTCAAAAATCTCCTTCCATGCCGTCCTTGGGGGTTGTCTGACCTGACAAAAGTGTAAAAATTTAGGCCGCTGGAAACGTCTGGACTCCTAACGTTGAAAATAAGCCTCGTATCACTTTGTGACTAATGTAGCCGTATTCCTTAACTCAAGAGCTTTTCACTGACATCTCAAAAATCTCCTTCCATGCCGTCCTTGGGGGTTGTCTGACCTGAAAAAGGTGTAAAAATTTTGCCCGCTGGAAATGTCTGGACTCGTAACTCTGAAAATAAGTCTCGTATCACTTTGTGACTTATGTAGCCGTATGCCTTAACTCAAGGGCTTTCCACCGACACCTCAAAAATCTCCTTCCATGCCGTCCTTGGGGGTTGTCTGACCTGAGAAAGGTGTAAAAATTTTGGCCGCTGGAAATGTCTGGACTCGTAACTCTGAAAATAAGCCTCGTATCACTTTGTGACTAATGTAGCCGTATTCCTTAACTCAAGAGCTTTTCACTGACATCTCAAAAATCTCCTTCCATGCCGTCCTTGGGGGTTGTCTGACCTGAAAAAGGTGTAAAAATTTTGGCCGCTGGAAATGTCTGGACTCGTAACTCTGAAAATAAGTCTCGTATCACTTTGTGACTTATGTAGCCGTATGCCTTAACTCAAGGGCTTTCCACCGACACCTCAAAAATCTCCTTCCATGCCGTCCTTGGGGGTTGTCTGACCTGACAAAAGTGTAAAGATTTAGGCCGCTGGAAACGTCTGGACTCCTAACGTTGAAAATAAGCCTCGTATCACTTTGTGACTAATGTAGCCGTATTCCTTAACTCAAGAGCTTTTCACTGACATCTCAAAAATCTCCTTCCATGCCGTCCTTGGGGGTTGTCTGACCTGAAAAAGGTGTAAAAATTTTGGCCGCTGGAAATGTCTGGACTCGTAACTCTGAAAATAAGTCTCGTATCACTTTGTGACTTATGTAGCCGTATGCCTTAACTCAAGGGCTTTCCACCGACACCTCAAAAATCTCCTTCCATGCCGTCCTTGGGGGTTGTCTGACCTGACAAAAGTGTAAAAATTTAGGCCGCTGGAAACGTCTGGACTCCTAACGTTGAAAATAAGCCTCGTATCACTTTCTGACTAATGTAGCCGTATTCCTTAACTCAAGAGCTTTTCACTGACATCTCAAAAATCTCCTTCCATGCCGTCCTTGGGGGTTGTCTGACCTGACAAAAGTGTAAAAATTTTGGCCGCTGAAAATGTCTGGACTCGTAACTCTGAAAATAAGTCTCGTATCACTTTGTGACTAATGTAGCCGTATTCCTTAACTCAAGAGCTTTTCAGCGACTCCTCAAAAATCTCCTTCCATGCCGTCCTTGGGGCTTTTATAGAGGTGAGACCGAAAAGTTTGCAAAATTTTCGGCTGCAGGTTGTTTCGAGATGCACAACTCCCAAACTAGGTCTCGTATCACTTTGTGACTAATGCAGGCGTATTTCTTAACTCAAGAGCTTGCTACGGACACCTCAAAAATTTCCTTCCATGCCGTCCTTGGGGGTTTTATAGAGGTTAGACCGAAAAGTTGTCAAAATCTTCGGCTGCGGATTGTTTCCAGATCCACAACTCCTAACCTAGGTCTCGTAGGTCAGGACTCGTTATTTTACTTGGTACCATTCCTGCAGCATCAAGAGTCAGGAGTTGGAGCTCGGAGTGGCCGTTCGTAGTTTCTGCTTGATACCTACATTACTAATTCAGAATAATATTTTCGTACAGACTCACCGTTTAGGCGGGCAGTACCCCTGCAGCATCAGGATTTGAAGGTAGAAGGTTTATACTACCGTGATATTATATTGTCATGGGGACTGTATCCATGTGCAACGTTTCATGTGAATCGGTCATGTAAAAGTGGTTGAGAAATCCATCGAAATATTTGAAGCAAATAATTGTAAGAAAACCGTTCAAAAATGGTTTTTCTTTATACATTTTCCAACCTAGGATGCTGCAGTTTTCCTTTTTTCCTTATTTCAAAGTATTAAGAGCGTTTCTGTTTAAAAAATATGAACACTTTAATTTTGTCGGGTTATAAAGGCCGCCAACTTTAGGCCGCCAACTTCACACCGGTTCCCCTCTTCACACAATACACGTCTTCTATTGTAGTAGAACTAAAAAGCCATGTGCTATATAAAGGACAATATAATATACGGCATTTGATATTTAACACCACCGCAGCCTTCCAACGCCATCAAAGGGACGCCGTACAGTCCCCATTGTGTCAACATCACGTTTTGGGGTAAACGCACCTTTACCGGGCACGGTGGAGCCGGCCAAACATTCCACCGATCCCATTTCTTTTTAAGTTTGAATGGTAGGTATGTTTCCATTAGGCTTTCGACCAAATCCCGAGAACTTTGCTGAAAATGAACGGATTATCTTCAAAAATATACCCGTAGTTTAGATGTTATTAAGGGATGCACTAATGAAATGTTATGATAAATTGACTGACTTTTGAAAACCCATTTTATTTTATAATTTGTAAGCGATCGTCATTTTAATTCTATCGTTCGATCGTTATTTACAAATCATTTCAATTCTGGAAAATTATTAGGGCGTTAAGACGTGTCACCAATTTCAAGTGCAGTTTAGTCAGCACAACTCATCCCTCGGATCTTAGGGTTTGCCGCCGCTATTATATAGGTGGGCTCAAATGAAAATAACGACGAGCAATAAACTTATTTACCTCACGTTTTTACGGCGAACGCATTATATGGAGTATGGTTTACGAGTCTTCCCGGTTTATTATGAACGTTAAAATGTATAGCTTTGTTTGTTTCCAGGGCCGCTTCAGGTACAGGTAGCCAAGAAACAACATGATATGAAACACTCTTACATACAAATAACTGTCCCTTAACACTTGACCTTGGTTCTGTGTTTTTAATCTAATAACCGCACTCGCTACTTATTATTCCGCTAAGGCCATTGAAATAAAAAATGTTGTATTGCATTTCTAAATTGAAATGTACAGTCGATGTTTTTAAAACATAATATCGTATACCTACTACACAAGTTCTCACATTGGTCTTACTTGCCTGTAATCAATCTGAAATGAATTATTTTTCATTTCATTCCATTGTGTGAAATCGAACCAGGCAAAGTGGTTCAAGACGTAAGTTATGCCCACTGTTGTATAAGAATTTAACCGTCAAAATTTGGCGCGCGGCATATAGGGGAACACGGCGAATTTTAATCGGGCGTATGATAGACATATGCTGTGCAGATGCATATCATATGCGAGCGGAAGAACCCGCCTATGAGCCATCTATGGCTTGTTCTGTGCACTGTAATCATCACTTCAGCCGCTGTAATTCAAAGATAAATGCTATGCTTTAAAAATCATTTTTATGAACAAAATTACTTTTTTTATTTTCTTAGTAAAATCTTTTATATTACTTTAATTTCATATCTGTTTATCGAGTAATGAAAAAGTGTCCAAATAATAGCACTTTAGGAAAGCACATAAACTTCTTCACTTCATTAAAGTTCAAAATGCAATACACATGAAAACGCCCTAGCTTTGAATGGTATTTTTAATTTCCATATGTCCACATGCCTACAGCAGCAGGTCAGCAGAGCCCGAGCCGCTGGAATTGGGGCGCGTTTCAAATGGCAGCCGCACATTCTTATCCTTGCGGGCGCCGGTATGCTCACGCCATGTGACCGTGCGGGTTATCAGGCATCTTACTGGCTTGGATCTGTGGGGCTGGTTTTATTGTTGTTTCGTTACATACTCAAATAATATTATTATCAATCTATCTAAAACTTGTATCAATTGAAGTAGACGGAGGGTGAGAGTCATTATTATTATCAGTTTTCAAATAAAACACTACGGCAAAGCTTCGTTTAAGCTTTTAAAGTTGAATTCCTAGGCCTGTAACAATACGACAGTTAGTCTGAATTTCGTTTAGGTTTATTGTAATTTGAGTATCGAATGGTAGAGAGCATTGTAGAGTATTGAGGTAGTAGGTAAGAATCATAAAATAATAACAATATTTAACTATAAGGTTTAATTTTAAATTTTATTTTATTTATTAAACAAAATCCACAGCCCTCACTAACAATATCATTCCTTACATAACTAAACTTACGGCCAATAAAGGATTTACATTATATAGTTAAATAGTATAATAGTATAGGGGTGTCTTTATCGGTGAGTATGGACATATTATTATTTGGATTTAATGACTACATGTTATTAACTAAAAGTGTAGTTGGAACCGTTCCATTTGAACCGACTCCGCCGGCCAGCTGTTGGCTGGTTGGTAGGTACAAATGACCCCCCCCCCTCACAGCGGAGGTGGGCACCGCGGGCACTCGCCTGTTACCGACTCATTCCGACTCGTAACGACCCAACAAATTATTCAAATTTCACTAAATATCCTATTATCATGCGAGAATAACAGTTTACACACGCACAGTACTTTACACTCGTGTGAACACCAAATTATAGGTAAGTATGTACCTAATTACTCCAAATTAAGCTTTGTTACTGAAACAAAGTGCTACCAATTCAATTGTATTAATATAGGTGACTCGGCTCGACTACGTCTACACGGGACAGTCACGTTTAAATTCTTAATGTAGCGGCACGTTATGAAGGCCGGTTTGACATGTGTGAGGGGAAAAGGATAAACCTTATTATAACCGAATAAGATTCATTTTCGCGTAATTTTTTGATATTCTTATTTTTTTAAACGGCCAGTCTTATTTCGTTATAATAAGGTTCATTTCCCCCCCCCCCCCCCCCACACGTCAAACCGGCCTTCGTAACGTGCCGCTAATATAGGTAGCGCATTGATTGAAATCGTACCACTTTAGTAACGGCTGATAAATAACAAATCAACATCTCTGACGTCATGACTTAGGTAATGTTTGGTAGGAACTTACCGAAAACTACATCTAGGACTATACGAATGTTTATAGCGTTGTTGGACTTCGTTACATTAATTAAATCTTACGACTTTTCACTGCTGTACCATCACGACATTTCGGTTTTTATTTTTACAGAAACTGGTTTTGGGATAATAATAATTAATAATTTAGCCCTTTTAACGTCCCACTGCTGGTCACGGGCCTCCCCTCAATGCGAGGGGGATTCAGGCCATAATCCACCACGCTGGCCCAGTGCGGTTTGGCGGATTTCACATGTCTAAAGACATGCAGGTTTCCTCACGATGTTTTTCCTTCACCGTAAGCAAGTGATAATCATATTCAAGTTATAATTCACACATAGATTTCGAAAAATTCAGAGGTGTGAGCCAGGGTTTGAACCCATAACCTTAAGCCCGCAAGACGCGTGCTTAACCAATCGGCTACCACTGCTATTTCGGTTTTGGCATAGGTACCTATATCTTTTGTAACGGTGGTTTTGAAGGTTTTCGTGGATCTCTATATTTTCTTTTAGGAATAGCATTTCCCAAAAGAATAACTATGTACTATTTAAATACACTCGCATTTGCCGATAGTACTAATCCCATATGTAGAGATTAAGCTAGTCTATAGCCGCTACATCTATGGAAGTCTATGGCTCTAACTCTACGCTAGCCCAGTGCTAATCCAGACTGAATATACCTAATCTTATCTGCGCGCTACCTGTATAAATTACATCCCACTCGCTTGTGGCTCGCCTCCCTTCGGCCGGTCCCCGACTCTACATCGAGGTTAATTAGCTAAACACTCAATAATTCCTGTTCATACCTCTACCGGAACACGAGTGATCATTAAATTTGATTGCGGCGTTAATTTTTATGTTTATAATTAAGACTATCGTTACGCTAGATGCAGCGACTGAACAGATGTGGGCTAAAGGATATTTGCTTACTCGTGTGTACTTTACAGTTCAGTAGCCTGTTTGAGGGTATGGCTGTTACTACATGTAATGGAGGTGTTTGAAAATAATATTATGGCGTAATAGGAAATTTATATTTCAAACAAAGAACTAAAACTAATTATCTTCAATTCATTCGCACAGATAGGTGGGTTCTGTGAACCTGTGCTACTTGTCGCCAACTCTACCCAACTCAGTAATAATACTACGCACTTCCGCTGCTGACCCCTCTACCGCCGGGAGCGTAATGCCGAGGGGTGGTGATATGCAATCAGTTTAATTGCTACGCGGTTATATGCAGCAGGTAATGTTGCCACGGTTATTGTTACCAGTGGTTGTCAACTAGATCACGAATGAAGAAACATTATCACTTTTAGTAGTTAGGTGAAAATAAATGATACGATCACGTGAAAAGAACCAACAAGTGCTGGTAAACTAACGTAAACCAAATATGAGTAGATTAAAATTATTTCAGAACAGCCACTAAGTACTTTATATGGCTGACTCTACATTATGGAACAATAAATAGCTCCACGAGCTAATGGTTGTAATTATGTCAGTGCACAAACTTAACTTGAGTAAACTGAATGTATTGTTGACCTAGTCGCGTTCGGATCCAATTAGCAAGACGGCAATATCTTTTGCCTAGTCGAATCGTCTTGTATTGTATAACAGAATGGACCATATTTTCGTGTCTATTAAAATAATTTGTGCAGTCCAAAAAAAAAATCCTTAACAGCTAGACATTTTACATTAATTTTACAATTGCTCTAGAGGGGAACTCTGTTTAGATTTCCCATGCCTTCGGTCTATAAATTAGCAGACATGTCCCCTCAATAACAATGAGATGCGAGCGGGAAGGGGAGATATGACGGTCGCACATCGTCACGGACGTTTATTTATTTATCCTGTAGCTCAATACACCGTGCTTCGGAGGCATGTTCCCGTCGGTTGTCAACTGTCAAACACATGGACGTTTCTCCATGAACCATGACGAATGCCGACTTAAGGCTAGCGAAGATACGCGTCGCATCGAATCGAGTAGAGTCGATCGCATTTTATTGTACGTCCATCTCAGACGAATCGAATCGTTCATTCATCGCAAATCTTCAACGAAGTAGGTTGGTTCTGGATAATGGACAGCTCGGATGAAGAAATGTTTTCGCCGCGCGTCCGCTTCGGCGAAGAAATTGGCCTGTGCGTGTGAGCGACTCGATTCGGCGCGTCGGACGCAGAACATACTAAATATATAAGAGGCGAATTTCTTCTATTCGATTCGACTCGATTTGGCGCGCCTAATGAACGTAAGCCTTTAGAGCGCGAGCACACTAAACTGTTATTACTGCTGACGTGTAATGTAATCAAGTGCAATTACAGAAACATTAGCGGTTACTAAGCGGTTGAACGCAGTGCACACTCAACTCGATGGATTCCACAAGCCTGTCAAAGTCTCTAACACCTAAGTCCATGGTTCCGGGTAAAATGTAAGTTTATAGACCGTAAAAGGCATAAAGTTACTCTTGGAGTACCTTTAGAGTGTAAATTGATTGAGCTTTTGAATTTCATCCTGGCAAGAAAAAACCCAGGAGAGAGATACACATACATATATAGCGAAGTAAAGAGTGGACATTTAAGTGGCGCTCATAAAATAAATAATGAGTTAGATCGGTCTTCATTGCAGATCTACAAAATATTACTTGATGGCTGAACTTTACACTAGTTTTCACAGCACATTTTCTTTTATAAATGACTTTTATTCAGTAAGTATATTTCCGTGTTCTACACAGTGTATAGTACGCTTTAAACGATAATTTCCTTCGGCCCAGTCCAATTTGAAGGAGTACCGGCTAATGGCCCCGATACACGCCCGCGCCCGCGCCGCTCGGCCAGGAACTCGGAACATATCAAAAGTCGATTAGAAGATGCACATGTTGATGTAATGGGAATACTATTATGTTGTGGAATAACGATTAAGTATACTGTACCCACTGGAACGTAAGTTGTTTTTAAAGGAACAAAGAAGGCGCTAGTGTTGACGACCTTTAGTGACCCGATAATGTTTTACATCTTTCTAATTTTCTCCTAAATATTGTTTCTGACCGATGCGGCGACGTTGGGCAAAATCACAAATGCAGGCATTTACAAAATGATCCATTCTGAACTCATTTAAACCCCTGGAGTCCCAACGAAATAAAATTCTATTGTTGATCTGTTCTGTAAAAAAAATCTGTTGCTTTTACATTCCTAATCCGCTTTACTATATCGGAGAAAAAACCCTATTAATAATAGGGCGGGCTTAACTTCTCGCTTGCGCTAGGTCTTATCTCGTATTTCGAAACACCCCATACTTATAAGCAACATATGCACGAACGTTTACGTAATTGATTATCTTTCTTTATTTACATCTTTATTTCTTTACTTCGAATAGACCGGCACACAACCACTAAGAGAACGTCGTGTGCATGTACGTCTTATACATCTACCTAGCTGGTAGGTATTACCTAAATATTTCAGTACCCTTTACGTGCGCCACCGCGGTGCGGTATATATCGCCGAGGCAAGCAGACACACCTAATTACAGTTTCCGAGAAAGGAATTAATGGAAGTATTCGTGGGCTCCTCCGCCGGGCTTCGGGGAACGGTGGTACCTGCGACATAGGCCAGGAGAGAGCGTCACACAAAAATATTAAATAAATGTATGAGACGTATTTCCATTTCCTAACAAGGCCTTCTAAATATTTATTTTTTCACACGTGTTTCGTCTTTAACGTAACGGTAACCGTTTTAACTTCGTCGAAATTTTCCACGGAAAATTATTTAATTTAGCTACGTACCTTCCGAACAACACATAAACGTAGGTAGGTACTATGTTTATTAGGTACACTATTAAATATCATATGTATGTAAAAAGATGATTAATGTACAAGTTATACGTCGAGTAGAGCCTCAATATTTTGAATACATTATTGAAGTTGCTCTCTGCCTATACATTCTACAGTGTGCTGCTAGCCTAAACTATCCAGTGGCGTGCCGAGTGACGTCGGTGCACGTAGCGGGGGGCTGGGGAGGGTGGATGGGGGGAGGGGGGGAGGTCCAACCACGCCTATCATCCGCCGAGCACCATTAATCAGCCGGCATAGAGACGCCACGCACAGCGCCGCCGCCGCCGCCGCCGCCGCCGCCGCCCCACATCCATTTATGAACCCATATTGAATACAAAATGCCCTGAGAAACTTGATATTTACCGAATCCTCCACGCTGTTCCGATCATACTGATGTTAATTAATTTATACGCTCGAACACCGAAACAAAATCAATCAGTATTGGTGCCTCTTTTCATTGTAGTGTACGGTAAATGAATAGTATTCGTAGTTAGTAATGGCAAGATAGTATACCTGCATAAATATAGTCTCTAGTATTCATCACACAAATCTCTGTCAGAAATTAATAGGCGTGCAAATTAGATCATAAATCAAGCTAATTGGTTGCACAGTGCTGCCACGTGAGGGAACATCGCGGCACTATCACAAATACACGGTCGACAAAAGCATCAAACTATATAGTTCGAGCAATCGTCCATAGATGCCGCTTTATGAAACGTTGGAAAATAACTGTAGTAAAGCTCTAGCGGTATTCTTTATTAAATTACAATCAAATTACAATAGTACAATACATCTAATATCACAGACAATCATAATGTTATATCATTTGTGTCACAGTTGCTGAGTGTTTAAACAAATTGCTAACACTAAACATAGGTTCGCTTCGGTATTCACGCACAACAAACGACTTTTATATAACATCCCACATTTCTCATCAACGTGGATCTCACTATTACGATAAGATCACACAATAATGTGCTATGATAAATGCTAACCTGGGCAAGTAGGCGATCAGAGCACGATCGCAAATAGTCCATGAAATCTGTGTCGATTCAGTCACTGCCAGTCTTCTGTACTAGTCAAGCGGATATACTGAGAGCCTACTCTGTTTCAAACGAAAACGAAATTTCGGATGAAAATCGCGTATTTACTACTACGTTTCTCGTTGATTCCGACATTTCTTACAAACGAAAATTGTTTGACGTCTTCGTCGTCGTCGAGTCTAAACGTCAAACAATTTTTGTTCGTAAGAAATGACGGAATCAATGAGAAACGTAGTAGGAAATACGCGAATTTCGTCCGAAATTTCGTTTTCGTTTGAAACAGAGTAGGCCCTCTGAAACTACTACCACTTAGTTAAAAAATCGAAGGGATTAAACACTTGCACTTTAGTAGCTGTCCGCTTTTTTATTTCCTTAGATTTGTACAGAAACGTTCCCCTCAGCGAGGAACTGCACGAGTAGCCGAGCACCGCCTCGTCGCCAGCGCACGCGCCCTCCACCAGCTGCTCCCAGCTCGCACACTGGCGGCCGGTGAACGCTCTGTCCTCCGTAACGGACGCCGCATACATCTTCCACGCTTGAGCGTGGTCACACTCTAAACTAATACTCTTACCCTCACATTCGGGATGTTTTCCATTCACCCCATTCACGTAGACATCGACGTGTCCTATCGGCTCCTCCAGCCCTAAAACCCCAGAACTAGAGTGTACTACTTGCACGAATTTCGCATCACGTCTCTCGAGTCTATATTCGGAGCGCGTGAAGCACGGCTTCGCCGGGTCCAGTGCCGTTATCCGGCCTAATTTCTTGTTCAATCGTTTTTGGACTAGTTTCCCGGTGAGGCCGGCCACGTGAGCGCCTAAACTGAAGCCAATTAGGTGTATCGAAGACACGGGGAAACCGTCTCTATGCAAGTTTTTGATGAAACTGTACAGCAAATGGGAGAGAGGGTTAACGCGCGTCGCGGATGACACGTATCCTCTGCAGAAAGACAGGCGAGTTTCGAGGACTAACACGACTGGATGCTTCGTGAGTAGTGCATTGACGAGTGCAGTCGTCGACTCGTCGTCGGGCGTGTTCCACCAGCCGGGAATGTAGAGCACGAGGGTTGAAGACGACGCGGACGCCGGCACGTCGCGGAGTCGCTGGTGGGCTTTAGACACGCGATAGTTGCGGCTGCTGGCTCTCGTGAACTCTACAATTTTGGTCTGCGGCAGCTCCAGCGTGTAGGACCGGGAGAACAGGATGTCCAGCGGGAGCGCCTCGCCTGGAACCAGCGCAATTATTGTATTAGATTTTAAAAGGCGTGACTATGATATAATGTCAAATCGAAACAAAACAATACGTGACTTGATGAGTGATTGTCGGAGATAGGCAAAATTTATTGGAAACTGTCATGCTCACGCAAATGTAGTATGTGTATAGAAGACGTACGTTTCACGGAAATAATTCCTTTCGTGAAATATATTCATTATGCAGCAGGTACAGATGTAGCCAAGGCCTGATATATTATGTCGTAGAATTGGCCAGATTTACAGACTCTACAATTCTATTATGTAGTAACTGAAAAGTGTGAAGGCGATGACTCGCAATTTTTTACTTTGCAATTAGTAAAATTATCACTATTCAGTAGTTAGTTGACACACAATTGCGTACGCGCACTATTATATGTGATGTAGGGTGCCTACCGTGTCTTACCTTGCTCAGTTATACATTGTGAATACCTTCAAATAAACCATCTGATTTTGTAATGGCACTTTGTTCTGTCAATATTTTAACGCACATATTATATAGCTTCATAAGTAAGTCTCACCATGTGCCATGGATTTCTTAATCAGTTTAATGAATGCTGGAGCTGAGGTAACTGGTATAGGGTGCTGATCGTATTTAACTTAATTTTGTAAAAAATAAAGGTATTTAAAGGTCTTAAGTTCTAACGACCCTATAAAGAATGTGTACAACCTAAAGAACCTGTATTCGATATTGTTTTTATCAATGGATGTATTATCTTAGCTCACTGTACACACTATCACAAATCACGTACACGTAGCGGATCCAACTTTGACCAGCTCATCCAGGTTCTCGCTGATGAACGGCGGCAGGAGCTCTCCCAAACTGGAGAGGTTGTTGTCAGCGGCCACCGCCACCGCCAACACCCACGCCGCCGCCAGCAGCGCCACCGCCACCGCCGGCGCGCGCTCATCCGTCCCCGCGCGACGCATCGCCGCCACTGCGCCCGCGCTTATGTAACCGCTGTTATAAACAAAACGCTCATAATGATACCCTTGATATTGTGACGCGGATGACGTCTGAGACGGTAGTTGAACGCGGTAATGATGGACTCATCTATTTAGTTGGTAACAGGCATGAACGTATGGTAACAGATGATCTGGATTTCTCACGTTAGATTTGATTTAGTTACCAAAATAAGCAACATAAGTTGTGTCTATAGGAACAACATTTGAAGGCTCAGGAGTGTTTTCCTTGTAAAATACCTGTACATATTAAATATCCTCTTTTTAAGGTTCCGTACCCAAAGGTTGCCAACTGGACCCTATTACTAAGCCTACGCTGTCCGACCGTCTGTTCGTCCGTCTGTCCGTCCGTCTGTCTGTCCGTCTGTCAGCGGGCTGTATCTTACGAACCGTAATAAGTAGAGACTTGAATTTTTCACAGAATGTGTATTTCTGTTGCCGCTACAACAACTAATACTAAAAATAAAATACATTTTAAAAATAAAGGGGGCCTCATACAAGGAACTTCATATTTTGACGATTTTATTCTTCGGTGGTACGGAACCCTTTATGTGTGAGTCCGACATGCACTTGGCCGGTTTATTATATTTAACTTTTATTAAACAAAAAGTCTTAGTGATTGCAAGCTATATAGGTACAGTACCTACGCCTTAAAATATTTATGAGATCATTTTCTGAGGATCGGTTATAATGTTTTCCTCCTATTTTATGTTGAAGCTTGTAATTAGCATTATTTACCTAGATTTTTATTCACCTTGTAAAATTTGTTGTGAGCTCCCCAAATAAAATAAAAGAAATAACAGTGCGTCATAAAGCTCTTGCGAACGCAAAGAGTAATTATGGAAATAAACCATTACAGATTCCAAACAGTGAGCTGCTTGTCTCGATGATCAAATAAGGAAGTCCACGTACACCGGTTCCTGGTTCTCATTCTAAAATATGAGCAGAATATTTATGAAAACGGCACTAATTGGCTAACGAACACCATGGAGCCCGAAGTGCCATGGGTAAACGGTCAGCCAGTTCACAAAATTCGCAAATGATTAATTCACATGGTGTCCACGTGTTGGGGCCCGCACTGGCGCGCATATAAAACGGCAGTTTAAGCATATTCGAGCATATAGGTGGCGGTGACATGTGGTGCGAGGCCATTGTGCGGACACCGCGCACCGGCACCAACTCCACCGAGCTGTCGGTACACCACTGAAAATATTTAAGTATAACTTACTTTCCTCGTTGCCTCACAAGTACTTTCAATCTCTATTCAGGTTATGGTTGGCTCTATACCGTCTCTCTATGAATATTTTCTTTTTTTACACGACTGCCCAAAAAAAGGAGTGTATAAGTATGTGTTTAGGGTTCATGTATGTATTTATATACATACTTAATTCGTTTGGTCAGATAAATAGATCATCATGTAAACTTCCATCTTCTAGAATTATTTCAGTTCAAGGGGTATTCAATTCAATTCAATTTAATTCAGATAATACATCCATAATGTGTTAATAATGTTGCCGTAAAATAATGCTAGTAGACATAAAATAATAATAATAACAATAAATAATAACAAAATAATAATAATAACAATTCAAATTATACTCACATTACTATTATTACACTATTATTATTAATAAGACATGCCCTGCCTCCGAGTCATTTGTTTGTTTGTCAGAACATGAACCATGCACAGATGGTTGATGTACTGACAATCAAACCTATTCGCAAACACGCTTAGGATGGTGTTGGAGCTGTCCCGGATCATTGTGAGACTCTTTATTGTAAACTTTGCCACAGAACAATAGTAGTTATTTTCACAGAAAATATGAACTATTACAGTACTAGACCGATATTTTTGTTTAAAATAGATAGAACTCACTTTGTTCCTTTTTCGCTCTCAATCTTTGCTATCAGAAATAATAATGATTTATTCTAGTACCTAGATCGTCTCTACCAAAAAGCTACTGACACACTGATATTCACACACCAGTTTCAAAGACTAATTTGCAGATGTAACGACGTGTAACGCTTATCCGATCCTTTTATAGGTTCTTTATAATGCCGCCGTGACGTCACGTAGAAAAAACAACCTACTTAATTTTAAAAAAATACGAGTCATGATAACATCGCATAACACGGATTTAGGATTATTAATATACCTAACTATAACGCTGGATTTATTTCTTTGTTGTGACTGCTAAGGCTCTATTTGCACATGAGATGGTTGTGGTCGCAAAGATTTAGACCAATATGGAGTCGACTATGGCAACTTAGTGTTGTTAGACTGCAATTGCTAATGTTACGAGAATCCATATCAGTAATTCCTTGATTCTCATGCACCAATTTACATAAGCCGTTGAATGCACGCAGTAGTCGTAAAGAGTAATCAAGCGACCACAGCTGAGAGGGTACCTAGGCTATCCGAGATGAGCCGGTCGCCGCGCCGGTCGTCGGTCGCATCCGTCTAATGTGCTATTTTTCTTAATTTATCTTGGTATTGCCCAAGTGTTATTGAATCAACCGCATTTTTCATATTTTACTTACATTTGAAAATACTCAGCTCATGATATTTACTTTTCATTGGATGGTAACGTGTCATTGTTTGTTGTGAGTTGTGGGCGACAGAGGTCGAAGATAATGTACGTGAGGTATGATTTTACTAGAGTTGAAAGATTATCTTTGTTAAATGCGATGGGAAAGTTATAAACATATTCTTATTCGGTTGGACATTTTTTTTTGTGATTACTGTCACACACTAATAAAGTGCACCTAGACACCCACAATTAGTCTGGTTTGTGTATGAGTTTATAAAATTAAATGATGCGTTTATCGCTAACTTACATTCGACGTGACCATCAAACTAACAGACTGAAGGAATTGCCGACATACTACTGACTGCGGAAGAATGCGCGTGTTTGTCCGTCGGTGCACGTTGCGAACGTGACGGCCCGTGCTTGCTGTTGTTGTGAGATGAGGGCGTCATTCCGGACACGTGTGTGGACAATGCCCGTACATGCTTTCAAACATTAATTATAACAAGACTAGCTTTTGCCCGGGACTTCCACCGCGCAGAATTTAAAATAAAAATATATAAGGACGTTTAAAAATACTCAAGAGATCCAACTTAATCCTTGGTAAAGTAAAACTGAGGAAGACACCCTCTTCTGCCTCTGGTGTCCTTTTGCACTCAAGTTACTCAAAGTAATAAACACAGTAGAGGTTCAAAAACAAAGACTGATGTTACCCAAAACACGCAATTTTCATGGTAAGCACGTCATGCTAAAACATGTTACTTAACATTTTAAAGATCATAATCATCTACTCAACGGACTATAAATTGGCCATTAATCGTAACAATCTAAGACCGGAAGAGACGCTAGATGCTGCTGATTCACGAGCCGATGTTTGAGCCGAGGTTTTAAATGTTAGGGTTTAATCTGGCAGCATGCAACGTACAGCCAATCCATTGTTTCGGCTGTACATTGCGCGGTGAGTCTTAATGTCCAGTGTCGGCGCCCCGGCGGCGCGGGCGGGGCGGCGGCGGCGGCGGCGTGTGGTGTGGCGCGGCGGCCCCGTGTCTAATGCCAAGGCGATCCTTAAACCACTTATTTGCAGTAGGTTATGCAAGTAGACGTAACGTATGTTTGTTTGCATTGTCATGACATAGTACTTATTGTTTGTATTTTTTGTCACCAGCAAATTCAGCCATCGAGCATCGGTTGTCTGTAGTTTCTGCTGCATTTTCTCGTATTTATAGTAAACAACATAGACAACAATCTTGTAAGATTGTGAAATTACCATTAATCTGAAAGAGATTGGTGTATCACCGACCTTAGAAATTGTAAAAAAATTCGGAAACTAAATCATTACCACTAACTGATATACGAATATAGTACTCAAAGTCTAACAATATCTAGCGCATCGAAGAGTTTTGTGTAATTTTTGTCATCTTACCGCGAGCGTCGGGTGATCCTAGCGCATCATAAACACGTAGTATTTATGTTATCAATTTGCATGATTATTAGATTATCCAACTTTCGAGGTCTCGTCTTATTGATCAACATAAAAAAATAACAATAAATAGAGGTAAACGTAAACATGAATTTTAAGTATAGCCTTTGTATGCTCCACCATGTTAGGCTCATTATTTTAATTTAATTCTTCGCAGTGCTTTATAAAATTGGCAAGGACACGGAACCACCGAGTTACAAAAACATCAAACAAATAAGGTAAACATGTATTTTCATATACAAATCAATGTGATTACTCGCTAACCAGGGAATCGACAATTGACATGAAAATGGAAAACAAGCAATTTGCGTCGATCAACTTCGCAAGTAAATCAGGCAATTGCGGGCAATTGGGCTATTATCTGTCGGCGTATAGCTATAAGGAGGGGTTACATGATGAGGAGGCTTGTTCGAGGCAGCATGAGGTCGTGCGTCGTGCTGTGGTGGCTGGCGGGCGTGCTCCTCACTCACCAGGCTTGGGGGAAACCTATTGTGGTAAATACGTCAATATTCTCCGGAGGGATTAAGATACTTGTAGATACTTCGCTGACAGTAGGTATTGCTTGTGTACCTTGTCTCGGTGTTGTTTCGTTTTGAAAATTTCAATCGAATTAACAATTCATGTGTCTACGTCTACTTGCATTCCCGATCGCGTGTCATGGGCACCTACGCATGGGCATGAAAAACAAAAGAATATCTATTGTTTTTTTGCTGCGACATTCCACGGGCTACTATCAATCCAGCCCCCCTAGACAAGTGGCATGAACGCTAATCGGATAGAATAGAATAGACTTCACAATGTATGGAAAAGTCAAACGTCGCTATGTAGATCAACAACAAGTTGCTATGTAGATCAAGTGACATGTCATTTCAATACATGAAGCGTAGCGATTTCAGGGAACGCTTGTAGACGTCAGCCACTTGTCTAGCCCTTCAGGAATATAACAGTTCAGTGTTACCACTTGCACCCGTAGTTTCCTCGTCTTGAGCCTGCTTTGAGGCGCTTAGATCCACGTTATTAGTACCAATCTTAACTATAGCCTCACCAGCTGGAGTCCCCTGCGCTGTCCCTGGTGCCGGAGCTGGGTCCCCGGCTGGGCGCGCTCGGCAGCAGGCTGCAGGAGCCGCGGCTGCCGCTGCCGCTGCCGCTGCCCAGCGCCCAGGAACTGGACGCCATCAAGAAGGTCGCGCAGATACTCGTCATGTTGGGCGAACAGGTACTTATATGTCTAATTTAGTAATTGCATAGCCTTAATAGTCACTCTACTACCACAAAAGTACACCAACAGTAACAGTACCTAACAGTAACGGTAAGTAACAGTACCTATTTTGATAACTCTTTCGATTGTAGGCCGCTCTGCTCCCTACAATGGACAGTTGCGAGCTCAAAATTCAGAAATAGCCTCTTGGTAATTTTGCCCCGGCCTGGGTGGTACTGCCCCCATCTGATTGCCCCAGTACATCAAACGGTGCCGGCGCGCAAACAGCGTTGCTTTGTAGTTTGATAAAACAATTACCGTGTCAATCTGGTGATATTTTATTTGTGCTAAGAGTTAACTATTTCCAAAATTATTGATAACTTATTAGTTCTGAAACTCTTACATTTTGGATCTGATTTTTGACACGTTTCTTTGAATCAGGAAGTCTCTAAAGTAGTCCTTGAAGTTTATAGAATAGAAGTAGATTTTCAATTGAATGCATGTTAACATTGGCAGGTGATACCAGCTATACTAGGCGAGCTCCCACCCCCGCCCTCGCCCCCGTCGCCCTACGACCACGCCGCCGCCATCGACGTGCCCTATGACGCAGTCAGTGACAAACAAATCAAATGATACCATTGATTGTTTTCTATTCGTGGTTAAAGGTTGAGGTTGTGGAGGGGTTCTTGTGAAAATATATACGGCTTTCATTAATTAAATAATCGTGTATTCTTATTTCCTTCTTACAATGTTCAATAACTACCATACATGGTACACTTAATAGATAAAGAACTTTACCTGTAACGTCGCTGTACGATGAGTTTTACGTTATTCGTCTCTACGCAATATATTTGTATGGCAAATTATACAGTCGCTGGCCGACAGGGCCACGCGATTAGTTAGCGAATGCCATACAAATATCTCTATAATGTAGACGCTTTGGGACTATCGACTTCCAGCAAACAAATAAACTCACGGGATAGAGCTATTGTACGAAATCCATAAACACAGCATATTACCGTAAAACGTAATTAATTAATGGATATAAAGAAACATAAGGTTATTCAATACCATTGACATTGCATTAACATAACTTCCTGTCTATCGATTAGTTAACCTTATAAAATGATAAATACCTACCGAATAAAACACGACATATGAATAAAATTCGTAAATAGGCGTTATAATGATGCTATTATTGATGTGATTTACAGTTATAAAGTCGGAGTCCCACGTGACGGAGCGCGCCAAATATCCTCATAACACACATACCTAGATGTCACCTAGTTCTTTCTCTAACTTTTCCTTATTTATTATTTAACTGATTATTAACTGGAGCGACTGATGTCCACCATCCAAAACGATCCAACTAGTGGACCTACAGTTAGTCAGCCAGTTCCAGTCTAGATTACCAGCCACGTACCTAGTTGTCATAATTTCTGTCATAGTTCTCTACCACGACCGAGACCAACATAATGCGCTCTCTTTGGAGAGCGTGCTTCAACACGTAAGATATCAAAAAATGAGATAATTCGGTAGCGGTCCAGATCGCACTCTGCTCGCAAACGTGTTCGTGAACTCTGATTCGTCTACGGATGGGCCGTGGATAACCAGCCTTACGTAATAATAGTCGTCGCCCACACCTAATTTAATCGGTCTGATAAATAATAAGTATTGAATTTAGCAACAAATTCAAAGGTTATTTCGCTAACCCTAACCAAGGACGTGTTATAAATTAATTAATTAAACGAATTTCCGTTTTATTCTTGCGAATTCTAATATTATTGTTGTATTGTGCAATATATATTTCATTTTATTTATATGTTATCTTCAAAGGGTATGAAGTTTAAATAATATAAAATATTTATTAATTTTAAATACAACACAAATTGAAAGATTAGAACTGTTGGTAGGTCCCATAGTTAAACAATAGTTACAGAGACATCTCTATATTTAATGTTGAACTATTGCGACCAACGAAAATCAAGTGTACAAACTTAACAAATTCCAAAGTGCTCTAAAAGTTACAAGTGTCGCCACCAGGTAGCGTTGTATTACATGAATCAGTGTATGTCCCGTAGAGCCGCGAGGTGGTACCGCCTGGTGAAGTGGTGCAGCCACCGCAGGGTGCCGTGGAACACCAGCTCCGCGGCGCCCGCGCCCGACACGCCCGTCGCTAACATCCAAATACTGCATAATCTTGCTGTCAGTATAAACCATGGACCAATTACTAAGGGGACTGGCCCTAAGCAGTACTAACATCGACATAAAACGAAGCGAGTAGTTCAACTATTTACCGATAGATAGAACAATGAAAATGAAAAAATAATGACCACTTTTTTTCATACATATATCTAATAAGGGCACCTCTGTCTTTAGTCTTTACTCTGTGGTATAAACACACGAGGGTGAATATTCATTCAAATTTAGAAGTTCTCTACCGAAATTGAACAACAAACAGCTGGTACTTTTTACTTACGCCAAAACCTATGACGGTGGAGGATACTGTATAGTGTTTTTCATAAGTTTCCACAAAATTATGAATCCAAAAGTCTTGAAGGGATAGTTTGGTCTCTATCACTTCAACTGAGGGCTCTACTTGTACCTATACTCCATTTGTTATAGCATTAGACAGAAGTTAAAAAAGGTTATTTTTAGTGTCACCTTTGTAACAAAAGTACAAATAACATGTTACAGTTATGATTGACGTCAAATTTATTATAATCTATTTATATACCAGCTTGTCACACCTAACTGTAATTATTTTAATTATTTATATTATAAAATAAATTGTCTTTCATTTAAATATTATCATTTCAGTCCAATTTAAAATTAAGTGTCGATGCTAAAAACCTGAAAGAAGCAGGGGTGAACAATACCGGGAACGTGGTTCGTTCCACTATAATCCTAACAAATCTAAAATGTTACCTAATCCGTTCAGAGGTTATGACAGCAAGGTGTTTCTAATTTTGTCGGATTATGTTGTCTATGAAATAGACGTAAATAAATTTCTGTCAGTGTTTGTCATTGAGTCAATCACCATAATTTATTTTTTCATAATTTTTTTGTTGTCAGTTTAAAATGTGTGATACGATGTTATTATAAATAAAACATAGTATAAAAAGTACTTTTATTTTGGTTATCGAAGTATTTCGCATTGTTTTATGTGAAAACAATTTTAATGTAACCACTCTAAATAAAAGTTGTTTTGACTTTGAAATAAAATGTTTTGGATCCCTGCTTCTACGAGCCTCTTATTTCTAATGTTATAATAAATGGGGTATAGTTGGATATTGGAATGTAGTCAGCATGACTTGCCTATTAATTCGAAGGAGCGCACGCGTACCTCCACCGCATACCTCTGCTGGTGGTCTTCGCTGTAGAACACGCGAATCACGGAACCGTTCACCAGAGGGATGCCGGCCCTGGATCAAAAATATAGCGACAACAGTGACAACTATCACAGATTGAAAAAGTATAATTTGTGCTAATTGTAAAGGATCTAAATAACTGTTTCGTTCATTCGTACCCTGGTTAGAATTGATAAGTGTGGTACCTATGTTCATCTACATCGCCTTGACTCCGAGTTCTCAAACGCAACTCGAATTGAGAGAGCTGTATTTTGGCGCGTTATACAAAATATTACATAAAAAACATGATCGAAGTTAGAAAGCTCACGACAGGTAGTTCTTAAATATGTATTGCTTCGACACGTAGTCTGAGTATGAAATCTTCGCGGAGTAGCCGAGCCGGCCGCACTCGAACAAACACTCCGGACACTCCAGCCCGTCCTGCCGCTCCTCGCTCAGCTCAGGGTCCGAGTTGTCCGAAGGATACAGGTATAAGAACTTTTCTGAAACATGAAATAATATTAATAAAAAAGGTATAGGAATAGGTTCAGTATCGCAAACTGATCTAATCAATCCAATACAGCCCATCTAGTACATTGAAGGGTATAGATTTGAAGAAACTATTTGGAGCTATGCTTTTGTTGATAATACCTTTATGTTTATATAAACAGGCGAGATCTGTCAGGCCACAAGTCGGTTGGTCGGAAGGCGTGCTAGGAGACACCAAGGTGTAGGGTACGCAGCCACACAGCGCGACCATAGCGTTGCGACGGCAGTCCGTCAGGCACCATGAGAACCCCTTCCATTCCGATGATTTGACGCGGCAACCTCGCTGAAAACAGACCCAGAGATAGACCTTTTACAGGCATATTGATAATACAACATAACTATATCGTGATCGCCGACCTCCGATGATAGGAATACCATCAGAGGTCAATCTGACAGAACTACCCTGGTCTCGGTGTATCGCAAAGCATCAGTGTGCACTTGCTGCACGCGAGTGGTCACGGATAAGTACAGTGACGAGTTCCTCGGCATAGGGTACATGCGCACTGACCCATCCTCGAGCAAGGGGTACACACTCCCATCGAACATCAGCATCTGGGAACCAATTAAATTTAATTTGTATTTTAAATTTTTGCCGTTCTCTGATTCGTATTAGAGTCGGGTTCAAGTCCACTTAGGTATATAACTTTAGATGTGACACTAAACCCGAACCAAGGAGACCGTCGGTAACATAAGGGTAAAATCAGTGGTTGGAATTTTTCCGAGTTGCCTTCAAAATTGTAAAGTATGTAAAAATCAGATCTACGATTGATTTTACCTCCATGCCGTATATGGACCTCCTCAAATAAGCGAAATCTTCTTGATCCTCATTAATAACTACGCCTAGTCCGAAGTCCTGGCCGACCATGTCCAGAACACGGGGTGGTGTGTTGACATCTTCTGGCCTAGAAAGACGATTCTCTTTTTGTTAGTCAACAAAATTTGTGTTGTTAATTTTATCATCTGGGGTCTAGTTATACTCCTCTAAACCTAGCTCCCTCTATTAGCTACTCTACTCCACCATTAAAATGATACCACATGGTCGTTACTCCCACGTACATAACATAGGAACATGACGTGTTCGCTGTTTGTTTAGTGTCTTCTTCTTCCAGTAAAGAAGCCCTGCGCCCTGCAGTCTAAATAGTCGATTATTTTTTATTTGAAAGGTTCTCACTGGTATCTGGAGTTGAAGACACAGCAGAAGCCGAGAGGGGTCACCCTGGCGGCGAAAAGACTGTCGCATGGCACGACGTCGCCGCGCCAACTGCACCGATGCAGTATCGACGAGCATGGCGTTGACAACTGCGGAACACTTAACGTCAGAAGAATAGGCATAGTCAGAAGCTGCATTACACTCATTGGATTATAAGTGTTACCGATGGCATTTAGACAATGCAACGGAGAGCGTGCCATGTGGCAGTGGACTAGTATCTGTACTTTTCCAATTAACTAACCAAACCCCTAGGATCTCGCGATGATGAGAAGAGCTTTACTAACGAACAATGAGGTTAGGGAGGAGGTCGTAGCTAAGTTGTGAGTACACGAGTACAGAGATTGTTTTTACTCAATTTCACTAACGTTGTCGTTGCCAGAATCTTAAAAACCTAATAGGTACCATTAAAGTCCAATAGGTATCTTACCCTGAATAAAAGATCAGTAACGTTGAACTCCTTCTCGAGTCCAGTGAGGAAGCGGAAGAAGGAATGGTCAAAAGGTGGCGGTCTGATCGTCAGCAGCGCGCCGAGGTTCTTCAGCTGCGACTCTATGTAGCTCTCGTTGTAAAGGTGGTTGGACTTCCTGGATTCAATAGACAACTGAAATAGCTGCATTCATTAGATAGTCTTTGGTCTTTGGTCAGTTATTTTTGACAGCTATCGATACCTTACCTATGTGTAATAGTGTGATAAACTCGTAGCGTAATGAAACTCTACATACCAAATCTGTTCAGTCGTTGTACGTCAAACTTTCTCAAAATGTTAAAAGCATTTATTAGGGTTCCGTACCCAAAGGGTGCCAACGGGACCCTATTACTAAGCCTACGCTGTCCGTCTGTCTGTCTGTCTGTCTGTCTGTCTGTCTGTCTGTCTGTCTGTCCGTCTGTCTGTCTGTCCGTCTGTCTGTCAGCGGGCTGTATCTAACAAACGGTAATAGCTAGAGACATGAAATTTTCACAGAATGTGTATTTCTGTTGCCGCTACAACAACAAATACTAAAAATAAAATAAAACTTAAAAATAAAGGGGGTCCCCATACAATAAACTCGATATTTTTGGCGTTTTTATTGATAACTCATAAATTAAACAATATATAAAGAGAAAACTAACATTTTAACCATTAGTGATCATTATGACATATTTTAGATAAATTGTTGACAAAAAAAGAAATGTAAAACTACATTTTTGACCCATAAATAAGTTTTAAATTAATAGTACCAGTCAAAGTAGCGCCATCTAACATTGTTATGATATCATTGGCATTACAGTGTCATAATTAGTATAATAATTCGAATGCTATGCTAGAAATCATCTTAGCCGTATGGTTAAGGCGTTAGTCCACGTGTATGTGGGTATTAGGTTCGAATCTTACTATGAGTTGTTTTTTTTTTGAGTAATTCGCATTTTTTTTGTCACCCACAGCTTAAATTAAAATAATGTTAACACTAAACTGATTTGTGCAAATACATTGTTTACGTACGTAAACATATTTGTAAATCAAGTTTCAAATGCATTCGGAGTTTCAAGCACAGAGTATTAGAACTATAGATGGCGTTGTAATAGTTTTTCACAGAATGTGTATTTATTTATTTGTGTACTTTATGTACCTATTATTGCAGGTGTGTACTAACAATTATGGGACTGAGGTGGCAAAAAAGCGTACAGCCCGCCTGATGTTGAGCAGTTTTTTTTTATGGGAGTGAGGTGGCAAAGAGTAAATAATTGTTGCTATAACAAAGATAATACAATATAAGAACCTCATAATATATAAAATAATAGTACCGCTACGCACCACTAGATGACGCTAGATGAGCTCCTAGATCGCGCTATGGTTTCGTTTTTCAGATCGCAATATAGTCACGACCAAAATTCGCCTGCTATTGACAAGTTTTGCGTTATCTCTAGGTTTCGATCGATTGGAAATTGTTGTATTGCTTTCATAGTGTCATATTTGATGGCAGAATACTCCCGTTGCCTCCGACTATAGTGTGCGGGGATTTTAATGTAGACTTACTGGAATCTAATGAGAATGCACCTTTAAAAAAATATTTTGACCATATTGGTTTAAATTCAAAACTTCCTCGTGTTGTTACCACAACGGGTTATACTCAAATAGATAATGTGTTTATCAATATTGACTTGAATGCTGGCACATACTGTGCACTCTTTAGTTACCATAGCCCTTTATGGATACAATTTCGAATTGAGCAATAGATTTTATCAAAACTATCCGAAAAGTCAGAATAAAATTTGTATTTGTGTTTCTGTTGTTGTAACAACAAATACTAAAACAGAATAAAAAAATATTTAAGTGGGGTTCCCATACAACAGACATGATTGCCGTTTTTATAGAATGGTACGGAACCCTTCGTGCGCGAGTCCGACTCGCACTTGGCCGGTTTTTTTTATGATAATGTGTAGTAGGAATTTCTGATTTTACATAATTCTGGGTGCCATCTTAAAGCCTTATTGGCAATAAAAACCTGTTATGACTTCGAGGTGATACGGAAACCTCAGTGGAGGCTGAATACTTGACTTCAGTTATCGTACTTGAGCAGAAACTTGGTGTAGTTGTTCATCGCCTGCCTGCTGATGATATTGTTGCTGCAGAGCGCGATGGCGGGGAAGTGCACCTCGTCAATGGAGTCGCCAGACGACTGGCGGGAGACGAGGAGCGGCGGGCTCGCCAGGATGCTCGCGATGTCGCGCGACACGAGCGCGACACCCGCCGCCAGTGTCACCAGCACTGCACTGGTGTACACACATCTGAAACGGTGTCTCATATAAAACATACCCTACAAAATGTTGTGGATGCCAGTACGCCTCATGCCTATTCTATTTGACTGAGTTATCTACATTCCAAGATGCTATATAATAGGTATTATGAAATCTTGAAATAGGTGCAGATATTTTTTTATAGGGACGTTTCTTACCTTCCAAGTCTCCCTATGTTCATATGTCGGATATATTTGAATCCAGCCACAGAACAATTATTGCGCAGCTCTAAAATGGCGTCGGTGAAACTCTTTCTGAGGCATATTTCAATGGTATTGGAGCGCTTTTGTCCAAAGTTGATTCGTCTTGTTACCAATATTGGTGGCTTTTTATTTTTTTTGTACCACAACTCGGGGTCTACTGTACGCATTTTGGAAATCCTGTTATTTTCAATGAATTGATTTTACACTACGTGCTACTTTAAGCGTAATTTACTGCTGAATGTATTTTTTATAACAACGCTATAGCTACCAACGCGTTAGCTTTGACAAGTTTGATATCGGTATTATTATTTCGTGCCTGTTCGTGACTGTTCCCGATACCATCAGTATTAATTAGAGCCGAGGTTCACCTGTAAATTATTAACTAGATAATTATAGTTAAAATACTTGGTTATTCTATGGCTAACAGTATTATTTTATTCAAGTACCCAGGTTTGGAGAATTCAATGAAACAAAACTTATTGGTAACTTTCCTGTATTTCTCATAATAATTATTGACATTATTTTAGTATTAATAATTTCGAAGTAAACTCTATAGATACCTACATATTTTTATTTATTGTTCCAAATGACCTTATTGATAATAATTACTCATATATCGTAGACAGACATACATACATTATTACCGTAGGTGTGTAAATATACCTATTAACTACTTTACTATTGATATTGTGCGAATTTCCTGAGACCGTTTTAGCAACAAATAGGTACCTACTCGTTATCTATATCTATATCTATATCTATACTCTATACTAATATATAAAGAGGGAAATGCTGACTGACTGACTGACTGACTGACTGACTGACTGACTCATCAACGCCGAGCCGAAACTACTGAAGTTAGAGACATGAAATTTGGACAGTAGATATATTTTGTGACGTAGGCAAGCAATAAGAAGCGATTTTTGAAAATTCAACCCCTAAGGGGGTTAAATAGGGGATGAAAGTTTGTATGCAAGTTCGTCATTTTTCAAGTTAGAATTATAAAAATTGGTGTGGAGGTGAAGGTTTAAAAATAAAAAATATGGTTTTCAGCTTTTTGAAAAATACAACCCCTAAGGTGGTAAAATAGGGGATGAAAGTTAGTTGGGAAGTGAGTACAGATGTTCGTCATTTTTGATGATAGAATTATGAAAATTGGTGTATAGGTTCCTTTTTATAAATAAAAAACTTGAATTGCTGCGTTTTTGAAAATTCAACCCCTAAGGGGGCAAAATAGGGGACGAAAGTTTGTATGGAAGTTCGTCATTTCTGAGGTTAGAATAATGAAAATTTGTGTTTAGGTTTCTTTTTACGTATTATAAATTAAAAAAATTTGCATTTTTGAAATTTCAACCCCTAAGGGGATTAAATAGGGGATGAAAGTTTGTATGCAAGTTTGTCATTTTTCAAGTTAGAATTATGAAAATTGGTGATTAGGACTCTTTTTAAAAATAAAAAATTATGGGTCTCGGCGTTTTTGAAAATTCAACCCCTAAGGGGATTAAATAGGGGATGAAAGTTTGTATGCAAGTTCGTCATTTTTCAAGTTAGAACTAAGAAAATTAGTGCTTAGATCTCTTTTTAAAAATATGGGTTTGGGCGTGTTTGAAAATTCAACCACTAAGGGGGTAAAATAGGGGACGAAAGTTTGTATGGAAGTTCGTCATTTCTGAGGTTAGAATAATGAAAATTTGTGTTTAGGTTTCTTTTTACGTATTATAAATAAATATTTCAGCATTTGTGAAATTTCAACCCCTAAGGGGATTAAATAGGGGATGAAAGTTGGTATGCAAGTTTGTCATTTTTCAATTTAGAATTATGAAAATTGGTTTTTAGGAGTCTTTTTAAAAATTAAAAAATATGGATCACGGCGTTTTTGAAAATTCAACCCCTAAGGGGATTAAATAGGGGATGAAAGTTTGTATGCAAGTTCGTCATTTTTCAAGTTAGATTTATGAAAATTGGTGTTTAGGTATCTTTTTAAAAAATATGTTTCGGCGTTTTTTTTAAATTCAACCCCTAAGGGGATTAAATAGGGGATGAAAGTTTGTATGCAAGGTCGTCATTTTTCAAGTTAATATTATGAAAATTGGTTTTTAGGTGACTTTTTAAAAATAAAAAATATGGGTTTCGGCGTTTTTTAATATTCAACTCCTAAGGTGGTAAAATAGGGGATGAAAGTTCATATGGAAATTCGTCATTTCTGAGGTAATAAATAATGAACAATTGAGTTTAGGTTTCTTTTTACGTATAAAAAAATATGGATTTCAACTTTTTTGATGTAGCCAATTGACTGCAGCTCATATTATATGGGCTGGCTCGACCGGGGTAGTACGACCCTCTCACAGAAGATCGGCGTAAAGCAGCTATTACAACTGCGTTTCGTACGATGAGTGAGGGAGCCAAAAGCTCCATCCCACTCCCCTTCAGGTCGGCAATTTGCGAGCAATGCCTTTGGAATTGTAAGCATCTATAGGCTACAGTCACTGCTTAACATCAAGCGTCCGTACGCTTTTTTGCCAACGCAGTCCTATAAAAAAATGTAGGTTGATCCTTTAAGGAAAATATTTATATAGTAAGCATCTATAGGCTACGGTAACTGCTTAACATCGGGCGGGCCGTACGCTTTATTGTCACCCCAGTCCTAGAATAACAAAAAAAACAGGTTGAACTTTAATGAAAATATTTATATAGTAAGCATCTATAGGCTACGGTAACTGCTTAACATCAGGTGGGCCGTACGCTTTTTGCCACCGCAGTCCTATAAAAAAATATAGATTGATGCTTTAAGGAAAAAATATATATAGTAAGCATCTATAGGCTACGGTAACTGCTTAACATCAGGCGGGCCGCAAGCTTTTTTGCCACCGAATTCCTATAATAAAAAAAAATATAGGTCGATACTTTAAGGAGAATATTTATATAGTAAGCATCTATAGGCTACGGTAACCGCTTAACGTCAGGCGGGCCGTACGCTTTTTTGCCACCGCAGTCCTATAATAAAAAAATATCCGGGATCCGGCAAACGGAAGCTGGGATCTGGGAAACGGTATCCGGGATTAAGAAAATCTGGATTAAGAAAATTAAGGAAATCTGGGGTATGAAATACGGGATATGGGATACGGGACCCGTGATATCCGGGATACGGAAACCGGGATCCGGCAAACGGAATCTGGGATCTGGGATACGGAACCCCGGAAACAAGATCCAGGATACGTAATTCAGGATATTTGATATGATATTCGTGATATCAGGGATACGGAATCCGGGTAACGAGTTCCGGGATACGGGATCCAGGAAACGAGATCCGGGATATGGGATACGAGATACGGGATCCGTGATATCCGGGATACGGGATCCGGGATTTAGCTAACGGAATCTGGGAACGGGATCCGGGATATTCGGTATACGGGATTCGGGATCCGGAAAACGGGATTCAGGATCCGGAAAACGGGATCCAGGATCCGGGCAACGGGACCTGAGTAACGAGATCCAGGATACAAAATCCGGGTCCGGGAAACGGGATCCGGGGTCCGAATTTTTTTAATACTTAATAAAACCATACACGATAAGTAATGCATAATCTTCAAGCAACAAATACATACCTAAAAGATGAAATTAATTGGAATAAAATATATTAATAAACGATATTAGGTACATTGATTTAGATATAAAACACTTTAAAACAATAAATAAAAAAGTTCAATTTTATTTATATTTTAATTAAAATATAGCTTAATTCAAAGACTAATTGGTAAATAAATATTATAATAAAATTAATACACAATAATGGAAATAATCCTCCTCATTTGATGAGGGTCGCCATGAAAATAACTGTTTAACACTTTGTTAACGAACTGCAACTTACACACTAGAGCCTTTGGCGTCACAATACTGAACTAGAAATAAATTAACTTCATACAAACTAAACGACAACCAAACATTTCAGGAAGATTTGGAAATGGAGTAACTAAAGTTATAATATCAACTGATTTGTAACATGTAGAGTTTCGAGGTGTAGGAACTAGTGAAGCAATACATGCAGTACAAAAATCTACATCTTCCAAGCGAAGTCAAGAAGAGCAGCTCTACCATGAGAACGCTCGCTAGTCGCTAGCGTCTACGTAAAACATATTATATTAAATTGTACAGCGTTGTCGGTCGCCCGCAGAACTGGTCAATTGATATTCAAGCTATCGTTAGGAGTTTAGAATTCATGGTAGAGCTACAGCTTTTTGCAGGCTATAGTAATACAGTATTAACAGTCGTACTATGAAAATTACTATCAACATTCAATCAAGACATTGAAACGTTATTTATTGTACTCGATACCTAAACACACACTGGGATCTAACATCGAGTTCTACTATAGTTTCAATGATATCGATAATATTTACCTAGTTTTCTTTCATTCACACATTAAGAAAATACCGTCATACGGTTTTGATAACACGATAAGAAATAAGAACCTTATTACCTAGGGTCTGATGGTCCATAGTAGAGCTTTGACAAATCATGAATGGGATATTGTTATACATATTATCATTCCTGATGAGCTCCATTCTATATGATATTCACTGTAACAGTAGAGTTATGGAATACATAAAGATGATGTTCTGTGTATTCATCGCTGAAGCTTCAGCAGCGACTGTCATGATGTCGTCGTGTCTTGGACAAACTACCCAAGTTCCCCGCCATGTGATGAGTATCGTTGCGTTGGTGGTTGATGCGAGTCACACGTGCGCGGGCGCCAGCAGCGCGCGCGGCGGGCACTGACGTCACAGGTACGACACGAACAGCAGCATCGACAGCAGCAGCAGGGACACGCCGCCCACGCCCAGGCTGGTCGACTTGGACAAGATACTCTTCCCTGGAGACAATTGATCAAGATTGATATCACCATCAAACTTGAGACACAGGGAGACTGAAAAGTTCTTCAAGACACTCAAGTATAATCCACAAAAGTTATCAAATTAAAAAACATTTAAGACCCAGAAATGTTCTGATTCGGTTTCAGACAGATACTCGTTGGCCACTTACATCGCTCAGCCAATATCTTCTTACAGCAGCAGTTCCTGATCAATGCGTACTCGACGCAGTTGGGGGCGAGCGGCTTGCACTGGCGCGGGCCCACGTAGCACGTGTGCGGCAGCCACGGGAACGGCTCCGGCCAGAACCGCCGCTCGCAGCAGCAGTGGTCCGCCAGCACTCGCGTCTCACAGTACTCTATGTCCCGTTTTGAGCATACTCCACATCCCGGCGTGGTCACTGGAATGTAGAAAATATTATTTTTAGGAGCCCATTGGTTAAGAGTATGGGCACTTGCTAGGAATGAACAAGAAAGAGACTCGGAGAGTCAATTGGCTATTCAATTAGCACGGCGGGATCAAGGCGTGCGAATCCATCACGTAGTGCACAATGGAATGCCGACTCACGCCGCCGTATGCGGCGCGCTGACCGGCGTCAGTAGCCCAGAGAATTCATATTACGTGCCTATTAGTCACAGCCTTCCTGTCTCATGTACGTGATCGATGCCGCTCTGAATACCGTAGATATTTTGGACAGGACGTTTGACGTTGTAATAACGATAGAATTTTATGATCATGTTTGGATTTAATAACTGGTTGGGTAGGTACAGGAATCCCGACATATGTTGATGAGCTTTAATTTTTTATCATTGGTACTTACCACATGTTATCCTACTTGTTGCTATTAGAATCCATCATTCTAATTAATGTCAGATATAGAAAAGCTCTCTCTGCTCGCAATCCAACAATCTCGCTAAAAGGCTCTTTGTGCGGTACATTGTAATCTGATAGAGTGGCTAGAACTAGGCAGTCGACGCATTTGTAGATATATTGATCTAGCTGAGTTGCGGGCCTAAGCTTCCTTAGCTTTGTTTCTGTCTACAGAATTTCAATGTATGATTTTCTTTTTAAAGGATTAACATTCACAAAGATACGGAATTTCTAAAACCTGTCTTCAGAATGAGAGATAGGTAGGTACGTAGATGTCAAACAACCATTCCGATCTAATTTATAATAATAAAAAATATTTTCCCGTATTGTGTTATACCTTCAACATGCCATTGGTATAAGAACTGACACAGTTTTGTAAACTATCCGCAGTCCAGTCTATGTCAGTATAAACAGGTACAAAAAACTAGCGGCTGCCTACCATGGAAACCGTGACGGGCACAAATTGAAGGCTGATCTTACAAAAACCTTATTAGATTTGTGCACTTGGCCGAGACAGATTATACTGCAACAACAAATAGATATCGAGAGTACAAACAAATGCCGTTGGAATATAATATTCTTTGATTACAGCCCTGATACCTACAGCTTGTTTCTTGCATCTCCTACACACTGGCAAGTCAGTGCGAGTAAAATTCTGACATCTGCTATGAGGTATGAAACATCTGCTGGTTTCACGCTGGCCATATGTTAAGGTAAAGAATTTCATAAGGGGAATTCAAGGTTTGCATAATGGTAGCCCTACCAGCTGACATTTTAAAGAAAATTGTTATGTTAACTGGTTAATAAGTTCACTCATTGTATATGGGTGTAGACACGCAAATGGCTTTTGTTATGGGAGGAATTTAAGTCTAGAGCTAACATTACTAGTATTCAAGTTAGCCAGCTAAGCTAAATGCTTGTACAGTCTCAGAACAGCTGAGGTCTGTTTATCACTGGTGTCATTAAATGTACTGTGCTTTATGATGTAAATTGGTTTGCAATCATCTGACCGTCAGTTGCGGTGCTGGCGTCCAATGTCACTGGACAATGATGTGGCAGCTGGCGGCCACGCCCTCAGGCCTTGGAGACCAGCGTTTGGGCCAACACTAGTCATTACATTCGTGTGGAACTCCGCCCGCAATGAAGGTTGTCGGCTAAGCTATAATTTGCAGCCATCGTTTACAGCGTTGTGCAAAGAATTACGATAAGAATCACTTTCCGACATTACAAATTGGATGGTACTAAGTAGTTGAGATTTTACCAAACGAATACCTAAGTAAAGGGATAACAGTTTAAATTCCCAGGTTATAAATGTAATCTATTAAAGAAGTAATGATAACCAGTCCATCTACAGATTTTTCCCTTCAAATATAATTTAAACAATAGACGTAACATAATTAATTGAATTTAACCCAAAAACGGTTTATCCAGATTCACTAAACGACCACAAATTGTAACTTACAATTAAAGAAATAAAGTTCAAATTGGTGGAAATTGTTCTGAATAAATGAAACTTTATTGAGGATCATTGTTCAGTTGGTTTTCTTTCTGTTCAGCGTTATCTGTTCCGCTTTTAGTTCCAACGACTTATGAACGTTGACAGCTGCAATTGATGGCCGTAAACACACCGAGCGATTTATTATTTCAATTAGAAATATTACCGGTGTGTGTTTACAACCTCAAGTAGCAACTGAAGAATTATTATAATACCAACGATAAATAGTTTTTCACATGAAACATTAAAGGTCAACGCTCATCTAACGCCTCCGCACCGCCTCCCCGCTCAGCGTCCACTAACTGAACCGGAAATAAGTGGACCACGCGCTGACCGCGCGGCGTTCACTCGTTGACCCCGCGCGGTCCACTGGGCGATCACGTGACGTTTATGGTGTAAAAACAGCGTCCGCCCGCGGACCACCCGGCGACAACGAGTGGACGCCGAGCGGCGAGGCGGTGCTGGTCGGGTGCGGATGCGTTAGGTGAGCGTTGACCTTAAAGCTTCTTCAATCGGGTCTTAATTCTGTGAAAATACTATTGGTCGTTATTGGTAAATGTATAAAAATATTGTAAAATCAAATTCTGGTTTTAATAAGTTTTCAACACTCGCAGTGAACTTCTTGTTCTGGCAGGCTGGATTCAGTCCTTATTACGTAATATCTCCAAGACCCCATGATTGGTCGCCATTGGTCTTGCATAAAAGACGCCTACGATCCCGCTGACGAATCATTTGTTCGTAAATAATTCATTCTCGTGGACACGGTCAAGCTGCGGCCTTAGATCTTGTGATGTTTGAAGTATTTTATATCGAGGAACATCAAACGAGAACAAAGAAGTGTCTACTTGTGTTATAAAACACACGATAGGTACCTCATTCGCACAGGGATGAGTAATACTCCAAAGTAGCCGTTGTAAACTGCAACCCACCCCTTAGTTGAGTGAATGACGTCAGAATATCTATGTATTATGTATGTGCTTACAATATTGCATTGATTTTATACGTTATTAATTTGTAACTACGATAGTAAGCGGTAGAATGATTCTATTGAGGCGCTCCCCTATTTTAAATCCATCTCCATAGCAGGCCTGTATAAACGGATTGAGAATTTGACTCGTAAATCTTTATATTAGAAATTTCCGAAAATGCTGCGAGGATCAAAAATATATTTCGTATACTGTAATATACTAGATATTGGTTCATCACGACGGCTTCGTTCATTCCTGCAAGCCGCCCGAATGGCTCCGACATGACATAATGACTCAATCGCCACTAACTTTACAGTAAAAATATGGATTTGTGCGCTCTTTGATTACGGCCGCCTTATCTCATCACCATGAGCAACATGACCATCCTAATAAAGTCGGCGTGACGCACCCACAATTACTTGAGTAGATTCTTTAATTAAGCGCCATCAACTGCGTTTCGCGAACCGACCCAACCTGACGGCATGGGATTAAAAGTAAGACCTTAGAGGTCAAACAGCTGAATAAATTGAGCTGGGATGGCTGGGATGTGGCACTACTTTGATCTATTTAGATATAACAAGACGAGTGGAGGTGTATCTGATGTTCTATCGTTATTATGTTAGCTTAAGGTTTTCGCGAACTGTTGGCATAATTTTATATGGAGTTAGCAAAGGACCTCACTGCCATCAAAATAAAGAATATTGCATCTAATAAGGACTGTTTAAGCGTTATTTTATTACACAATCGTCGCTACCAGGACGGTTATTTATAGCAGTGACTTTGGTTAATTGGTGATCATTGTTTGTTACAAGCAATATGGTGTATACCTACTCTACTGAAAGAGTCTGAAACTCTGCAAGGGAAAATACTTTACATAGAGGCTTAATGAGCGTGATAGGTACTTTAAGACAACCCCAGTTTACAAAATAAGCGAATGCATAACAAAAATGTTCTTCTTAGTACATTAACAGTAATTACCGTATTAGTATCATATCACTCCAGATAACGATCAGGTACAGTCGTTGGTGAGCTAATTAAACGGAGTCTATCCGTCATCACCGCAACACCCGACACCTGAGGACGGGTCGCGCACGGCGCATGTGCACACATGCTTACAATAATGCAGTGGAATTATTTAATAACACTGATAGTTTTTCAGAACTGAATGAAATAGAAAACATGTATTATTTTGGCACGAGCGAGACTTGTATTCTTTTGGCCGTTTGGGGAAAATGAAGTTTGAAGATACGAAGTTCTAACCTTCCGCCGAAGGGATCACATTTGCCCATAGACAGGTGAATAAGTTAAGTAATAAAAATAAATGTTCTTGATGCACCTTATTATATTTTTATAGCACTGAGATGATAAAGAAGCGTACGGCCCGCCTGATGTAAAGCAGTTTCTATAGCTTATAGATGCTTGCAATACCAAAGCCATTGCTCACAAGTTGCCGACCTGAAGGGGAGTGGACTTCCGGCTCTCTCACTCATCGTACGGAACGCAGCCGTAATAGCTGCTTTACGCCGATCTTCTGTGAGAGGGTGGGATTGCCTCGGTTGAGTCAGCACGTATATGAGCTGCAGTCAATTGGTTACAGCTTGGGTCTACCATCATTAAAACTAGCGAAACTTTGCAGTTAGCTCCGTATACTGGCACAACGTGAAACAATTGGGCAACTCTTGCGACTGCCGTCACCAGCAAATAATCACTGTAATGCGTTAAGACAATAAAACTAAAACGCATGACTAACTGTCCTGTAATCTTAGGTATAATCTAGTAATAGTATCGCTTGTTATTAATTGTCGTTGCAAAAAACCGCGCGCCCGGAGCAAGCGTTATTATCCCGCAGCCAAGGTTGGCTGATGGACACGTGTGCATTGACATTAATTGGATACTGTTAAACAGCATGACATCGTAACATTAGCAACTTACTGCAGCTACAGTCGGCACTTCGTTTACTAGACATTTTAGAATAGCTACTCAATTTTAATACAAGATCCAGTTAGTCATCAGACATACTTATTCTTTTCATATTTGAGCTTCAAACAGTTTTCGTTGGAAATTATGATTTTCAGCCTAGTTGATTCCAGAAATGTGGCACACATTACTTCGTTATCCATATCTGTGTGTACTCACCAGTGTTGAGGTCGAGTGCCCTGGCTGCCCTACGTGCGGCCGCGGTGGACACGTCGTGCTCCACGAAGTACTCCTCGTAGCGCAGCTCGATCCCCTCCCTCCCTCCCTCCTGCTCGGTGCCGTTGCGGGTGCCGTTCCCGCGCCCCGTGCCCGTGCCCACCGGCCTCGACGCCGCTGCGTGCTGCACCTGCCCCGGGAGAAGAAGACTTAGGGAAAAATTTCCGGTAAGACCCCTAAGGGATAGCTTCGAGAACGAGATTGTTGAAAAGTGAATCGGTCGAGGAATATGATTGTCATGAAAAGGTAAGGAATTGTTGATCACAGAGTGCAAATAAAGACTAATTGTGAGAATTAGTTATATGTTGAAATAAGAAAGAAAGTAATGGCCTCGTCACATTCTCATAGATTGGAAGTAATTGTATAGAAACGCTCGAAGTGGATGATGGTATTTTTTGTAAAAATATATGATCAGCCATATTTCTGAGCTTCTCACGTGACGTAATTTAATAAAACTTTGTTCACCAGTACTTCAGGCACATGGAAGACGAGGTCTGCGGGCGCGGGCGGCAGCAGCGCCAGCGCGGCGCCCAGCCACAGCCACGCCGCGCCCGCGCCGCCGCCGGCACCGCCGCGCCGCATACCATCGCACCACCGCACACCCACCGCTACACTGACAACACAAGAAACACTTCAAATACAATTTGTTTACGTCATTACCTATGTATGTGTTTTCCCAAGAAGCGTTACTGCTGAAGGTCCAGGGGGCTTACCATGACCTCTTATCGCGATTCAATTATAGGAACGTTTTAACGTTTCAGCTACGTTTTGTGCAATGACGTAGCTTATTGTCATGACAATAAGAAACGTCATTGCACAAATGGCCGCTGAAACGTTAAAACAAAACTGCTATAAGAGGTGGTGGTAGGGCCCCGAAGGCTGTATAATATGCGATAAAATTGCATGGATAAAGGATTTCAACAGAGCTGAGTAGGTAGATTTGCGACGTCAGTTCCTCTCAACTTGTGTGGTGCTGCTTAATCTAGTACGTTAGCATTGTTCTGCTATCCTGCACCATTAACTCAGTGCATGTAACTGCAGTTAAAAGGTTTAATGCAGCTGTTAGTATGCTGCGCGCGCGGCGCACCGGCTGCCGACGCTCCGCCAAGTGTTGGCAAAGGTTGCTTGGTGAGCGTGATGGAATCTTGGGAGAGTTGGAGGTTTGTTATCAAAGACACTTGTACGACGAATACGAAATGATATTAATACAATTAATAAACGATTTTATCATTATCCTATCTAGCAAGGTTCAAAATTTCAGTTTGCCATAGTTATCGCTGATGAATCTGAAATATCTACATAACTTTAAAATTAATCCTGGATGTGTTGAAATTTGAATTAAGTATTTATAAGAAATCTGTTGGTAACGTTTCTTTCTGTGTGTGATTAGAATTTAAATGACGGCGAGGGAATGGGACAGTTACTGGGCCAGTGTGGAAGGGCTCGGAGCACGTGCGCGTCGGATCAGTCAGAGGGTTTACACACTTACAAGACCGTTACTTCTCATAACTAACAAATTTTTTATTCTTCTCAATGTTCTATAGGTTATGTAGGTTGTTGACAGAAGGATACAAATCAATTTTGTTGAAGACAAAATTTCACTACTGCTTAGTACTAATAGTTAATTATGACCGATAACTGAATAAAGAAATCTATGGACAGTAATAAAAATATTAAGTTAAATACTGTACCTAAATTTATAGGATTAATTTAGCTATAGTGATTACAGTACCACTAGCTTTCGTTTACAGCTAGTCTTATTGCAATAATCCTTCAAAATTTCACCCAAGCCCGTAATAGAAAAAGATATGACTACGCTCGTAGCATTGAGTAGTTCCACAAAACAATCCCCGCACTGACCGACTCTTCGCCCGTTCCGTAATCCATTACTCATCCACAGTTTTTATGTGGACGCGATTTACGACAGTTTAAAGTGGGTAGCGATGTGTTGATCTGCCATAATGCGGCCCCAAGGACGGGCCTATAAACTACACCACTCAGACATCTATAAAAATATCAATAAACAATATGATAAGTTTGTCGTAAACTGGATATCCAAGGCGAAGCTTCTTTGTTGTGTGAAAAATGGTTGTCAACAACTGAAAATAGATTTTTCAGTGTTATTTTCGCAACCGATTTCTTACGTTCGGTTCTAGTTAAAATGTTGGCCCTCTTAAAATATTTATTTTTATATGAATATTCTGGCTGCATATTTCTCATAGTGATTAATAAGGCTACCTAATTCTTACCTAAGTACAAAGTTAGTGATTTTGAAATTGGTAAATAAAAAAATGTTTCACTTATTTCGCGATGAAAAAGTACAATCCGAGTACGCGGCTTTGTAATTGGATCGGCGCGAGGCGCGAGGCGCGGGCGCTTCCTCTTCCGCCGCGATCCATGCCGCGGCTACTGGACACTCAGTGACTGGTGGCTTGTTTACTTTATTATTTATGTGGTGTCACGTATCAAACATAATGCAATTAACACGGGAATCTGAGTTAAAACTTGTCTCTCTCTATCACATAGAAAGGCTCTTCAAAGTTGCGTGATTTCGCGCTACACGTGTTGAGTGAGTTGAACGCTTCGCTCGGCGCGGCCGACGGCGCCGGTAACTGATAACTTAGATTAATACAAACAAGAACGGGACATGGTTATCAGCACTGTTTGTAAAGTCGGAGTTTGTAGCGTGGAAATGACAGAGCTGAAGTTTTCGCCGTTCAACTTCAAGTTTTCGTAATTTATAGAGGTGTAGAGACATCCCAGAGGGCACAGAAACATAAAAATATTACTTATATAAATTAGCTGCTGTTATACCTACTCGACATTATAACATCCATGCAGAGTCCGAGTCTATCAATTATATTTTATTAGATTCGTAGACAAATAAACGAACTTACAACTTTTAGTTTGTATTGTTTTCTTACAAAACTAGAGCACTATACCAAATACAACTACTTTTTCATTTAAAATTCTGCGAAATGATTTTATTGGCGACTACAAAAACAACGAATTGTGACCCAATTTTCTCATAATAACGGTGCACTACAAAGGAGAGCGGACCAGCTCGTAGGTAATGACAGACTTTTTTCCTGTCTCGCAGACAGAATTGATTTCAACCAAGTACCTAGCCGAGGAAAAAAACTGTGGTAGGCAGACAACGGTTCTGCTCAACACTATTATTCTAACTTCGAGCTTTTTGCCACCTAGAGTACTGTCTGCAAATTCATTACTTACCTAGATTATAATTAATATATTATGAGTTGATTCTATCTGATACGAATATCTTCCTTCAGTCTATTATTCACATCGAATAGGTACGATTAAATAACACACAATAATACAGTAAGCCAATCTGTCCGCCGCGCCGTTCATTTGTCACGAGTGACGAGCTCGCTCGCGGACCATCACGGTCCATCGGCTCAGAAGGTGTGTCGGTACTCGGTCAGTCTGGCAGCGGAGCAAAGAGTAAAGTAAGTAACTGCGGAGTGCGGCTGCGGCCCAGCCAACCGCGGCGGTGTTGACTGCACTCTTGTACTGCTCAAAGATTGTATTAGTCATACGGGATCGTGGGAAACAAGCGATCATATTACAAGGTACTTAAAGGCTTAAATCACTCAAACGAAACAGCCATTTGGTAAAGACTATAACACTTATGGTACGCTTCTTCCTTCGAGAAGGGACTCTTTATGAACGGTATGTTTTAAATTTAGTTCTATTTTTCCTCGTAGCAACAATTGTGTGGATCGTGATAGATCTCTCCCTAAATCCTTTGGGCATATGCGTAGTGCCGGATAGTAGCTGCCGTACCAGATTATTAGGACTTTTGTTTAGGACAATCTACGGGTACTTCCAATATCGTATAATATAGCAGCAACGATTTGTCGCACTATACATTGGTTGCATGTCCTCAAGTCAATGTCGCCTTGAATCTTCGTGTTGCTGCCAAAAGGCGTCTATCGTACATTGACCTTCAGACAAGAGGTCGTCGCACTCCCGCACCCTTCCAAAAGGGCCCACAGTTGGGGCAGGTGTGAGCCCCCGCCGGTAAAACTAGGTCATGGGGCTTGGATATGAAGAAATCGTATTCCTGTTGGCATTATAATTGTTATTTATAGTGCTTAAGTCGACGTATTTAAGCTCAAAATGAAGGATTTAAAGTTTAAAAAAAATAATTGTAAGTAATTCTTGGCAAGTAGGTATAGTTACCTACTACACCAAAACAAATAATCTTGACTTCCAGGAGAACAGTTCTTCGGAAACCTATTCTCTAGCCGATCTTACTGATTGACTTGGTTCTAAAGCCTCTTTTATTTAACCTATTTCACCTCTACATATAGAAGGAAGGTATATCAATATTACGTCAGTTATTCTACAAACACCCTTTAGCATATCCTAAGCGCTATCTCCAGTTTGTATCGGTCTATACAAACTGATGTAGAGCCACTTCCGGGCAGCTGGCGAGGCGGGGCGGACATAATGGCACACTCACAATGCTTGCGTCGAATACAAGACTCTACCTAGTCTCTATCTATAGTAAATAATGTGCGGAAATGTAGGAGTATCATGGGTAGCACAATGATAAACATTGTGTCTCTGTCTGAAGCAAAGTAAATATAGGTCAAGCATGCAGAGGCTTCAATATGCTCTGACGCAACAAACGTGTGACAGGACAGGATGTTATCATGTGGCATATTTTGTACTTTCTTCCTGAAATTACATCTTGTACCTAGTATAAACCCACAATACATAAAACTCACATTGACAAACACAGTACACAGTCAGGGTACTGAATCGTAAGGGCTCACGACTTCTGCCCGTAACCTTATAATAACAGAGGTGTGGCTTTGCATATTTACATTGCGATACTAACGCTTGTCTGTGTGCCCACTATAAGAGGTATGAAGTCCTGAGGAGCTCTGACACCTCAGTGCAAAGAAACTAGCAGATTTATGAAGAGCTCCTTGAAATTATAAACTCGCTTCTTTTAAGACTGAAAGCGTAACTTTAACGATTATCTCTATAGAGATTCTTTCGTCAGTACTTACCTATACACATCTTGTACTAAAAATAACGTATTTGTAAATGATCATAGTTCCCTTTAAACATCGCTGTAGTTCCCTATTTGCATTTCAAATATATGGTTAATTTACAATGAATAGGTACTATGTAAGCCGTTGTACTTACAATTCACACATTTTCGGATGGCGTTATAGCGTTCATGAATAAGTCACGAACTTACCGGTTAATGTAGTACTATTGTATTGTGACCCTCGAAAGTATCATTTTAACGGTCCTCAAGAGTAACACGAAGAAACCAAATTCCGATAAATTCTAACAATGTCTACGACAGGGTACGAAATTTATCAGGCATTGTAAAAATCTAAACTAAATCGATACGTAACTAAGTAATTATCTAGCGCACGCGAATATAACGGGCGTGATGACGCGGAATACGCGCGGGCGCCGGCGATGCGACGAGCCGCTGTGGACCGGACCGCGGTCGCTGATAAATAACTGAACATTAAATAAATCATAATGGGGAATTACATTGCAATTTTACATAATGTCATTCTGGCACATAATAATAAAAGATCAATAGTTTTGTGCTATCATTTGGCAGTGGCAATTCCCGCTCTACTAACTAGGTCCATTATATACATCAGTATCGTCAACATAAACCACTCATCGCTTTGAACTCCCTATGCGCCAGCCATCCTTATCCCGTGCCGATCTCATCCCGAATCATTCCGCGATGATTATTTTACTGCTGCAAGCAAAGACGGCCGGCGGGGCCAGCTGGCTACGCGTCTCCTACAAGTATCGATGACTGGTTATTTCTGCCTGGTAAGCGACTGGGTACTTAGATCCCGGTCTAATAATGGTAATTTGTTTATCACCTTCAACTGTTAAGGTCACAATGATAATCGGGTAACTTATCATTGGACATTTGCACGGAATAGAGGAAATCCTTCTTACTAGAATGAAACGATTGACTTAAGTGGAATACTTAAGAAGCTACATTACAATTTTCTTGTTTCATAGGTATCATGTAAGTAGGTACAATGTGTGGAGCTATGCAACGTGGGTATAGGAATCTTATAGATTATTTAATTCCTAGGCTTAATCTGTTCTACTTGGCATTCCCGCATATTTTTTGTGTCATAATGACAAAATTTCGATGTCTTTATTTTAACAAACGCAAAATTACAATAATTAACTACTGCTGACTCACGATTTCAAGATTGGTGGCTTGAAGTGAAATAATTATTGAACCCATAGACAGGGCTACTCATTAGATGTGTCCATATGGCGCGCATGCCTCACCCGAGCACTCATATTATGACATTACGTCTATGCGTTCCGACGTCAAAAGTGAGTGCTCGCGCGAGGCATGCGCCTGATGAAGACGCCGCCAATAGCACACAATGGGCGAGGAAAAACTAGCCTCACCAGCCAATCGGCGACACGACACGACACGCGGCCGAGCGGCTTTCTCACGAAACCGAGCTGTTACTGAGTGTTGCTCAATGCGTAACTAGGCGACGCGTCGCTAGGTCGGGCGTCGGCAATCCAATCAATTATGGGACTCATAATACAGGATGAGAAGGCTCAGATGATTTTGTTAGCCGTATGTTACCTAAATGACTAAGGATGAATTTCGCACGATCCGCTAATAATTATTGTTATTGGTATCAAATATTTCATACTCGCACGTATGCTGGAGGGTAGGCGTAGGTATCCGTTGGTTAATAGTCTGCATTAGGTAGGTAGGTACCCAGTAAGCAGGGTGACGTCATGGCACTGGCCTAGGCCCAATTACGTATTCGCCAGGGTTGCGATGTTTCAATTGCTATTCGGGGGATAGCGCAAGGCATTGTGCATGACGTGAGACTTTTGAATAGTTCCTTTTATTGGACAAGTGATCAGTTTTAGGAATTGGCACTTGACTGGTTGGTGGAAAATATTTTGCGACTATGTGAAAGTGAAAACGTATTTTCCACCGATATGAATGAACATACTATAGGCCTTCCCTAAGCGTCTTTCATGGGATCCTATCTCTCAAGGGATTGCAACACGGTTTTATTCTAAATGTAATATCTTATGCATGTTACTAATAGGTAATAACTCATAAATAGAAAACAGACTAGATATCCTAATACTAACTATAATTTGGAATACGTAGGTATGTTTGAATATAAGTACGTAGTCAATCCGTATTTTTTTCAATCAATCGGTAATACCTACTCGTTATTTCACAATCGTTGCTGAACATTGTCAAAACCAAATACCTACCTATATTAGCAACGTATTTCAAATCATTTAAATATTGTTTAGTGAGGGAAAAATCATGGCTGCCACACAAAACTGTGTAATGTTCGGCGACTTATTTTGCTGACAGTACCTCTAGGTATATCTTAAAATTTAAATGGAATTCAATTCGCATACGCCCCGGTGAATATATTTTTACAAACCGGAAATTAAGTTTTTATCATTCGCACTCATTTGCATTGCGATTGTATAAAGGCTGATCATATTATTACTTCTAGTAGTGTACGTTTCTTGTGCAATTAATAATGCAACACGGGGCTGTCGAATGGGCATTTTGATGGGAAGTGGAAAAGTGATTTTGCGATCCAACCATGATTGTTATCACCGTCAATTTGTATTGCGCCCTTACCAAGATTTCGATGCTTATTACCTCCACTAGAATTATTTTATGCTAAAACTGGGAGGTTCGTGTTAAATCAGATATGAAATTCTAAGGTCGCAAGTAATCGTTAAACGGCTGACGTTCGTGCCGCTAATCTGAACAGGGCATCGTTTCAGGTGGACCCACACCTTTATTTACAAGTTCCAATGAAATACATATTATTATAATGAGCTACATTCTTTTGTAAGCTAAATTCTGCACACGATCGAAGGGCTCAAATACCGAATACAAATTTATTAGATCAAAAGGAAACGTTTTTCTGAAACTGATCCGAACTTCACGGGCAGTGTTTTTAGTCTAGAATATAGTGAGATAAATAATGTTGTTCATTGTAGCTACCATGGAAATATAGTTCAAAAATATCCCAGTGCCCGATTGATTTTCCACAAAGATCGCGACTCTTGCGTTTGAAGACATACCTACCTACTTACTAACAGTTTTAATCCGTTCAAAGTGGAATAGTGAATTGCCCCAATTAGGGCCCGTAGGAGTCAACCGCTGTTGCCGATGGAATTGTCACAACACGCGACAGTTTACTAACCCCTAACCATAGACACTGGTATTAAGTCGTAAACAGCTCTAGCCAAAGAATTTCGAATAGAGGCTCAGCTCTACTATGAATTACCCGCTGTACGCTATCGTCTATGTAAAATATTAGTAAGTATACTTATCGCAATTTTAATTGAACTGAGATTATAACAATTTGCTGTTTACGTAGACGATAGCGACTATCGATTAATAGCGAACCTATAAACTTATGATAGGTACTTATTGAGATGATTGATAGAGCTACTGGACGGAATTAGTTTCACATAAGTCCGTTAGATACCTGAATGTGTTTGGTGTTCTATAATACTGATAATATAACGTTAGGTAGTTTGGTGATAGTGTAATTACTTGTGTCTTGAATAATAAGTGACTAACTGCTATAAGTAGACAGGCAGGAGGGAAAACCATACATCACGACCTAATTATGAACATTATTATACAAATTATGTATGTATTACGTAAAACTAACCACAGAAAGTAATAGAAGGGGAATAATAATGCGTCAATGGGTTAAAATGACTGAAAAATAGTCACACTACAGCTAAGGCTACATAATAGACCTACGACAACACCCGTAGGTATTTAAAACAGCTCATTACTTATTCTTAAGTAAATTCTAATCAAAACACAATTGTTTGACAATCCCTTTTTGGCAGATTCTTCATAGATATGGAAAATCTGGTCATATTATATGGAAAATCTGTTAAAACGGGATTATGAGACAGGTTATTTGCTTAGAATTTACTCAAGAAATAGTAAAAATCTCATCTGTACAAATAGACACTTCAATTTTATTTACTTATTTGTATAGGTGTATGTAGATACATAGCACCCGCAGAAGGGTGGAAACTTGTTGACATTATTTAAGGGCGCCACGCATGACGAATGAAGCTTGAAGAATATTGCTACGATTAAACATAATGTATATGTAGGTACTGTACGTATAATATGTACAAGGGATGCGAAGGACATGCCGACTACACCGCGACAACTACATGATAATAAATAATTAATTCTGTCGAAGAAACATTGAGTGGATGATTCACGAAACTATCTTCAATATTTAGCTTTCTAAGAAAGTCGTAATAAATAAAACTTTGGCAGAATCAAAGCCACAATTATAATAAAATAAACCAGCAAATACGAGCTTAGAGATCATGAAACATACATTTAGCGGTAAGTGTTCTGAAAAAATATTTTAACATTTAGGTGTGACATTGAAAAGATAGGTAAATTAAATAAGTAGGTATGTACTTACATTTTGTCTGCCGGATTTTCAAAACGGGGAAAATTTTCAGGTATGTAAATCCTCACAGTAAAAGTTTCATTTAACTTCACAACGAATAAATATGGTAAATATTTCAGCAATTTATTGCGAGCCCAAGATTATGAGCGATTTTCGTGGTGCTACGAACTGCGAGCGAGCGCTACGACGTACGTAAACAATGGTATTGCCGGACGACGCCGCACGCATGCGCCGCGGAGCGCGTCCCCACGCACATTGCCGACCGACACCACACCAGCGCCTGCCGCACGCCGCCCGACTACCTGACCTACTGCCGGGGGAGACGGGGAAATAACCGACAACACTGCAGTTCTAATCGATTTATTTCCAAAAAATCAGATCAACAAATTATTAAGAAGCAAATCAACATTATAATCTAAATTCTAACAAATACAGTTTAGTTGCAAGAGGTCCGCACAGGGGTGACGATGCCATGATCACGTCTTCGCGAATTTATAGCCCACGGACACAATGTAGGTGACGGTTAAGCGTGATCGGTGAGTTAAATGTTATAGGCGACTTCTTGCGTTTATTATTGAATTAGAACTAATTTGTTGCAAAAATAACTGGAGTCCTTGAATTCTAAATTGATTTTAGAGGTTGAGTTAAAACTCAGTTTAAAAATAGATCAAATGATTTAATAGAATTTTAGAACGAATGAATAGGGTCGTCGTGGAAGTTATCGTGTTTCAAAATATGAAGAAAAACGCGAAGATGAATTTGAAGGACTCCAGTTGTTTAAATAACTACTTAAAACTAACTTATTTCTAAATCAGTCTGACTGAAAATCATCGAATGGTGAGTTTTTAAGTTGCGGCGGGCGTGACTGTTGTATCTCTGTGTTAATGTTTGTGTTACTAAAAACATAAATATACATACTATTAGAATTAGCAGTAGGAAGTAAAAGTAAAAATTATTATTTACTAGCTCTGCCCCGCGGCTTTGCCCGCGTGGAAATTGATGTGTAAGATTAGCCTATGTCTTATTCCAGAGCCTGCACTATCTACGTTTTAGATTTCATTAAACTCGGTTTAGTAGTTATGTAGATACGTGGTAACAAACATTCACACACAAACTTTCGCATTTATAATATTAGTAGGATATTATGTAACAGAATGTATCACTACTAGTGATTCAAGAATCACCCCGCCACTGTTTGAGGTACCGCCAGAGATACCTTACTTAGACTAAGCACCTAACTCTAAGAACTTACACAAGGCTTACAATATAACAGCTACGTTTTTAACGAAAAACAATTCAAAACTGGAGTAATTTTTTAGAATTTTATTTATTTCTATTACTAACATATTCATGACATTATTCACAACTAATTTGATAACGTTAACTGTGAGGGGAGTGGTTATAATGTGATCTATACAAGCTATTAGGAAGCTTAGGACAGGCGACATGAGGGTTTACACTCCAATAACATGCCTACAACCATGGACCAGCCCCCTTTGGACTCCGCACTAAGGATAACTTGTTGAAAGTAGAGGCAGCGAGTTGTGATTGGTCTATTGAGAATAATAAAAGATTATGATTGGTTGAGTCCCTTATTCACCTTATTGCCTATACATATTATGTATGTTTCGGAAACATTTGTCGTAGAGTGCGGAGTCTAAAGTAAGGCTGATCGGTACCTGCCTACAACTGTCTTTATTTCAGTAATTTTGGATTTAAGGTGACATGTAATTATGAGGTCCCCAGCTATAATTATTTATTACATACTTTCTTACTAAATAAAGTCTCAACAACTAATTAATAATTAAAAATAATATCAGCTACTTATCAAGTTGTTTTCTCGCGGGTGAGCGGGTGGGTAGTGGGTGTAGTGTGTGGTGTTCAGGCGTGCAGCACGTGGTCATCGCTGCGCTCGGTGTCGAGGCACTCGTAGCCGTACTTGATGACGTAGTGCTTGCGCGGGTCGGACACCAGCTCGGCCAGCTCGGGCGCCGTCAGGATGTCGTCCAGCGGCGGCAGCAGCAGCTCCACGTCGCCGCCTGCAACACACTACACCATTACTCATTGTACCCGCTAACTACACGTGAGCGTGACTCGTGAGCGATCACGGTGCAACTCACACGTTGAGTACTAGAGTGGATGCTCTGGCGGCAGGACCTACCGCAGATGGTCCCTGACGCCTCGTAAGGGGTTGCCAGGTACAGTGTGCCTCTTTTTGTAACCCCCAGGGTAGGTAGGAGTGGCCACTATAATAAATCTAATAGCGAAGATAAGGGTCTTGTACCGTCTAACTCCCAAGGACAAGTACAAAGTTCAACACTAATAATCTTAAATATGTTATGCAGTGTACGAACCCATGATGTGTACGAGGTCGATGAGGCGGAAGAACTTGTGGTCGAGCAGCTGGTCGGCGGGCGCGTCCACATTGCACGCGGACCACGAGTCGCGCAGGATGCACGCGCACCATATCTGCAACACCACGCCGTTATCACCAACATTCGACTAATAAAATAGCTTACACTATTTTCCAAAGCTTATCTTACCTCTGTCTCAAATTTCATTTAAATCCGTTGAGCCGTTTTTGAATGGTGCCCAGTCAAACTTACAAATTAACAAACACTTTCACATTGTCCATAGTTTGTAATAAGAAATAAAGATTTTATTTATTAATTATTTAGTGTCAAGTGGGGCTACTCCGAAATACGAAACGAAGCGTTTCGGTTTACGGATGGTACGTTTTCCTACTTACCTACGTAGTATGGATTCGATAGTCGTGATTTGACGTTTCTTCTTTCGTGGATCCTACTCCGTTAGAATCCGGAACACATTCGAAACACTCTCAGAGTAGGAAAATGCACCATCCGTCAGCCGAAACGCTTCGTTTCGTATTTCGGAGTAGCCCTACAGTTATCTGGTTTATTTCTCTGTCTAATAGTCTCCAATCGGCTGCATATGCAACTTTAACACATTGCAATTGAAGTTGTATTTTGAATGCTAGCACTAGAACAGACCCGCAGGCGCAGCTCGTCGCGGCGCTCCATGTCCGGGATGTAGTCGGTGAGGTCGAGCGCCTTCTTGTAGTCGTACTCCGACAGCTCCGCGCTCTCCGACTCTACGTACATCTGTTGCCAATCACACAATCACATTTTACTCTAGCCGAACACGAGCATGAGGGACGAGAGGTGCAGAATCTGAATCAAGAATTGCTCGAAGCGAGCGAGCGAGCGACTTATTTTGTTTGCCCCGCTCGCGTCATCCAGCTAAATATGGACACATCGTGTATGGAAACTGTCATGAGCGTAATGTTAAGTCGCTCGCTCGATTGATAAAATGTTAGACCGATAAGCAACAGAGGGGTCTTTTATATGACAGTAAAAGTTAAATTTGAACCGTCAACTGACTTGCACCAATTCCTCAGGCGTGAACACCCTCATGTCGTCGGTGTCGAGTCCATTGTGCACTTTGATGTCCCGCGGTAGCGCCGCGTGCAGCTCGGCTAGCGACAAGCGAGACTCAATCTTCTGCCACAGGTCCGGAGGTTGAATTTCCGGCTCGTCGGACGCCACTAGGCACAACTTCGCCAACGACGCCATTGTCTGAATAAGGATTAGAAATTATGTAATTTAAAAATTCCATTACCAAGGTACGGGTCACTAACATGGAGAGGCTTGACTACGTTAGTTCATAAGATAGTATGAAAACCGAGCGTGCGATCTTTTTATACCTTACGATAACCTCACCCCAGCGATTTAGTGATTTGCTCAACGTAAACAGAATCGTTTCAATCGCCAAGCGTCAGTGAGCTAACAGAATTACGACTAAATTTTAAAATCGATTCGATTACAGAGGAATGAGAATACAAAAGTAATAAGCGCGTCAAGTTTGAAACTTTCGGGCACGCTTGGTCGGACTGTTTGCGTTGTCTAGCCTCTCCATGTCTGTGGTACGGGTGCTTTGTTTTTATCCGCCTTCTATCGATCGAGGCTCGCTACGGATGACAAGGATTTTCAGATACGATAATTGTCACAAGAAGGTCACTATTATAACAACAATTAGTAATTTAATTCGGAGTCACTATTGGAGCTACGATGTCACTGGAGTAACTTGAATTCTGCGCTCGCTGTATTACTTACATATTATGGACACAGGTCACTACGACGCCGCGGCACCCGACCAGCGCCGCCTCGCCTCGCGCGGTTAGTATTCTTTATATGGAATTCTACGGACATACGCTCACTACATCAACTCCGTAGTCTCACTCGCAAGCTGCCCACGCGCGGACCACGAGTGGACCGTGCGCTGCCCGCGAGTGAGTATGCCGTCGGCAATACGCCGCTCCCTATCGGAATTTAGTGGACCACGCAATGACCACTCGTTGACCGGGCCGTGACGATATAGAGTGGTCGGTCGAGTGTTAGAGTAGTTTCCGGAGTGTGTAGTGCGAAGTGTGTAGTGTATAGTGTATAGTGTATAGTGTGTAGTGTGCAGTGTGCAGTACTGACCGTCATGCGGCAGAGCGATTCGGTCTCGTGGTGCGCGAGCGCGTGCAGCTGGGCGGCGGCGGGCGGCAGGCGCGCGGCGGCCAGCAGGTGCAGCGCCAGCAGCGCGCGGCGCGCCGGCGCGGCCGCCAGCCAGGCCGCCAGGCGGCCGCCCCGGCGCGCCGCGCCGCCCCGCACCAGCTCCGCGCACCAGCGCCCGCCCCGCTCCACCAGCCACGCGAACGCCAGCTCCGCCATGCCCTAGCGGACATTCGACTTATTAATATCGTCAATATTCCGCATCCCACCGCGGTGTCCTATACCGACGTATCGGAGCTCGTTTTCCCAGCGAATAACAATCATTCGTAACTAATCATCGGTTCTATTTTAAATGTAAAAAAATGTTCCAAACAGCTTGTAGTATACTTAAAAAAACCGGCCAAGTGCGTATCGGACTCGCACATATAGAGTTCCGTACCACCGTAGAATATAAAGTAACATTCCCAAAAATGGTAAACTTTTGAGTCGCACGTTGAAGTCTTTTGTATGGAAACTGCCCATAAGGATACATGAAATGGTGGCATTTTTGAGTCACACGTTGAAGTCTTTTGTATGGAAACCATAAAATTGCATTAAATGGTGATCTTTACAGTCACACGTTTTGTTTGGAATCCGACCATAAACTTGCATAATAACGACAAAGAGAAAATAAGTCAAAAATATCAAGTAAACCCTTTATTTTTAAATTTTATTGAAGTGAAAACTTCTTTAGCGGCTTTGTGCACTTTTCTTGGAAAATGTTATATTCGCGTCAGGACAGGTGACCTGATCGAAAATTCGTAAGACGGGATGGGTAAAAAATGTTTAACTCGCGTCAGGACAGGTGACATGATCGAAAATTCGTAAGACGAGACGCATGAACGAAAATTCGTAAGACGGGATGGGTAAAAAATATTAAACTCGCGTCAGGACAGGTGACCTGATCAAAAATTCGAAAGACGGAATGCCTGATCGAAAATTCTTAAGACGGGATGGGTAAGAAATGTTAAACTCGCGTCAGGACACTTGACCTGATCCGAAATTCGTAAGACAGGATGGGTAAAAAATGTTAAACTCGCGTCAAGTTTTCACTTCTGACGGCACTCCCGGAGTGCAACCCGTTGTTTTTTTTTATTTATAGTATTGGTTGTTGTAGCGGAAACTGAATAGGAACACACTTCTTTGAAAAATTCAACTCTCTATCTATTACGGTTCGTGAGATACATACAGCCCACTTAAAGATGGACGGACGGACAGAAAGACGGACAGCGGAGTCTCAGTAATAGGGATACGTTGGCATCTTTTGGGTACGGAACGCTAAAAAGTCATAACCATTGAGGTTCAATCCAGTTGTATAAAAAAACCCGTATAAAACCATGCACCGCTGCACCGTAGGGCCCGCCACAGGTAAAATATACAGTAGAGATGTTCTCATTGTAGTAGATGGGGAGCCGTAGAAGGATTTTCTGGATTTACTCGAGCGCGTCAGATTAAGATAAGGGAGATACCATACATAGTGATAAGAACCTCCAACCAGTATGAGCCCTTAATATTGGTGGGTACGGTCAGGGACTCTGAGAAATAAAAAATAGACCATCTTAAAATAGTCGAACTCGTCAGATTAAGATAAGGAGCATTACTAGCTAAGAAGGGTCAAAAGTGTAAATTTTGCTAATTTGATCATCAGTCTAAGAAATAGTAGCATCTGTAAGTTTCACTGAACACCCCCTCTGAAATAGTTTTTTTTTATAGGACTGCGTTGGCAAAAAAGCGTACGGCCCGCCTAATGTTAAGCAGTTACCGTAGCCTATAGATGCTTACAAAATCTGACACCCTCGATATTTTTTTTTTTTTAATTTATCGTGTTGAGCATGAAAAGTATCAATATCTGACAAGCTTGAGTATTTCCATGTCATTGCTTTAAAAAAATAATTGAAATTATCATGTAGACGCTTCCCCCACCGAATTCGAGGTTTGGGAGACGCCGGAGTAAATCCACAATTAGTACGACGGGCTCCCGGTCCATTAGATTTCCCTATGAAACGACTTTTGACAATTTGCGCGGATGAAGGCACGGGTGAAGGGGTGTAGATAACGCCTACTTTGCCATTTCAATCTACCGGTCAATAGCAAAACCACTCACTTCGTTCTATGTCAATGTTAGTACGTAATTTAATTTTTTCACACTAGATGTCACTAAGTGTAAGGTGATGAAAAGTCGTACAGAGCCACGGTCGCCATCTAGTGTCGAATAGAATAATATTTGGGATGCGAACGTTGGCACAGGACGAACGCCAACAGCACACTGACTTAAGCCACGCCTACCGTGATGACGTCAATGGCCTAGTTGGGCCATGTGGCCGAGTTCCTTAGACCCAGTCCTCTTAGTAATTGGTGCATGGGACACGCAACACAACACTTACCTCGTTGGTGTACTTGTCGATGTACGAGTAGAGGCGGTCCATGTCTTCGTTCCTGACGCACAGCTCCACCAGCAGTTCGAAGTCCCTGAACTTCTCTGCCAGCGCCGCCGCGCGCTCCGTCTGCCCCTCCTCAACTGCAACACAACTACACTGCACTATCTATCCGCAAGTCTACACGAACTTTACTTGTGCAAATGTGACGACAATGATAAATCAACGATCGCTTGAAATAACGGTTCGAGCGTAAAGGTGGCTTCACGATTCAATCCGTAGATTCAATTTGTTGAAGTCGAGACTGACTGTACTGAAAGTAGGCGCCAATTTTCCTCCTCACCGCGCAATCTGTCAAATCAACTCAAGTTGAATCAACGGATTGAATACAAAATTGAATCGTGAGTAGCCGCCTTAAGTCGTTCAGTTCACTTACAAACCTGTAGCCCGATTCACGTAACCAAAACCGTAACGATGTCTCAGCGATATAGTCGTTGATAGCCTTTTCATGAAGAGGCTATCAACGACTATATCGCTGAGACATCGTTACGGTTTTGGTTACGTGAATCGGGCCACTGGACGGTTCAATTCCCATCGGGGTAAATTTCGGAAATGGTATATTCACAATTTTTTTCAGATCTATAAGTTTCTAAGATCATTCTTAGTCCATCTTACGGCACTTATAGTGCGAGAGTTGATCAGTTATAGAGCATACAGTTGCTGTGTCGTGTGGCGTGGTATGATGATAGTGTACTGACTGTAGGGTCGTATGATGTCGGTGCGCAGGCGGCGGTAGTGGTGCGGCGGCAGGCGGCTGGCCTCGACCAGCAGCAAGTCGGCCAGCGCCGCGCTCGCCGTGTGCAGCGCTGCGCGAGCGCCCGCTTCAGTACACCCGCGCGCGCATTCACTGCACATCAACACATCCTTTATCTACTAGTTATTTGCACTGCACTACACACGACGTAGTGACCATCACTACGATACGACGCGGTCGGCACCGTTCCAGACAGTTTTGAAAATAGTTACTGCAACTACTTCTTGGTACATTTTATATGGATTCGTTGACTCTTTCTGCTTCTCAATCGATGATTATAGATGTATTTAAATATTAAAATTCCTGCAAAAAAAAATACGTTGGACACAGTTCGGTGTACCTAAAGAATTGATGAAGATCACATTAGGAAAGTATTTTATGTTCACTAGAAGTAAGTTATGTAGATGTATTGTAGATAGTACTGACGTGAGTGCCCGCCGGTGCAGGTCGACGAGCACGGGCAGCAGCGCGGGCGCCGCCCCCTCCCCCGCCCCCGCCCCCGCCCCCGCCCCCGCGCCCGCCCGCCACGCCGCGCGGCACTTGTGCACCTCGCCCAGCGCGCTCTGCACACACACCGACACACGCACGTATACATACAATTTCATATTTGTCTTTGTAATAATAATAAGGCACACTCGAAAAATTGGAAACATCGTTATAAAAGGATGACCAAGGAATTCTTTGCGTGGAAAGACGTGTGCAGCCGACACCGGGATGTCATCGAGAAGGAGATAACGGCGCCTTAGTAGCGATACATACATTGACTATGGTCGCCTGTCCTCTGCGTGCCGGAATTTTGAGTAGTTCGGCGCGATAGCTAGAAATCGGCCCGATGTGCCGGCAATACAAAACATATTTGATCTTGTCCTCTGTCGTCCCGCCGCGCTGTTCGCCCGGTTTCTTTTGTTTTATTTTGCACGACATCTAACAACAAGCTGAACCACCGAGATCGTCGCGATGGACAAACAATCGCCGTCACGTCATTTTGAACTCGGCCCGAAATAATCTCGTTCTCGGTGACGTCCCGGTTGCGGCGGCGGTGGACTAACGCCGTAACGAGTGTACGAAGTGTTATCATTGAATACTGACGGTGACGATGTGCAGCGTGGCGGCGGCCGCGGCGGGCTGCGCGAGCGGCGCGGCGGCCAGCGCGCGCAGCACGCGCGGCGCGCGCGACACGCGCCGGAAGCACACGTCGGCCGGGCTCAGCGCGCCCGCCGCCAGCGCCGCCTCCTCCTCCGCGGACACGTCGCCCTCCTCCCCGCTCACGGCGCGGCACACGGCGGCGTCCAGCAGCTGCGCGTGGTCGGGCGCGGCGCGCTGCAGGCGGCGCAGCGCGGCCGCCAGCGCCAGCCGCTCCGCCAGCGCGCCCAGCGCACACTCCGTGCTCACGGACCCGCCGCCCGCGCCCGCGCCACCGCCCGCACCCCCGCCCGCGTCCGCGCCGCACTCTACACACAATACAACTACTACACTATCTATACAAACTAGTGCAGTGAGCGTTCGGTGTACAGCAGTGGTTCCCAACCTTTTATTAAACAGGGACCTCTTTGATTTCGTTTTTGTTAACAGGGACCACAATGTCCAAGAAAAAAAAAACTGAATCAATCCGAAAATAAACTTTGAAGTCGTAAACTCAGTAGTATGAACAATAATATTTTAATAGAAAATTATAATTACTAGTAAAGAGTCAAAAGAGTACATTTTGAATTAATAAAAGTTTTGAGCTGCCATCTTCTGCACAAGTTCAATAATCCTAGGACTAAGACTTTGCCCCCGAAAATTGAAATCGCAGACCATATTTGGACTCCTGCGGGCCAGTTGTGGTCCGCGGACCACTGGTGGCGAAACACTGGAGTAGAGTGCGTACCGTTGGTGACCCGCTGCAGGCGCTGCCACAGGCCGTGCGCGCGCAGGAAGTCCAGGAAGAGCGAGAAGGCGCGCTGCTTGTCGCGCAGCTGCGCGCCCACCTGCAGCGCCGCCGAGCTGCCCAGCGGGATGCACGTGGCGGCCCCGCCCCCGCCGCCGCCCCCGCGCTTCCACCTGCCACCGCACAATGCTGTAGCGCACACTCGGTACCACACGGACTAATTCATCTAGAAACTATCATAATGCATGTGTAACGTCACGACTTTTATCCCCATTCGGGGGTAGTCAGAGGCTTGAGTGGCCATACACCACCACATTGTGGAGGTTTAACCAACTCAAAGCCCACGTTTCACCAGATAGTCAGGACTCAACGTGACAGGTGGTGAACCTAGTCGCCGTGTATACAGGAACTGACTATTACCTAATCCCGAGGGATAGGTAGGTTTCCTCACGATGTTTTCCCTCACCGTCAGCGAACTGTAAATTATGCACATAGATGAAAATTCATCCATTGGTGCATGCCCCACCGGGGATCGAACCTGGGACCTTCTGATTGCTAGCCCAACCTGTTCACCCCTAGGCTACAGTCGCTCATCATAATGCAAGACGATAAAAATGCAGGCGGTGATGTTGTGGTGACTGTACCTGGGGTCGCCGGCGGGCATGTCGTCCAGCATCTCGGCGGCGACGCGCAGCACGGTGCGGTCCAGCACGGCGTCCACGTCCGCGGGCGGCGCGCTGTCCGGCGCGGGCGGGAACAGCTCGTCCAGCAGGCGGCGGCAGGCGGCCGCGTCGCGCCGCACGTGGAACAGGAACGCCGTCTTCAGCTTGCCGCACGCGTCCGACGTCACCATGCTCACCTGACACATCACATGCTCGCGATTACATTTCAACCTTACTACTGTATAACTGAAGTTAAAAATCAAGTGCATTTTAGTGACCATTTCGTGAGTTCATTCAATTCTGGAGAATTGAAAAAGTAATTGTAGTGTGATATCAAATACGGTATATTTTTTTCTGTGTATCACGATCTCACCTCGTGTGGGTCGATCTCGTAGAGTGACAGGTTGCCGTCGTACATGTCGGACGGACACGGCGAACCCATCGGGCTCTCGCATAAAGATCTACAAATAAAAATATCCATATAAAAATACTTTTCCAAGAATAGATTAAAATTTACAACAAATAAAATGCACAAAAGCTCATCACTGTCATGAGTCAGTCGCAATCACCAGCTGTATGTATCGAACGTAGCTCTTTCCGCTCGCGGTCATAATATTAAAATCCGTTCTATACTGACAGCCAACACAACCCTTCCCTATTGGTGTTGAATAGGGGATCAAATTTTGTAACTTTTGAAATTGGAAACATTGAAATTGGTGTTAGGCTTCCGTTTATAATTTAAAATTAGTTGTATTAGCGCTTTTGGAAATTCTTCCCATGCGATATATAGGGGATTAAAGTTTGTACGGAAAATTCCACTTCGGGCACACGGCTAGTAGTTAACTAATTAGTAAATAAATAAATATGTAGGTACTGACGTATGCGTGTCGGTGTTGTGGTTGTCAGCTGCCCGCGTGGTGAGCGCCAGCACGCCGTGGCGCGCCGTGACCAGCAGCGCGCGGCCGCCGCACAGCTCGGCGCCCAGCACGCGGTCGCCCTCCGCCGACACGTCCACCACGTCCGCCGTCTCGCCCGACACTGCACGCACAACACACAACACTATTGTACCGGCTGCGAGCCCTTCACATCGAGTACATAAGCAGAGAGATGGGTAGTGTCGCACTCACTGGAGACGACGGCGATGTGCTTGGAGGTGTAGAGCAGCGCCGCGCGCGGCAGCGGCAGGAAGCGCGGCGCCTGCTGCGCGTCCCCCGCCCACCCGCGCAGCCCCGCCAGCGACACCACGCGCGGGCTGCTCGGCTCCTCCACGCTTATGTGCGCTGCCGGGACAAACATCAATATACATTATACAGTCTATCTAGCTCTTAATTCTGATACAGGTGAGATTATTTAATTTTGGAACTCCACAGTCACATGTACAGACGAATACTCAAAGACTATATTAAGAGCTGATTAACTATGACACGCCATTAAAAAAAAATACAGATATTGACGTCTCACACTGCGAAATGGAACGTAAACTTTCCAGCAGCCGTTAGTAAGTGTGTTTAGGTGTAGTGCATTATTGGTGAGGTTGGTGAGTGTAGTGTAGTGCAGTGTATAGTTACCTATGGCGTATCGCATGTCGGGCGAGCGCGCGACGTTGGCGCTGGCCAGCAGCAGCAGCAGCGCGTGCGGGCCGCACGCGCGCACGTCCAGCGCCAGGATCTCCAGCCCGCTCGGGTCGCCTGCGGACCAACACAACCACTATACCGCTGCCACACCAACAGAGTGTGTGTGTGTGTGTGTGTGTGTGTATGTGTGTGTGCGGGTACCGTGCGGCGGCGGGTGTGTGCGCGCGAGCGGCGCGGCGAGCGCGCGGCGCAGGTCGTGCTCGTGCAGTGTGTGTGTGTGTGTGCGGGTACCGTGCGGCGGCGGATGTGTGCGCGCGAGCGGCGCGGCGAGCGCGCGGCGCAGGTCGTGCTCGTGCAGCTCGGCGCCGCGCCACAGCTGCAGCGCCGGCCCCCCGCACACCAGCGCCGCGCCCCCCTCCAGCGCCGCCACGCCCACCAGCTTCTGCAAACGCACGCATACCCTTACACTCCACATCGCACGCTGACACACCCCCATAGACACACATAAAAAGTAATACAAAAATAAGTAAGTAATATAAACAAAGGAAACAAACACAATAAAATTGATGCTGCAAAAATAATGGTAATAGTAATAATGGTTATCATATCAAATATCGTTACAAATACTGTGTACTTGCCGTGTCAGCATGTGCAGGCATGGATCCAAAGAACAGCAGGGAGACGCGGCGCCCGATCCCGCCCAGCCACCCGCTCGGCGGGCGGAATGTCTTGCATGTCACTGTAGGCCGACCATCTGCAACAAACTTTTATTACAATCTGCTCCTACCGGGTGTCTGGTGTCTGCATATTGGAGCAGCTAGTGCTGAGCTAACGCGCAGCTCGTCTTCACGTCGACTGTCCACATGTTGGTCAATGCATGAGTGTCCCACAGTTACGCACGCACGCATTGTAACAAACAAGGATGTCATTGTCACTAGCAACACCATCTACTATGATTTTGCTTAGTAGTTGCAGGAGGCGCTCATAGCCAGTTGCAATCACTGATCGGTAAACGATCAGAGGTTAAGCAATGCTGGGCAAGATCAGGCAGAGATGGGTGACCATTAGTGGCATTTGAACTGAGCGTCTCCGTGCTAAGGAGGGCACGTAAAGAGTGGGTCCCGGTTGTTGTCATCTAGGCAGCAGTTGTTAAGCCTTGTCAGAGGCCTTCGGGCAGCTTGAACAACTCTGACACCAGGTTGGCCACTAACCATACGATAAGAAGAAGTTGCAGGTTCCAAAAGATAGCATTTTGCGTACTAATATCACGCCTGTATTCGCTGAAAGGGTAGGCAAAGATACACTGTAGTATAATGTAATTTTTATTTTGGTGCTTGATCCAGTGGTTGATGGTAATGAGTGAGGTCTGACCGACAAGGGTGGGGTTGAGCAGCACGAGTGTGCAGGTGGTGGTGGCGAGCAGCAGGCCGTCCCGCTCGCACTCGCCGAGCCGCTCGCACTCCTGGCCGGCCAGCTCGCACGTCACGTCCACGTACGCGCCCTCCTGCCCCACCGACGGCCAGTACCGGACTGTGCCCTCCGGCGACACGCCGATACACGATGGCATCTTGTATTCATGCAAAGCAATTACAAATTATAGTTCATGTTGTCAAACCATAATTTGTATATTAGCAACAGATTTATTTAACAACAAGCTGTGCCCGCGGCTTCGCCCGCGTGGAAATTGATGCGTAAGATTAGTCTTATTCCAGAGCCTACACTATCTAAGTTTCAAATTTCATTAAACTCGGTTTAGTAGTTATGGAGATACGTGGTAACAAACATCCACACATACAGACACACACATTTATTTAGCATTTGCCCGCAACATCGTTCGCGCAAAATTTAAATTAAAAAAAATTGGTCTCGATCCTGTTTACCAGATCCCATATCCCAGATCTCATTTCCCGGATTTAGATTTTTTTAAATTTTGATCTCTGATCCCAGACTCCGTATCCCGGATCCTGTTTTCCGGATCCCGGATCCCATAATCATTGATTCCGGATCCCGTATCTCTGATCCCGTTTCCCGGATTTCGTATCCCGGATCCCGGACCCCGTTTCCCGTAAAACGTTCTCTGGATCCCATTTGCCGGTTCCCGTATCCTGAATCCTCCATCCCGGATCCCATATTCCCTAATCCCGGATCTCGCGGATCCCGTATCCCAGATATCCCGTATCCCTGATACCGGATCCCGTATACCGTATATATAACGTATCCCAAAACCAACTTGTATTTTAAAGACTAACTTAATTCTAACTTTAAAAAAAATTACGAACTCCCATACAAACTTTCATCCCCTATTTTACCACCTTAGGGGTTGAATTTTCATAAATCCTGTAATTATTATTACTTTAATATAAAGAAACTAAAATACTTATTAGCTTCAAAAATGACTAACTTTCAAACAAACTTTCATCCCCCATTTAAACCCCTTAGGTGTTGAATTTTCAAAAACCCTGAAATTGCTAATTTTTATTTTTTAAAAGACACCTAATCACAAATTTTCATAATTCTAACTTCAAAAATGACAAACCTACATACAAACTTTCATCCCCTATTTAACCATCTTAGGGGTTGAATTTTCAAAAACGCTGAAATTGCTAATTTTTATTTTTTAAAAGACACCTAATCACAAATTTTCATAATTCTAACTTCAAAAATGACAAACCTACATACAAACTTTCATCCCCTATTTAACCATCTTAGGGGTTGAAATTTATAGGTATGATTAGCCTATGTCTCCTTCCAGAGTTTAAACTATCTACGTTTAAAATTTCATTTAAATCGGTGCAGTATTTATGGAGATACGCGGTAACAAACATTCACACACACACACACAGTTACTTTCACATTTATAATATTAGTAGGAAGTAGGATAGGATAGGATAGGATAGCTGCCGTTGTCACTCATGAATAATATAGCTTTCTACTGGTAAAATAATTTTCAAAATCGGTTTTTTAGTGCAAGAGATTGTATGCCTTAAAAGACTTTATGACTTAAGGTATAGTGACATTGGAAGGAAATCAGTTTGTAACATGATATAGATGAGATAATGCCTCATACCTGAGCCCCATCCTCAAAAAACAGCACAACTAAATCAGCCTTGTGTGCAAGGTCTGTCTGTGGCAGTGTGAGCTCCCTTGCAGCATGCGCGCTGGATGGGGCCGGCGATGACACCCCCGGGGTGGTGGCCGTGCGCGCCCAGCACAACACTCTCCGCCCGGACACAACCCAGCACCAGCCACAAGGAGATAGGCGGACACTGACATCACCACTTGCTGTTGACAAGGATTACTTTAATCTTTTGACTCGTAATGCAACATGCATGGCCATTTCAAACAGGGCACACAGAGTGGGAAGATTTTAGGTCACTACAAAAGTCTCTGCATCCAATAATGCTTAGAAATTAACAAAAAAATATGCTTTTGGAGTTACAATTTTATTGCCGAGACTGTATATTGTGCAGGCCTTGCTTAGGACCATGCAAGGACTTTCTACATCATTGATTAACCAATTACTCACCAAATGTAAGTGCTTCTGTGACCATTACAGGGAGAGGTAAGCCGTAGGTCTCTACTGTTGTTAATGGGGTCTTATACACCACGTCGCCACTCGGTTCGTCTGGGCTCTGCATGAACTTACTGTAAAACATGAGATTCAATGAGCACTTGCACAGTAAATTCAAAATATAGTGAAGTTATAGGTTAGGTTACTCACTTTTGGTTCTTTTTAGCAGATGAGAGCCCTATGGGCCTCCGCCCTGTGATGGACTGCCTCACTCGAGGCGAAAAAGGACTCTTCATAGCACCAGTACTACTGAAATCCATGTCGTAAGAACAAAAAACTGGACACCGATACCTAACGAAAAATTATTTCAATAATTTCCAATTTAATTTCTTCAACAAACGTCAAACAAACAAAACCAAAGAAAAAAAATAAAAAAATCGATAGATTTTTTTTGTCTTTGGAAACCAAAGACATTTGCTGCGTTCCAGACGCGTAATTGTTGTTATTTTCGTTCATAAATGTCGTTCCACTTGCACCAACTTGTACTGAAAGCATTGAAAGTGATGATTATTATGGATTTTAACAGTTTTTGTGACTGAAAATAAATACGAATGGAACGCAGCATTAGAAAAAAAATCCAAGGCTTCGTTCTGTGGCTTCGAGTGCAGTTGCAGCAGTGAATGTTAATTTTTTGGTATGGAACGACTGTTGTCTACACCCACTATCCATGACACCCACCCACTTTTTTCATGCGTTTATTGACGTCAAAACTGAGCTTTTTGCAATGTTTCATAGCGTCGCTATTATTCATAGACGTGTTCTAAGCTATTAGTCCCCCAAACACTTGAACAAAGTAACAAAATGGACTCGCAACACGCATAATTCAACGAACAAAATGTTCTGTCAATTCTTGGGGGAGGGGAGGTAACCACTACATTAAAATTGACGCACACTTACTCAAAACATTTTGTGTCATTATAAACGCACACGTAAAGAAATGTGCAACACTAGTATATTTTACGCACACTAAAAGATCTAATACGTCAACATACAATATTTTACTACCGTAGGACCATCGGTGTAATAGGGTGAATACCACTATCGATATTTCTAATTAGCTATATCGATAGTTTCATATACTCATTATTACATTTATAGCTGTCATTATAATCTACTGAATTATACTGAATTATCTCTACTGAAACAGCTGAACAAGAAATAATGAGTAACTCACGAGGCGTAAATATTCAACGGAAACAAGATGATTCCGGGTACATCCCAATTCAGTTCCTTGAAAATGAGATTATCTAAAAAATAAGTACCTAATGTTCCCAAATAAGCTGTTTCATCCCCCCCCACTCCCACTCGACCAGCGCCATCTGCTGCCACTGGCCTGGCTGATATCTTTTGTTAGGTAGGTACGTATAAACGTAATAGGTATTATTATACTAATGTCATCATCATCATCATTTCAGCCAAAAGACGTCCACTGTTGGACATAGGCCTCTCCCAAGGTTTATTATACACTATATATATTATATTTTTATCGATACCGGTCTGCAATCATAAATAAACACTACTACAACACTGTTCAAATCAAAAAGTATTTAATTCAAAATCATTCTTGCAACATTTACTAATACGACTGAATAATTTTGATACTTGATTTATTATTTTCCATATTATTTATTATTCATAATGCAAGCGCAAGCACTTTTAAGTTTTCTTTGATGTTGGTCAATAAGATAATATTTGTTATACATATATTTATGCCATATGTGATTCATCGCCTCAGTAGCAGACGCTGCCTGCTTCTGGGTCATATGGACCCGGAGCAGTGTCAGGTTCGATTCCGTTTATCAAGATCAAGAATTTATCGAGATCGTATTTATCTGAATTGTTTCGATAGTGGGTGTTTTTGTTTCAACATGAGTTAGTTATTTTTTTTTGTATTTTAGGAAAATAAAACAAACATATCATAGCTACTGCGTTTTTTAATTATTTTTTTATTTTAATCTTGGTCTAAATATTCCACTCCTGATAAATCCATATATTGGCGTGGGCCTGCCGCTGCCTCATCAACTCATCATCATCAGTCTCCACAGCATTGCTGTCATCTTGAAGATTTATTATTAATCGATTAATGTCATCGTAAAGAGCAATTTTCGACTATTCTTCTAACGGTACCTGAAAAATAAAATAATTCAATAAAAGATAATTTCTTTAATGCTTTAAGATTATTTGTTTATTTAGTAATTAAGTAACGATGTTAACTGACAAGCAAACATAGAAAAATAAAGCAACCTTAGTTTATGTATTGGTCGAGATGAAAGCAACACATAAAAATAATACCAAGTATCAAGTGTGTTCAATCGAATGTACCTCTAAGCGATCAATGTATATTTACTGAAAAATCTGTAAACTGAAGCTTTGAGCCTGCCTTTGTATACAATAAACACATTATTTAACTTAAAAACTGTAAAATAAACTGCTTATATACCTATAATATCAGCGGTTCTTTGGTAAACATGGTCGAGTTCTGACAAAATATTTTGCACCTCAAATTCCGCGAGACACCGCCTGTAAACTTTGTGAATCACCTCTCTTGTTGAATTACTAATGATTTATTCATTGTAAATCGTTTTTAACGTCCTGCGACTGGTTTATCACCGCGTAATTCAGTATTTATCCGTTTGTTTACAAAGTTCAAATACTTGACAATTATTTGACAAATAAAAAATACAGTTGCCAGGGTAGAAAAGATTCGTCTATGGTCACAGTAGACTATTCGATTAATTCGTACTCGATTAATTGAATCGATAACGTTTTCGATTCTTATGACATTTAATATTTTAATGAATTTAATAGAAAAATTGCATTAATTACATCAAAAATACTTACATATGAAATGTTACCCCATCTTTTTGTGTATTACTATTTTTTGTAATTTCTTTGCACATGTTTAATGGGACAATTCGGTATTTTTCACGGAGCACCTTACACCGCGAAAACGATACTTACTCTGATCAAATCGATTTCGAAAACAGTTTTTATATACGTGTCAGAGATTTTTGGTCTAGTACCTATAAAAAAAAGCTAGAGGGGAAGATCATGCGATGCGCATCCTGAGTTAATACATCCATGCCCAAACACTTTGCCGAGGTACTTACGCGCTACGGAACGACGACGTCAGAGTGAAAAGTTGGACTCGGAGCATACTCTGAACGCGACTAGCGCGGTGATGTTTGTGCTTTTCTGTCAAAATCTGTCACTGTCTACCATCACACTGTCGTCTGTCAGTCATCTTTTGGTGCGTTCCATTCACTGTTAATTTTGTTATTTTCGTTATTTTTGTCCACAATTCACGTTCCACTCGCACCCAGTTGTACTGAAAGTATCGTTTTTAACACTTATTGTGGACGAAAATAACAAAAATTACGGTGAATGGAACGCAGCATTTGATCTGAATGTTCAAACGGTTTTCGTTCATCAGCGATTTTTTTGTTTAATTACAATACTTGAATTTTGTGTTTTGAAACTGTTAAAACTGATTGAGTGTTTTGATTAATAGGTACCTATATAAATGGACGTGTGTTTATCAAGATGCATATCAAGTCTATAGTGTTGGACGGATTCAAATCCTACGGGAATCGTGTTGAGATTACCGGCTTCGATTCAGAGTTCAATGCTATCACTGGTTTGAATGGTACTGGGAAGTCCAATATCCTGGATTCAATATGCTTCGTCCTCGGAATCACAAATTTATCGAATGTGAGTATTTGATTCATTTCTGTTTGTAAACAAAGAATATGGTTATTATTTTTCGCGCCAATAAATTGTACTATATCTTGCTGTTGATTGATAAGATCTATGAAAGTTTATGAGAGCATAAGAGATCAGTAGGATACTGTAATACAATGTACATACTTTTAGGTAATCAGGTATTATTTTGATATTATCACTGGACTGTAGTTGGTGCTGTTTCATTGGATTAAATTCGTCTCAGGTAAATATAACATACTAAAAGCATATCTATATTGCAGGTGCGAGCAGGCAGCTTGCAGGAGCTGATCTACAAGCACGGCCAGGCGGGCATCACAAAGGCGACGGTCAGCATCACATTTGAAAACCGTGATAAGAAGCAGTGCCCCATCGGCTATGAGAACCATGACGAGATTACTGTTACTAGACAGGTGTGTTACTTAGATTGTGCAAACTAACTTCGCGTCAACAAAATACCGAAATCAATGATAATATTTCATCAGTGCACCATCATTACCTAATCAGATATCATGGTGAACATGTCATTGATTTATAGAGAACTTGCATATTCCAAGAATTCTTTAATTTGTTTATCCCTGAAATGTTGATAAGTATCTGGTGCAGGTGGTGATGGGCGGCAAGAACAAGTACCTGATCAACGGCATCAACGTGCAGAACAAGAGAGTGAGCGACCTGTTCTGCTCGGTGCAACTGAACGTGAACAACCCCCACTTCCTCATCATGCAAGGCAGGATCACTAAAGTGCTCAATATGAAACCACCAGAGGTGAGATTTGAAAATGACAACAATCATTACAAATATGAATCTAATATCCCCAAATAAATGTTACCAGAAAAACATTATCAGTTGAATATTTAATGAGTGATGAGTGAATCTGTTTGAGTCATACGTCATAGCTTTATAAGTATGAATTTTGTTCATCAGATCCTGTCAATGGTGGAGGAAGCGGCTGGTACTAGAATGTATGAAGCAAAGAAGCAAGCTGCGCAGAAAACGATTGAGAAGAAAGACGCTAAGCTTAGGGAGCTCAATGATGTAAATATAACAGCACCATATACACTAGACAACATTAGTGTAGGGTACAGGCAGTAACTGTTCAACACAGTTATCTAGCAGTTCTATGGTGATTTGATATTCACATGGCTGCTGGGACGAATGCAAACAAAATGCAACGAATGCATGAGGGACGAACGCAACATTGGTAAAATGCAGATGCACTGCAGCATTCCTCTGCCTACCCCTTTGGGAAATAGAGGTTTTGTGTGTATTACTGGTATACTGGTATTTGTAGCCAGTTCCTTTGTGTTATATCCCTGTTCTCTGTTGTAGATAATAAAAGAAGACATAGCCCCCAAACTGCAGAAGCTGCAGGACGAGAGATCACAGTTCCAGGAGTACCAGAAGGTTGTCAGGGAGCTGGAAAACCTCACCAGGCTCTATGTGGCGTGGAAGTAAGTAACCAGGTTGTTACCTGCAAACGAAACCAAAAATATCAGATACCTGGACTGGCCATATATCTATAGGTATATGTTACAGATTCCAATTTAAATGGTCTGGATAAGATTGTCCCTTTACAACATTATTATTTGGTCTTACAATCATGCGAGGGTTTATAGTGGTGGGTTGGATTATAGTTTATTTTGGGTTTACAGTATCCATTATCATTATTAATGTGAGTTTAAAATGTTGGAATGTTATTTCTGGCATTTTTACGCTATACATTAACATTCTGTAAATAACATCAAGTGTGCGTGCACATTACGAATACCCAAAATATAAACTAATACCCTAAATAGAACTTATGTTACGTTTAGTTATCGCCGGTATTTTTTATTTATGTGATATTGAAGTGTAGCGTTTAGTACTCCGTTATCTTATCTGTGACGTCGCGCCGGCCGGTCATTGACCCCAGTCGTGTGTTGCGCGCCGCGGGCAGCTGACTTGAGCTGAGTATTCATTGTGAATTGGTGAGTAAATATTGTTTATTATCAATATGTTTTAAAAAAACCCCCGACAAAAAAAAATCCTCTAAAAAGAAAAAAATAATATCTGAATATTTTCACCCAAGCGTCTTCGTTACGTCGGGGGACCGCTAAGTACGCCGGTCATGGTCATAATCTACAGGTTACTCTCGTAATGTACTTAGCGGTCCCCCGACGTAACGACGACGCTTGGGTGAAAATATTCAGATATTATTTTTTTCTTTTTAGAGGATTTTTTTTTGTCGGGGGTTTTTTAAAGTTTTAATTTAATTTTTATTTCATGCTTTTCAAACTTATACAATTACCGGTGTACTAACTGCCCAGCTTGTATTAGCATGTGCTCGCCAAAACGCATCGTATGAGCCCAAACATAATGTAGATGCCGTACACCGTTGAGGAGTTCTTCTGATGATGCCTGCGTATCAGGTCAAGGTTGTCATACTTTGTAATATCATTGACAAGTGACAGGATTTCAAATTTCGTATCGATCAGACCTATGGAAGTTGTTTATATCTTTTCATCAACTAGAAAAGAGCTGATGGTCTTCAAACGGCAGAGCAGATTTTCTTGAAACATAGCTAAGAACACTCTCGATTAACCCACCTTTCAAACAAAAAAAACTAAATCCAAATCGGTCCATCCGTTCAGACGCTATGATGCCACAGACAGACACACAGATACACAGATCCACAGATACACAGATACACACGTCAAACTTATAACACCCCTCGTTTTTCGTCGGGGGTTAAAAATATACCAGAAAACCTGAATTTTGACAACATTATGTAGTTTATTATGTTATCCATCACCCGTAGGTATTAACTGTATTTTAAAAATTATAATGTATGTTACGTTAATAATATGGTAAGGAAAGGATGTGAGCAATAGTATTTTTATTCCCTTTCTTGAAACGGCGCTCATTTTGTTAGGTACAAAAAGCATTACATACCGCGAGTTAAAAAACTAGCTAAGTATGTGCGTGCCGGAACTCGCATATCCTGTAGGGTTCCGTGGATATTGTGTAGGATAGCGCAAGTTTTCTTTTATGAAATCGTATTACTTTGGTAAAAACATTGCGTACGTGTTCTAGGGCCATTAGAATTACCAATTCATTACTAATTATTTCACAGACATTAAGCTAGTTAGGTAACGGTCAGCCTTCTTCTTTCTTCAAAAATATGGCGCACCCAGTTCAATACAAGACAAAACTGTTAATGGATGGGGAGCCCAGCGTGCACTTCGTGGATTTACTCGAGCGTCGTCCAAACCTAGTAGATTCGGTAGATGAGATGATAGGAAGAATACATTGTTCTCGATGTTTCCACTTTCAGCGGTAGGGGAAGCGTCTACATGACAATTTCAAATTTATTTTTATAAAAAACAATGCCATGGAAATACTCAAATGTGTCAGATATTGATACTTTTCATGCTCCAACATGATATATTGAAAAAAATAATTACTCGAGCGCGCCAGATTTTGTAAGCATCTATAGGCTACGGTAACTGCTTAAAATCAGGCGGGCTGTAAGCTTTTTTGCCACCGCAGTCCTATAATAAAAAAATAATAATAATTTAGCCCTTTTAACGTCCCACTGCTGGGCACGGGCCTCCCCTCAATGCGAGGGGGATTCAGGCCATAATCCACCACGCTGGCCCAGTGCGGGTTGGTGGATTTCACATGTCTGAAGACATGCAGGTTTCCTCACGATGTTTTCCTTCACCGTAAGCAAGTGATAATCATATTAAAGTTATGATTCACACATAGATTTCGAAAAATCCAGAGGTGTGAGCCAGGGTTTGAACCCATGACCTTAAGCCCGCAAGACGCGTGCTTAACCAATCGGCAACCACTGCTTCACCGCAGTCCTATATTAAAAAAAAAACTGAGGTGGTTTCTTAGACTGACGATCAAATTAGCAAAATTGACACTTTTCACACTTCATAGCTAGTAATGAATCCCTATTATCTTAATCTGACGAATTCGAGTATTTTAAGATGGTCTATTTTTGTTTCCCCTGAGCGTACCCACCAATATTAAAGGCTCATACTGGTTGCAGGTTCTTATCAATATGTAAGCTATCTTCCTTATCTTAATCTGACGCGCTCGTGTAAATCCAGAAAATCCTTCTACGGCTCCCCAGCTATAAACAATGTGACATAACACTGATAGACCCGACTGTCCGATCTAAAAAGGGTTCCCTTCTTCGTATGGATTACGGAACCCTAACAAATGACAGCCAACTAGCGCGGTGTGTCAGTCGCGCCGGTAAAATTGGAGAATGGCGTCCGACTGACCTTGTTCTCTCTCGCTCCCTCAGTATAGCTGTCTTTCTCTCGCTCGATGCGTATTTTATAGCAACGATCGTAAAGTTGTCGTAGCGTAGGTATACCTTCTCGATTGTGATGTGTGTAGGCAAGTAGGGTAAGAAAAAAAATATCGCCAGACTAAAAGGCTCTTGTAGGCTATCATATAATGGACCGGGGATGATCTTAGTGATGAAAAGGCCGTTTCCGAAATTTGTCTCTGATTGGAATCGAACCCGCAACCCGATGCCGTGAGCCGAGCGGCCTACGCTGAAAATCGCAACCACTGCGCCAAGTGTTACTTGAAGCGGATGTAGATAATATCACTTTATACAGGGAGTCTTCAAAATTGTTGGAAATATGTTGTATACTACCTAATGTGCGAGTATGTGAAGTTAGTATTTTTTTTTTTTTTTTTTTATAGGACTGCGGTGGCAAAAAAGGTTACGGCCCGCCTGATGTTAAGCAGTTACCGTAGCCTATAGATGCTTACAATACCAAAGGTATTGCAAGCATCCTCTGAGCATTTATTTTTTTATTTTTTTGGGACTAGGCCCGCCACACATTCCCACCACTGTTACTTCTGTAACGCCAAGGTTCCTCTCTGCAGCATCCTCCATTTATACTCTGAGCATTAATGAAAAGGTGTAGGATATCTTGGCGTTCGCAGACAAACATGAATCCAGAAGTGGGGCAGTCGGGGGATGCGCCGGTGGCGCCCCCGCAGCCGCGGGTAGTGGGCTACCTGCTGCAGCGCGCGGGGCCTGGGGCGGGCGTGGGGGCGGGGGCGGGGGCAGGGCCCTTGCCACCCTTGTCCGACAACGGTAACCACAACGACGACGACGACCCGTCCGTGTCTCCCGACAGTGATGCAGATCCTCTGCGCGTATGTACATAATCACTGCTTTACTACAATCGATTCAGCAATGTTCTGAAACCGCTTTATGCTTATCGCTCGCTTTAAATCCGTGGGTGTCAGTTTGATATCTTTTTCAGCTCGAGGAATCTCCGGAACCTCCCCCAAAAAAACCACAGAAACCCCGGAAGTCCATACGGCAGAACTCACGGAAGCGGAAAATTAAGGTAGAGATTGTCGAGGATTCGGCGAGCGACGAGGACGGCGGGGCGGACGCCGGGTCGGGTGGGGAGGACGGGGTGACCCTGGAGCACGCCTACTTCGCCCTCAGGCTCCTGAAGGAAACGGAACGGATGCGGCGGCTCGCCGGCCGGCGCGAGCCCTCGCTGGACCGCGAGCGCGAGCCCGCGCCGCCCGCGCCCGCCGACCAGCCCCCGGAAGCACCCGAGGAGGACGTTTTCTTCACGTGGCAGGAGGACTTCGCCACGTTCACGAGCCGACAGGAGGAGTTCAGCGACGCAGCGACCGGCCCCACCGCGCCCTCCGTCTGCCCCTACGAATTATTCGCTTCCATCTGGGACGAGGAAATAATGAAAATGATCGCGGCCCAAACTAATAAGTATGCGTGGCAAACGATAGTCGGTTCGACCGAATCGAAGGACGTTCCCGGTCGCTCCCAGCTCCACGATTGGTTCGACACGACGGTCGACGAGCTCTATTTATTTTTTTGTATAATTATGGTAACGGCGCTAGATTTCCGGCCCCGGCTCGACGAGTACTGGACGGAGGGCCTCCTAGGAATGCCGGAGTTCAGAGCAGTAATGAGTCGGGATCGGTTTGTCTTGCTATCGAAATTTCTCCACTTTAATGATAATTGCGATAGTTCTTATTCGACGTATGACCGTAAGGTAAGAAAAGTTATTCGCATCGTGGAACATTGCAATAAGAAATTCCAAGAACTATATAGACCCTCCAGGTACCTGGCTCTGGACGAGAGCCTCGCGCTGTGGAAGGGCGAACTCGGCTGGGTGCAATGTATCAGGCGCGAGGCGCCAAGAACTGGAATTAAAACGTTTGAACTCTGCGAAGCCAAAACCGGTTATCAGCTTAAATCCATCATTTACGCCGGGAAGAACGGCAGCGGGCTCGCAGCGGCCCTTCACGGTTTCGACAATTCGACCGCTAAGGTCGTACTGAAGCTCATGGATAAATACCTCGATAAAGGGCACTGTCTCGTGATGGACAACTGGTATAACCAATTGCCCCTCACCAGGTTTTTAAAAGCGCGGCGAACGGATGTGATTAGTACACTGAACAGGCGCCGGACCCACGTGCCGTTCGCGTTGCGCACTCTAGCCGAGCGCCACGTGGAGCGCGGGACCGTGCTCGGGTACCATTGCAGCGACATCAGCGTCATCGTGTGGCAAGACGACGAGCTGGTCACGATGGTGTCCACGTACCACAACAAAGACACGGTCACAACGCGGAAAGCGGACAAAGAAGTCACGATGCCCGCGGTAGTGCGAGACTACGATCAGTACTCCCGCGGGGTGGACTTGAAAGATCAGAAGCTGTCTCCCTACCTCACGGAGAGGAGGAAGCCGTCCAAGTGGTACATGAAAGTGTTCCGGAGACTTGTGAACGTGAGTATATTGAACGCGCACATCTTGCACACGCACAACAATAAAGATCTCGGGTGGCCGACATTATCGCAGCGGGAATTTAGGCTGAGTTTGTTAACGGAGGTGTTGAAGCGGCACCGACGGACGGAGCCGCTGCCGCCGCGCCCGCCCCCGCCGGCGCCGGGCGCGGCCGCCAGCCGGCTGGACGGCGGCCGCCACCTGGTGGTGCTGACGGCGCGCGCGGGGGCGGGCGCGGGGGCGGGGGCGGGGGCGGGGGCGGGCGCGGGGGCGGGCGCCGGGGCGGGCGGCAAGCTGCAGCGGCGGCGCTGCGTGCGCTGCAGCGCGCGCGGACACCGCACGGAGACCACCACCAAGTGCTCGCGGTGCAATGTCGGCCTCTGCGTCGACGGATGCTTTTTTGAATACCACACTCTGACCACGCTGTGAGCCCGGTATTCGTGCATCGGTGACACCTCGGCGGTATTCACTGATGACGGAAAGCCTATACCAGCCCGTGAGTGCGGTTTCAGAGTTGAGATTGTTTTATAAATACTGTCCGTGTATGTGTTTGTTTTGTTAGGGGTGTGTAAGTATGTTTTGTCTACTGTTTCTTAATGAATTTCTAAGTCAGGATCCAATGGTTGGATCTGATCTTCGGTACTGCTTTTCGCTACTTGGAATTTCTTATTGCAATGTTCTCAGGGGATAAGGCTACGGCTACTTATTTTGATATTATTTGCGTATTGAATATATTACATGGTAATTCCAATATAATTCTAAGGTTGTACAGTGTTAGTGCTATAACTATATTCTTAGAAATAAGTAATCCCATTATTGTTGGATTGGGTTAGCTGCACAACCATGATACTAAATAATAATAATATAAGCAAATGATATAAATACCTGTGAAGAAACAAGAGGTAAAGTAATATATGTATAAGTACTTAAGTAAATATTTTTTTTGATATTTGTGTTTTATTTTCTTCATTTAACATATTTCCTACATCCAACTAATACCTATTTGTTTGTGAATTTGTGTAAGAGGTAACCTTAGGCACGGTTTGAGATGTGATTCATCTTGATGACCTTAATTTAAAATAATTTACTTAAAAATAAAATGGCCATGTGTTTAGGGGGCTGAACTGAACATGGTTTGTTGTTCAGGTATGTGAGCGCGGAGGAGAGTGCTAAGGAGGCGGAGGGCAAGGTGACGGAGGTGCAAGATGACATAAAGAGCAAGAAGGAGGGCATCAAGAACAACGAGAAGGAGGCCAAGGACCTAGACAAGCAGGTCGCCGAGCTCAACAAGAAGTTGGATGAGGTGAGCTTGCCCGCAATAGGCGCGAACTATAGTTTTTTTTTTAGTCCGGGTGGCATTTTGATATGGGGGCAGAGTCTTTGTTAAGCTTCGTGTAAAATAATTTTTTCGCAGTTCTTTTATTGCAAATAAAATAGCAAAAAAGATTTATTAATAATTAAAAAAAGGAACCAATAAAAATTTACAATTACAAAGAAAACTTGTCTTTAAAAATAAAACATCAATAAAGCGACAATAAAATAGCAAAAGCAAATGGACAAGGATAGAGTCAGCATATAAAACTTAGTAAAAATAAAAACTATAACATTTCCTTACTATACATTGCACAAAGCTGCCTGCCAGTGTGATTAATAGCGCAGTGTAGTGTAGGTTGATGTTTTTTACTTGTTAACATAACAAGTTGGCAGCTTACCTCTTTCTGCTTCAAGTCTTATTTCTGTTAATCCCATTGGCCGCGCGAACTATAGTTAGGGTTGAGTGCACTCCTTCCCTCGGCGAGTCGTTCCGTTAGTAGTTACAATGGTCGCTTTATTGTCCCGGTTTAGGAAAGTGGCAGCGTGCTGAAGGAGCTGGAAGTGGAGCAGCAGGGGCTGGAGAAGAGCGAGGCGGCGGCGGCGGCCGCGCACCGCGCCGAGCGCGACGCGCTGGCCACGCACGAGCGCCGCGCCGCGCTGCTCGCGCGCGCGCTCGCAGACGACGAGGCCGCGCTCACCGCCAAGCAGGCCGCGCTCGACCAGGTCCATGAATCTAGTACTAAAAGGACTGGGTCTCAGCAACTCGGCCACATGGCTCAACTATGCCACTGACGTCATCACAGTAGGCGTGGCTTAAGTCAGTGTACTGTCGGCGTTCGTCCTGTGCACACGTCTTGCCAACGTTCGCATCCTAAATATGATTCTATTCGACACTAGATGGCGGTTCCTTGTACGTTTTTTTTATCACCCTACACCTAGTGACATCTAGTGTGAAAAAGTTAAACTACGGACTAACATCGACATAGAACGAAGCGAGTAGTTTTGCTATTGACCGGTAGATAGAAATGGTAAAGTAGGCGTTATCTACGCCCCTTCACCTGCGCAAATTGTCAAGCGTCGTTTCATAGGGAAATCTAATAAGAACATCTCTACTATCTATGTTCTTTGTGACCAGATCACTCTGCAACCGTCCGTAGCAATAATCAAACGTGCATCACGAGCTCCGCAAGTGCATTGCCGCGCGCGACTACGCGCACACCCCGCAACACCCCTCCCTTACTCTCCTCCCGCGAACTTTGTACCCCGCGGGCGATACACGAGTCATTCGGTCGGAGTATAGTTGTCTTGTGGTGGGCGAGTGTTAGTTGTGTGTGGTCTTCAACTAAATAAAGGTATCGGGCAGGTGTCGTCCACGTTCGAGGAGTTGCGCGCGGCGAGCGAGGCGAGCGCGGCGGCGCTGGGCGCGGCGCAGCAGAAGTTCCTGGCCGTCAGCACCGGCCTGGAGGGCGCCTCCGACTCGCTGCAGGATCAGCTCATGGGTGCGTTTGCGGCACATCTACTTGCATATACTATTTTTCAGGATTAGTGATGTTCATTGTACAGGGAGATGCAGGAAAATGTTCTTAGGAGACAGTCCTTAACTTTTTGAGATATTCTGGTCTAAGTATATTCACAGATTTAAAAAAAAAATGTTTTAAGTTTCCGATCACGGTATAAAACAAACATAATGCTAAACTTATGAGCTAGCGCGGCGCGTGTGTGACAGAGAAAGAGCGTGACTACCCAAATATGCAAATCTCTTTAAAATTAAGTAAGTAGATTTCACAGTATGTCATGTATTTTCCTAGTTACTATGTTTCGCCTAACACTGAGCAAGATTTAGAGCACCCGATACTGACTGTTCGTTGTATATGTAGCCGCGAAGCAAGAGGCGTCGGAAGCGTCGACCCGCATCTCGCAGAGCATGATGGAGAAGAAGCACGCGGGGGAGAGGCTGCGCGCGCTGGAGCAGGAGTTCAACTCGAGCAGCGCGCAGTTCCAGCGCGACCGCGACCACATCGCGCAACACCAGGCCGAGCTCGACCGGCTGCAGGTACCGCCGCGCCGCGCGCATCCTTATGGCACCGCTTCCCGGCCGAGCGCTTTCGCCGTCTGGATTGGTCGAGAGCGCATTAACCCCGCCCACTTTTTTTTGTGAAAATATCGAAAATCATTATTTTATTGCTTCAACAAAATCGAACTTATTTTTTTTTAGGTTATATCTCTCTCCATCCTTTGGTGAAAAAAAAATAATGGAAATACCGAGCCGTTTGGAAGAAGATATAAATTTAAATTTGAAAACTACACATTTTACATTTTGGTATTTTTTTACACATAGAAAATGAGCATGTTGCACTTTTTTCCTGCTTAAAATTTAAAGATGAGGGTTCTATAAATACGGTGATATTTTTTTCAAAATGACTCCACTCGTCTAAGAGGAGACAGCCTCAAAACATGCCTCGTTAGGTGCCTGTACAGTCTTATACAACAACCACGCGGAGAAGAGTCCGTAGTGCATAGTTTGCACAGTAGGATACGATGTGTGGTTCGGTGTGCAGGCGGAGCTGGCGGGCATGTCGTTCAGCCCGCAGCGCAACGCCGAGCTGAAGGCGACAGTGCGCGAGCTGGGCGGCGCGGCGCGCGCGCGGCGCGACGCGCTGGACGCCCGCGCCGCGCGCCTGCAGCGCTGCCACTTCCGCTACACGCCGCCCACACCAGACTTCGACCACTCGCGCGTCGCCGGTCAGTCACCCCTCCACACCACCACCACACCACCCGCCGCTTATGGGTCCCTAGTACCGGCAGTTTATTGACTGATTTACTTCGACCACTCGCTCGTCGCCAGTCAGTCACCCGCCCCACCACCCGCCGCTTGTGGGCCCCTAGTACCGGCAACTATTTGAAGCCGTCTCACTATTGTAGGGCTCGTATTAATAAATACATCTCAAGGTTGAGATCGATCTTAAGGTGCTGTTTTTGACAGATGTTCCATACATTCTCAACTTTGAGATGCACTTATTAATACGAGCCTAGGATTGATTTTACTAATGTTTCTAGCACAATGTATTTGGGAGTCATCAATGGCAAATATTTAACTTGAAATTTATTTGCAATTAATGCCTTACAATATTAAATCTTGATGCAATATTCATTTACAAAATGTAGCAGTACAATAATCGAGGGTTTATTCTAACTCAATTCACATAAAAATGCTATTGCTTGCCAATAAAATGTGTGTGTACCTGTTCGTGTCAAAATCGGTGTAATTGAATCGCTTTATTATATCCCAAGTTAATATAAAGTTTATAAATTGCAGGTACAATATGTAGGTTGATAGACGTCTGCGATCCGAAATACTACACGGCACTGGAGACGGCCGCGGGCGGGCGGGTGAGTCCCGAACAATAACATGATGTTATTGTTGTTATTTAGTGTTGTATGTAATGTTGTGTTGTGTAGTTGTACAACGTGGTGGTGGACACGGACGCGACGAGCAAGCTGCTGCTGCAGCGCGGGCAGCTGCAGACGCGCACCACCATCATCCCGCTCAACAAGATCAGCGGCAGCGCCATCGACAGAGACACCGTGCGCGCCGCGCAGGACATTGTGAGCACATACACTACTACTCCACCAAGCCAACTAGGCACCTGTCAAATGTGACGTCACCCGCACATAAAGCGGTGGCTGGTGTGCGGGCGGCGTGCGGGCGGGGAAGCCGCATTCCATTCATCCGAGCGCCTAGTTGGCTTGGTGGAGTAGTACAATACAATACACACGTGCCCGTATCACTCATTCTTATTACCACATTCATTATGGTTTCGACTGAATGTGTTTAAAAAAAAAAAACTTGTATTTAACCTTTAACTTTACTGCTGATTTATAGTTCGGTTATTAATATTGCTCTTACTTACTCTTGGACGAGTAATCAACGCGTATGTATGAAATTTTATACAATTTGAAAACTTATTTATTTTCCTACCAACTTTATTTTATTACTAGGAATGGGTTCATCACCGGCACCATTAAATTTAGTCCCGTTGGCTTCTCCGAGCTACATGCTCGCGCTAGGAGCGGGGATCACTTCAATAGGGAGGGGGGAAGGTGGAGTCGCTTTGGAACTTCACGACAAGAGGTCAGTTCGTGACCTGACCTGACCTGAGAGTGTGTCGCAGGGCGGTGGACCGGAGAGCGTGCAGCTGGCGCTGGACCTGATCTCGTTCCCGAGCCGGCTGCGGCCCGCCATGAGCTGGGTGTTCGGCAACACGCTGGTGTGCCGCGACCTGGACACGGCCAAGCGCGTGACGTTCCACCCGCGCGTGCGCCGCCGCTGCGTCACGCTCGACGGCGACGTGTTCGAGCCCTCCGGCACGCTCTCCGGCGGCGCCAGGGCCAAGGTCACTCCGCTGTACAAGTACATACACCCTCCCACACCCATCCACCCTCTCACAGAAGATCGGCGTAAAACAGCTATTATGCCGTGTGTCCACTGGCAAGTAACTTCCGCAATTTCTTGCAGAAGTCACTTGCCGACGTGTGTCCACTGACTGCAATTTTACACAACCGTGTACATGTGGGACTTGCAGCAAGTTCGGCAAGTCGCAGAAGTCCACTTGCGTGAGTGTTTACACATTGGAAGTCGCTTGCGCAAGTAAACTTGTGCAAGTTTTCTTGCCCGTGGACACACGGCATAACAGCTGTGTTTCATACGATGAGTGAGAGAGCCGAAAGCCCACCCCCCTCCCCCTCCCTCCATCCCACACTCCTTTAGGTCGGCAATGTACGAGCAATGCCTTTGGTATTGTAAGCATCTATAGGCTACGGTAACTGCTTAACATCAGGTGGGCCGTACGCTTTTTTTCCACCGCAGTACTATAAATATAAAACAACGGGTTGCACTCCGGGAGTGCCGGCAGAAGTGAAAACTTGTGCAGTGTGTCGCGTGTGTCCGTGTGTCTGAGCGTGTCCCCATGTCCCTGAGCGTGTGGTCGTGTGGTGGCAGGGCGGGTCGGTGCTGCTGCAGCTGCAGGAGCTGCGGCAGCTGGAGCAGCAGCAGCAGGCCGCGGACGCGCAGCTGGAGCAGGCCAGCGCCGAGCTCGCCGCCATGCAGCACGCCGCCGACAACTACCAAGCCACGCAACAGAGGTCACATTCACATTCACTACCTTATATTATACCTATTCAACATAATAATTTATGTTTGGCAAGAAGCTACCTTATTTTCAAAGGTTGTCAGTTAACTTTAGTTTGTAAGCTACCAGAATCAACACCATTTGCTATTTATTTTCATCCCATCTATTCGAAAAACTACGTTTTGTGCCTCAAATATTGCGACAAAACTAGATTTTTCTGCACAAACATTTCACAGAGAAATGAGTTTTGAATTTGGAACATGAATATTACTTATTATATTTCCGCGAATAATAGTAGTAGTTTGTATAAAGTTACTGGCCGGTAAGATGGACCACGATGTCTGTTAAAAAAGAAAACAAATGTAAATCGCGCGAACACGAACGTACATACATACCTGGACTGTTCACTACTGTACAAAAAACGAGCCGGGCGAGAGGCCCCAGTTGGGACGGTGTACCTCTCACTCTGAGTTGCCATGACAAAATAATATTATCGTTGGGTAGTGATTGGTGGTTTTTAAATCAAGCAAATAAATTTATTTATTATTTATCGTGACTATTGTTTTATCATATAAACAATAGTCGCAATAAATAATAATTTAATTTTTTTTTTTTTAATTTGAGTCATTGGTAGTTTTTAAATCAAGCAAATAAATCAATTTATTATTTATTGTGACTATTGTTACAACAATAGTCACGACAAATAATAAATTAATTTATTTGCTTGATTTAAAAACCACCAATCACTACCCAACGATAATATTATTTTGGCATGGCAACTCGGAGTGAGAGAGACACGGTCCCAACTAGGGCCTCTCGCTCGGCTCGTTTTTCTGTCTACAGAATTGTCAAGGTATAATAGACCTTAAACAAGGAGAATAAAGTTGAATTTCTTCTTAACCAAAAACTCAACTGGTTTATTATATAGAGGGGGATGAAAAGTAGGGTGTATCACTCTATCGCAAATGATTTTTTTCTTTGGATGATTGCGCTCGGGATTCTTCTATATAACTTTTCGTTCGCTCTGGATTTTAAATATGATTTTGCTCCTACAATTTACAATTCCACAATGCAGGTACGAAATGATGTCGCACGAGTTGGAAGTAGTGAAAGCTCGGCTGGCGACCACATCGCACGCGCAGCTCCACGCCGAGATAGAGGCTCTACGGATGAGGGTACGAATACATTGCACTGCAGGACAAACACTGTATCTAGTGGTGACATCGTATAGTAACTGGTACGTTTATTAGGTAGAGGAGTTGACGGTGGCCGTGGAGAGCGACAAAGCCACGCAGAAGGAGACGGCCGCCCGCGCAAGGGAACTGGAGGCCAAAGTCAAAGACATCAAGGGACATCGGGAACGGTAAGTAACATAATTAGCATCAGTATAAGTGACATTTTTATTTCCTCTTAGAGTAGCGTAAAAGAAGAATGTAGGTATTATGTTTGTTAATTTTATTTTAGTTGAAATTTGTATAGTAGTTAGTATGAAGAAATGCCATATTGAATTTTCAAAATAACACATCATCACATCAGTCCTATACGCACATACGGTATAACTAAACTGTAATTTATCTATCACTATTAACTAAGTTACGCTCGTACTACGGACTCGTTAACGGACAATGGACTGGGGGCGGTTCTAGTGACATCCAGACCGGGGCAAAATACGAGAAGGCCGTTTCTGAGAATTGTTCCTGGCGGAAATCGAGGCCGCAATCGACGTAGTCGCCCCAGCGGTCTACGCTCGAACATAAAATATAATTCACTAAAATAAACATTGAAACATTTATCGTCAGTGAGTTCAAGAAGGCGGAGGAAGCTCTGAAGAAGGCTCAGAAGGAGGCGGAGTCGCGCGGCGGGTCGTGGAAGCAGCGCGAGCAGGAGCTGGAGGCGCTGCGGCTCGAGCTGGCGGAGCTGGGCGCCGCCGCCGCCGCCAGCCGCCGCCAGCTGGCCGACACGCGCGCCGCCGCCGCCGCGCTCGCCCACACGCAGCAGCGCGCCGCCGCCGACCATGCTGCCGCCGCGGTCAGCGCATACACACACCCTTACATGTTACACCACCGCATTACTAATAACTTGCAACCAGAGTTGGCCAAAATTTAATTGCAATTAATTAATTGCAAATTGCATGTGGTGTCACAATTAACAATTAATTTAGATTTATTTGTCAATCGCGAACAACTCACAATTAATTGTTAATTGTGACATTACCTGCAATTTGGAATAAAATTTTGCCCAACTCTGCTTGCAACGAAATAATGGTTCATTCTCAGTCTGACCATTTTAAGTGGACCTTCGGTGTCAACCGTTTTTTATTGACATCGAAGGTTAGCATAAAACGGTCAGACAAAATAAACGTAATACAACAAAAAAATACTGGGCGGGAGCGGGGGCGACGTACTTTTTTTTTTTTTTTTTTTTTTTTTATAGGACTGCGGTGGCAAAAAAGCGTACGGCCCGCCTGATGTTAAGCAGTTACCGTAGCCTATAGATGCTTACAATACCAAAGGTATTGCTCGCACATTGCCGACCTGAAGGGGAGTGGGATGGAGGGAGGGGAGGGGGGGTGGGCTTACGGCTCTCTCACTCATCGTACGAAACGCAGCTGTAATAGCTGCTTTACGCCGATCTTCTGTGAGAGGGTGGTACTACCCCGGTCGAGCCAGCCCGTTTATGAGCTGCAGTCAATTGGCTACAGCTTGGCTCTACCACCTTCCGTACTATGATTGGTCTATCGAAAATAATAATGGATTATCATTGATCGATGATAAATGTTACCAAAATAACGCCGTAGCAAAATATCTGTTTCGGAAACTTCTGTCCGTAAGCACGAAGTCTAAAGGATGGTCAACCTGTGGGTAGTAATATGCGAACACCACTTACCTGGAAACAAATCCCACGTAATGTACCATTGTTAAAGATGTCTTTACTTACGGACTAAAATTTGAAACTTCTAAATCGTGAAAATGACACAATATATTTTTTTATAAGACTTCTAGACACCAAAGAGACACAGAACTTCCCATAACAAGTATCTGTTATGTCTATCTATACTACGAGGGTGATGGATGAACGTTCCCTTTCTCTCTCCTATTAGGAAGCAGTGAAAGAGATGCAGTCGCGCATCAAGCGGCAGAAGGCGGAGATAGCGGGCCGCAGCAGCGACATCGCGCGGCTGCAGCAAAAGAAGGAGCAGCTCGCCAAGAACAACGCCGACTTGGAACTCAACATCAAGGAGCTGGAGTACAAGATCAAGGAGTTGCAAGGAGAGGCGGCCGAGTGCCAGAAGAGGGTGAGTGCCTATTTCTATTTATAACTCACAAAAGATCGATCGCTTGCGAAGGCTTCGCTGCCCCGGCGAGCAGAGCGTTCAGTGGCACCTGAATCGTCGTAGCGTGCGGAATAAAACGTCTATGAAAATTAAGTATTCCTAGAAACCTAAGCTCTCGAACATATCTGGGTACTGGGAAATCTCTTATGGCCTCCACTTTAGCCTCCAGTGGCCAAGCACCTGCAGCAGAAAAACTGTGACCTACAAAGTGTACCCATACCGTCCATAAATTACGTGAGGCTATTTTGGTGATTTTTCGACCCCCCCTCCCCCTTGGTGAGATGTCGTGAGATTTGGCTCGACCTCTTCTCTCCCTCTGTAATCTCTCGTGAGATTGTTCAAAATCCATACCTATTGTAGTCGAGAAACATATTTTACTTAATTCAACCCAGTTTTCTTGCAATTTTACACTGGTTCTTGCATTCAACAAAAATTACGTGGTATTTGCCAAGACCCCCCCCCCCCTCTCCCCCACGTGAGATTTGGTTCGGTCACCCCCCCCCCCCTTAAATGCCTCGCGTAATTTATGGACGCCCCCTAATAGTAAAGACACTTCTTTCTTCTTCACATCTTCATCATTGTGAAGATGGGTCTCGTGCTCCTCAGGGTCCTTAGAACCAAAAAGTCGTCCAAATAACAATAACAAAAATCTAGACCACGGGTCATCTCATTAACGAATCTTTGGAAAGTTAGAGCTGCTTTCCTTAATCTAAACGTCTTAAACGGAAATTCAAACAAGCCAAATGCAGTTGTTGTGGCATCAATTATCAATATCACCCTTATTAACAGGGATCTGGTGATATGCTTCAACCATATCGATAGTGGAAAAGACTTTACAATCAGAAATGATGTTTGCGAAATCGTGAATATTCCTGATGAGTTACCTGTCAGGAATAGTCCGGGCGTTGAGCAACCTGTAGTCGCCGCAAAGGCGCCACCCATTGTCCTTCTTCGGCACCAAATGCAGGAGCGAAGACCAAGGGCTTTCCGATGGGCTAGCGGTACCGTTGCTCACCAGACTTAAATACCATGTTGTAATAATATTTAATCCACGTTAAAAAAGTATCTCACTTTTGAGAAACTTATACAATAGCGTCGAGGTTTTGTGTTTAATTAATGCGGATATTTGGTTACCAATTCATAAAATGTTTATGAAATGAATATGAAAAGTAACGCCAGAAAACTTTATTGAACGCAACAATTGTTTTTGCAGCTGCTTGCGCCGAAAAAGTTCCGTTCGCGCGGGATTGTTGTAATTGTTGTTATAATCGCGCGCCGCGCATCCGTAGCGCACCTCATGCGAGGGTCGCATTTGTACACCGCGCGCAGTTGCAGAAACGGCGCACTCGCCAATCTGTACGCAATACGCATCCTATGGTGAAGTGTCGCCCGTAGATATCGTCGCTGTCGAGCGAGAACCCGTGGATAGCGTCGGAGCGCGAGTACTTCGGCGCGCCGGGCGGGCTGTACGACTTCACCGGGCGGCAGGCGCACGTGGCCGGGCAGCGGCTGCAGCAGCTGCAGCAGCGCCGCGACAAGCTGGCGCGCGGACTCAACGCGCGCGCACACACGCTGCTCGGCAAGGAGGAGGACCAGGTAGTATACTGCACCGGGCGGCAGGCGCACGTGCCATAACATGGAACAAGTTAGATGAATGAAATACGGTTTGATACGTCTAATCGTCACCGATTATACAACTTTCGTCTGTTGTTTAACGAACTATAACTAACTTAATAATGCCCGACTAACGCACCCACAGCTTTTTAGTTTCAGATTGTTAAGTATTTCTAAACCGACAGCCTCAATATTTGAACCGATCTCTTTCAGTACCAAGACGTGATGCGCAAAAAGAAGATCGTGGAAGCGGACCGCGCGAAGCTGGTGCAGGTGATGGCGGAGCTGGACGAGAAGAAGAAGAAGACGCTGGTGGCGGCGTGCGGGCAGGTCAACCGCGACTTCGGCTCCATCTTCAGCACGCTGCTGCCCGGCGCGCAGGCGCGGCTCGCGCCGCCCCCGGGCCTCACCGTGCTCGACGGGCTCGAGGTAACCTTCATACAACCAAACACAATTCGCAGTCTTTCTCTACCCCACCGACTTTAAACGATTGCATTCTTATTCATTCTTAACTTATTGTAATAACTCAAAACCAACACTATAGTTAACACTAAGCTTTCTTATTAATATAATTTTGAAATCATCGAAATCGGTCCATCCGTCGCGAGTTTAACACATTTTATATAATGTGCGTCCTGCACGTGTGACGTCACATGGCCGGTCGGCTTGAAGGCGCGCTGTACCCGCGCCGCCGTTCACTACAAAGCGCACTTCGCCTATGGACGTCACAGTAACCGCGCGCGAATTTCGCGATTAATTTGGTCATAACTTCGTCAATTTTTGTCGTAGAACAATCATTTTTGCACTGTATGTTATGTATTTTTTAGCTCTATAAATCTGCATTCTCAACTAAATTCGTTACGGAAACCCATTGGTGGCGGTAGTAAGTGACGTACATGTGCAACCCCCCCGCGCGCAGGTGAAGGTGGGGTTCAACAACGCGTGGAAGGAGTCGCTGGGCGAGCTGTCGGGCGGGCAGCGGTCGCTGGTGGCGCTGTCGCTGGTGCTGGCGATGCTGCTGTTCAAGCCGGCGCCGCTCTACATCCTGGACGAGGTGGACGCCGCGCTCGACCTCTCGCACACGCAGAACATCGGACAGATGCTCAAGGAACACTTCAAACACTCACAGGTAAGGGGGCGTCCATAAATTACGTGAGCCGATTTTGGTGAGATTTGGCTTGACCCTCTCCCTCTCTAATCTGGCTTGAGATAATTGAAAGCCATATTCTAGTGGAGAAAAATGTTTTACTTAATTTAACCCAGGTTTTTGGCAATATTACACTGTTTCTTGCGGTACAACAAATACGTCGTATTTGCTGAAACCCCCCCCCCCCCCCCCCTCCCCCACGTGAGAATGTGCACTGTATAGTAGCAACAGGCTCGCCCGCTATTAGATTGCGACTAAAATACCATCGATAATATGGGTATACACTTCTGGGTCGAACGCTTCTGGGAAGAATTTTGTTGAAATCAATATTCCCTTGTTCCAGTTCATAATAGTGTCGCTAAAAGACGGCATGTTCAACAACGCGAACGTGTTGTTCCGCACTCGGTTCGTGGACGGCATGTCCACTGTGCAGCGCACCGTCAACTCGCGCCGATGATCCGCCGCGGGACACGCGGGACACCGGCGCTGGACACGGGACATTGCCATCACAAGGTGCTCTATGAAGTGATGTTAATAAGTGTACAAGTTGAAGTGAACATGAAAAATGTGTAACAAACTATTCGTGCAGGGCGTTAATTAGTTTTAAATAAACGTAATTTGTAAGCATTATCTTGTTGTTTTACTCATGTATTTAGAGATTAGGCCCGCCACACACTTCACCATTTGGTTCGATGCAACTTTAGCTGCGGCGATTCATCGCGACAATTCTTTTACCTCGATTGTAATATTTACGTAATATTTTCTTGCAGGCCGTGTCGGTTTAACTAGGGCGGTAAACTTTACCAAATGGACGTGAAGAATGCATTTGTTATCCTTATTTAGCCAGGACGAAGCACGTTACTTATCTGTTAAGATATTTAAAACTCGACTCCTCATGTGATAACGAGGACATGTGTCGTTTGGATTGCAGTAATATTTACTTGCACAAAACAAGAACTACTATATTAAAATATCATATTATTATCAAAAAGCGAATTTAGATCAGGGGGCTTACCACGACCTCTTATCGCTATTCAATTATAGGAAAGTTTTAACGTTTCAGCGACTTTTTGTGCAATGACGTACCTTATTGTCATGACAATAAGAAACGTCATTGCACAAAAAGTCGCTGAAAAGTTAAAACAATACTGCTATAAGAGGTGGTGGTAGGGCCCTTGGGATCTTGTTAATATTGTTCACAACAAGACAACATTTCAACCCAGTATTCTATCACACTAAAGCTATCACAGCTTTCAAAATTTAACGCAAAACGTTCGAGGTGTGTAATCCGGCGCCGTGTGGGCACCCTCCCACCTGACTCCCGGGAAATAAAACTTTTAGCATTTGAAGCCGCGGCTTTAATATCTGGGATTGATCCGAGGCGGCGAATGCGATATACCATGCAGCTTTACTGGCGGGAGATAAAACTACTTCGGCATTAGTACCGGACTCATAGGATGGGCCCCACGAGAACGCTGCCACGAAATAAACTTTACAAATGGAGTTGGAGCATGTTATCAGTACGTACGTACGTAGCTGTAATAATCTAATTGCATCATGGAAAATATCCCAAAATGGGCTTCACTCAAAAGAAAATACCTACCTCAAAATTGCTAGCATCATTTTTGTTACCTTCCTGTAAAAATAACCAGTCTAATAAATAGAAAGCGCGATGAAACTTTTAAATCAGAGTTGGAAGCTTATGGGGATCATGCAATCAAAAAACTTTTACCATTCAACTTTGCATCGAAAGACGACGAAAGAAAATGCAAACAGTCAATGCACCTCGTGTCGTGTAGAGTGCTAACTAATTTCCATTTTATGAAAAACACTTAAAAGTTTGGACTCTGCTATAAAACCGGTGCATGTAACAACACCAGAACGGCACCAAGTTCCAAGATAACCGTTTATTGGGCGCCGTCGCCGTGGCCCGGCCCGGCCCGGCTCGGCCCTGTGGGACGACTCATAACAACAGCTGATAGCTACTTATTAAGCTTGTCGCATCGCTGTCTGCGACGCTCCCGCTTTGAATATCAAAAACTTCTGATTAGTGGGAGCGGCGTAAACAATGTAGCTACATCTGGAGTTCGCCACGTTGCGCTCGGATTAAATTAATCTGAAACAGTAAATTGTTTACAAGTTTAAACTCATTTGCGAACGGAAGTTTAGAATGAAGATTATAATCATCGTAATTTTCCGAGTCGTAGAAATTTATCAAATGTAGGTATAATTAAGTAAATATTACCTATTCTAAATCATAAATCAAAATAGGCCTTCCTGACGATCCTATTAATACATAATGTCTATAAACTTTAAAGTTTGTCGGGCATTTTGTTATCCCTAAGGACTTTTCTTGAAAGCCGTTCTTGAAATCCGTTTACAGAGAAGCAATCTAAGCTGTAGGTACTTTCCTGACTACTGAGTACATAAAACATATGTGTACTTATCAAATAATATTATTCCAATAAACTCAGCACTTATTTCAGCATGGTTTCTGATCTTCCTTGAGGCATGAGCGTCGTCGATCGAAATCTTCGAAGTGATAAAATGGTCTTTCAGTCGCAGAGATTCAACCTAGCATTGTAGCTCGGTCACACGTAAAATGCGCATTTCAAACCATACAGATTTTCTCACTTGTTTGTGCTAATAATTACTTAACTGTAGTCCATAGATTTCTTCCTGACTATAAAAACTGTCTTCTAATCGTGGGTGTCAGTGGTCGCTCGCGCGCTCTCCGGGACACTAAGTTTGATTGATGCGGGCTTGTAGTCGACTATCTCGCCCGCGATGACCGTTTCAGACATTTTTTATGATTTACGTAAGTATAATTTGGGATCCAGTATTAAGAGATGATTTATTGGCTACCGACTCGGCCGGGGCGTCTTTTTACGGGGAGAAGTTATATTTTTTAATCTGCAGGTTTTGTTCCGATCGTTCACAATTTTATGTCAGCAAAACAATTATTTCTAGACTAGCTTTTGCCCGCGACTTCGTCCGCGCAGTATTTAAATTTAAAAAAATCGGATCCCGTATCCCATTTCCCGGATTTCGTATCCCGGATCTCGTTTCCCGGGTCCCGTATCCTGGATCTCGTTGCCCGGATCCTGGATCCCGTTTTCCATTTCCCGTATCCCGGATCCCGGATCCCGTATATCCTGGACCCCGCATCCCGTTTCCCAGATTCTGTTTGCTAAATCCCGGATTCCGTATCCCGGATATCGTGAATCCCGTATTAAATATCCTTAATTTCATATCCCGGATCTTGTTCCCCGGATCCCAGATTCCGTGTTCCGGATCGCGGATCCCGTATCCCGGATATCACGGGTCCCGTTTTCCATATCCCTGATTTCATACGCCGGATCTCGTTTCCCGGGTCCCGTATCCCGGATCTCATTTTTTGAATCCTGGATCCCGTTTCCCAGATCCCAGCTTCCGTTTGCCGGAGCCTTATCCCGTTTCCTGCATCCCAGATCCCGTATCCCGGATATCGGATCCCGTATCCCGGATATCGGATCCCGTTTCTGGGATATCCCGGATCCCGTATCGAATTAGCCCGTAAAAGTCCCGTCATAATCGATCCAGCCGTTTCCGAGATAAGCCCGAATCGGTACTGCCATACAAACTTTCATTCCCTATTTTACACCCTCAGGGGATGAATTTTCCAAAACGCTAAAATTAATCTCTTTTATTTGTAAAAAGAAACCTAAACAACAATTTTCATCATTATAACTTCAAAAATGACGAATTTCAATACAAACTTTCATCCCTATTTCACCCCCTTAGGGGTTGAATTTTCAAAGACCATAAAATTAATCTTTCATTATTAAAACACACCTAGTCAGCAATTTTCATAATTCTAACTTCAAAAATGACGAACTTCCATACAAACTTTCATTCCCCTATTTTACCCCCTTAGGGGTTGAATTTTCAAAAACCCTGAAATTACTCTTTCTTATTTTTGAAAAGACACCTAATCACCAATTTAAATAATTCTAACTTCAAAAATGACGGAACTCCCATACAAACTTTTATCGCCTATTTTACCGCCTTAGGGGTTGAATTTTCAAAAACCCTGAAACCCATATTTTTTTATTTTTCAAAAGACACCTAATCAGCAATTTTCGTATTTCTAACTTCAAAAATGACGAACTTCCATACAAACTTTCATCCCCTATTTTACCCCCTTAGGGGTTGAATTTCGAAAAACCCTTTCTTAGTACACCTCTTCACATCAAGACAAACCCACCCTCCAAATTTCAAGTCTCTACGATCAGCGGTTTAGGCTGTGCGTTGTCTGTCAGTCAGTCAGTCAGTCAGTCAGTCAGTCAGTCAATCAGGACTTTGATTCTTATATATTTAGATAAGGTAGAGGTACTTTTAATGTTTTTGGAACCTTATGTAAATAGGTAGACTGAAGACTGATAGGCTGGGGAATTGTAGATGGTAAATAATTATCACAGTCCTGTTTCAAAGACTCTACATTACCTGCTATACCTACTAAATTAAATGAGCTATTTTACCAATGATGAAAGAAAACAAATATTTAATTGACTCTACTGACTACTGATTCATCAAACTTTTGTGCCACACAATTTTCTTCTGAATGCCATAAAATCTGTCTGGCTGACTTTGGTCGCAAAAACTTTTGCAAATGAGAATAATAGATATTGTTTAATGTTTGAAAACGTTCTTACGTTCCACTAGTTCGAATCTTCATTAGACGCTGAAAATGCGCCATTTCTTTGCCTCTAAAAATAGCTAACGATTTGATCATTTGATCACTAAATTTAATGTAAGTACGGGAACGGTTTTATTAGGATTCTGTTATAAGAATAAAATGTAGAGGGCACAGACTCAAGCAACATGACTGCGGCGAGCAATGAGGATGGAAGCAAAGGAAGTAGAATACACTAAAACAAGGCATACCCCAGAAATTTCCTGCCTTTTTAAATTTGTTGAAATAACTACTGCTTATTTTTTCGTCTTTAATTTCATACGGATGGCCCCTGGCATCTTTAGATGCTAAAAAAAAAATAGGTATTACCTCGTAAATAAGTTTTATTGTTCGGGGCCCTAGATGATCAACGGCGACTCACGCTTGGCCGGTTGTGAAGAAAAGAAGCATATCCGCAGCACTAATGGACAAGCCGTGTTTGCCCGGTTTTTGTCAACATCCGCGATTGTTTCGCGTTCTCAAATGCTCTTACGGAATAAATTAGCGACCCAGTATAATATTGCTGCTTATTTTGAGTGTATAAAAGAGACGACTCAAGGATTTGAAATGAATTTACCATTGAGCTTACGGACCTAAGTGGCACTGCACTATGTGTACCACGTGACATGTCCCAGCGAGAGTGTAGTGTACTCTACCATTAAAACTAGGTACTCAGAAAATAAGTATGTCTACTCCAAGCAAAATGTACTACGATTTATAGCTCCAATATTTTCCCCTCTCCTGTCTCCGTGTTTGACAAATTGTAATCACCTATATGTGCACTCATCGCGAGAATTATCTTTATTGACCCACTGACTCATGAATATATGAGAGGCGGCGGTGATCTATGGTGTTACAGGGGAATTTTATTTCCGGTAGGTAAGAGGATTTACAGAGAAATTATATCTCTTCAGTGGTTCCATTTCATTGGTTTTACATTTTCTTTTTTTATTTCCCAATATTCAGCTCAAAATATGTACAAGTAGCACTTACTATTGTTTTGTCTATCATCACCCGCAGGGCAGCAGATTTATTTTTATACCTCATTTCGCAAAATTTCACGTCCGGTTATTGGGTAGGTACAATACGAGTATAATTAGACAGGATGAGTTTTCATAGGATAAATGTGGAACAACCCAAGATTTCGTTATTGATACAAATTAAACAAAAGATGATCGCGGGTCGGCAAACAGCAATCACACGCGGCGCTCTCCGTGCAAACACACCGATATTGCTTCCTTACAGATCACCTTCCTGTTACACTCTGTTCCGTAACACTACTCTAGATTCTGGCTTTCAATGAAATCACAGCAGTTGGTTTACGTGCTAGCCCTGCTGGGAATCAAACTCAAGACCGTACGAACGGGTGTGCTTGCCGCTGTTAGGACCACCAATGAAACTGAACTATTCTATTTCCGACCATTGCATCGGGTCTTTGCGGGATCAATTGATTTGATTTGAATTCCCATCGAGGACAATTTCGGAAATTATATTTTAGTGAGTGTTACTGGTGAAACAAGTCTAGTACCGTACCTTTCGTTTTAGGACCATACAGTTGGTATCTGTTAGTCTGACACCTTTAGTTTGGGACCATAGTCTGACAATTGATTATTATTGTAGTTATAGACATACCAACATATTTCTTTAATACGAGTAACTATTATATCTATATCAACAACAATATTACCGTGTAATGTTACTGTTGAGCAAACCAAACATCGATGATATTATTGAATTGTGTTCAAATAGCGCACGCGAGGGTAGGAATTGTAATTTGCTTGTCCAAGTTATTATAGGAAGGGTTTGGGACTAGTGCGGGTTGTGAGTTGAAGATAAGGAGTCCTTATTAAGGACTGGATGGGTATGGAGGAGTTTACTAAAATGTATGTCTCTGTCAAACTACGTCAAAATGCAAATAAACAGAGAGTAGTTGACAAACACAAATCTGACTGATGGGAACTGGTTTTTCTCGCGTTCTTATATTTTTCTTGTCGATCAATATATCCATGCATCCATCAGTCATAGCCCTCCCGAAATTCTAGACATCCCAGTCCTCCGCCACTCGCGCCCACTGGCTTCCCATGACGCGTCTGATGGGATCAAAGGATCCCCCTTGTGGCGGGCCGACGCGTCTTCCGGCTCGTGGCCGCCATTCGCCGATCAGAATGTAGGTATGTTAGTAGTAGATCTTTCTTGAGCGTGCACACAGCATCTTCCTAATTTAAGAGCAAGTGTAATAATTTCAAATTAATTATTTACAATGAAGATATTCAAAGCAAAATATATTTACATACGGCTCTCCGGGGACTTAAACAAACAGGGCTGGTTCAGAAGCAAATAATAATTATTCCGCGATGCGTAGGGATTCCGCTACGCAAATCAAATACGTGCTTAAGTGACGCTTATGTGCTTACTTGCTTAAGTATTTACCGGAAGCAAGTAGGTAAGTTCGCCTCCTGAAGCTTAGGATAATTTACAATCGCGCTGTGTTATTAATTTATGGAAATGTAAGGAAGTAATTCTCCTGCCGGCTTCTACCCGCGGTTCCAATCATCAGTAGTAGGTGCGTGATTTTTAAAATAAAATCGGTCATAAATTACGATGATACCCATTTTGGTTTTAGTGTATAGTGCATCCTATTGCTATTATATCGGTCACACTCTCCCTTACTGCGAGATCCCTCCGTCACCGCGCTGGCCCAGTGCGGGTTGGTGAATTACTCACGTCTTGTGTAGGGCGTGCAGATTTTAATCATTCATCTATTTTTTAAAAATCGTCAATGTTCCTCTGTCACAGTTTAAAGCGCTGTAGAAGAAGGCTAATGGGTTTAAGATCCAGCTCAATTAAGATTATGTAATAATACCAGAAGTGTATCTTCAGCGAAATTTTCTTAATACCTTTTAACTTGGAAATGGATTTTTTATCCTTTCCAAACCCTCCGAGACAAAAATTAAATAGCCGACCTTCACATTATATTGGACGACTGATAAAGACCCGTGAAACTAAAAAATACTTTCGGAAAGAGTCGCCTTCCCCTAAATCAAGTTACCTGTTGCCGTTTCGATAATTCCTTATTCAGAATTCAGTCGTCAGGCCTGAATTTATGTAATTGAATTACAGCCCGCCCGCCCGCCCGGGATTCGAGATCCTTTAAAAGGTTTCGTTACGTTTTTTTAGAACAAAAGAATGTCGTTTATAATTTATTCAAAGCGAAAATTACGCATTAGCTGAGAGTAATTCGGAATGAGGTGATTTTGAATTCAGATCTTGCTTATCCTTGACGACTTGAGTATTTTTTGGAGTGTTTCTTATAGTAGTTTCATGTAGGCATAATCCGGTGGTGAAATGTACCTTATAGCTGCTGTTTCATGTAGGCATAATCCGCTGGTGAAATGTACCTTATAGCTGCTGTTTCATGTAGCCATAATCCGGTGGTGAAATGAACCTTATAGCTGCTGTTTCATGTAGCCATAATCCGGTGGTGAAATGAACCTTATAGCTGCTGTTTCATGTAGGCATAATTCAGTGGTGAAATGTACCTTATAGCTGCTGTTTCATGTAGCCATAATCCGGTGGTGAAATGTACCTTATAGCTGCTGTATCATGTAGGCATAATCCGGTGGTGAAATGAACCTTATAGCTGCTGTTTCATGTAGGCATAATTCAGTGGTGAAATGTACCTTATAGCTGCTGTTTCATGTAGCCATAATCCGGTGGTGAAATGTACCTTATAGCTGCTGTATCATGTAGGCATAATCCGGTGGTGAAATGTACCTTATAGCTGCTGTTTCATGTAGCCATAATCTGGTGGTGAAATGAACCTTATAGCTGCTGTTTCATGTAGCCATAATCCGGTGGTGAAATGTACCTTATAGCTGCTGTTTCATGTAGGCACAATCCGGTGGTGAAATGTACCTTATAGCTGCTGTTTCATGTAGCCATAATCCGGTGGTGAAATGAACCTTATAGCTGCTGTTTCATGTAGGCATAATCCGGTGGTGAAAGAAGCTACTCAAGACGAGAGAGAATCTACCACCACATTAATACCTTATTCCAAATCGCAGTGCTCGCAAAGTACGAAAGTCTTTTACGTTATTTAATTAGTGAGAAAGACCACTGTCGTCCGGTGTTTTTCTCTCTCCAAAATAAGTCCGAAATCAAAAAGTAAATTTACGCAGACTTGATGAGTATTTTCAAGAAACAGCAGATTGTGTGCAAGTCATAAAACGGAATTTCAATTAATTCTTGAAGTGAAAATTCAACTATAGCCTATGCCCGCGGCTCTACTTGTGCAGTCACCGATTGATTTCTGCACCGCAATTTCCAATGGACATAAAAAAAACGAATCGCTGTCTAATACTGCAAATTCCACTAAAATAACTGGATTAGAGATTTTTGCGCATAGAATAGAAAAAAAAACATAAAATACTTATTTTCGATTTGAGAATCTTCATTAAGTACCCACACTTTTATATTATGTTAAAAAAAAACTCAAGTATCTAATGTGCATACGCACATCTTTATAATAGTAGGTATGTATATTTGAAGAAAAATAAAAACCTCACTTCGATTACTACATTTAAATGCGAAAGAGAATGTTGTGCAAATGACAACCTCTTATTACTTTGAGATGGATTTTTATTAGTCTGTTGCTTAGGATTCAGAGGTGCTTAAGTTTTTTTTTAATACTGGGTACTTAAGTACTATTATCAGTGAATTTTCACGGGAGAAAATCCATAAATTATAAGTTAACACAACAAAGAAAATATTAAGCTTAGATAACAAAAGAGTGGACACCTCAAACAGTACAATACCTTTTCGGTGAATACATTTTTCCAACATTACAGACTCCGTACAAACTAGCGGGTTCGGTCGAAAAATAGTTAAGTCAATAGACGATGTGAATAGCGACCAATGGATTTGAAGTTATACGTTATAGCTGTGAAGTTTTGTAAGTTGTTTATCCTTCTGGGAATAAATAAAGTAGTTATTGTATGCAATCAATTTCTTTTCTACATTATTTTAGTATACTTGCTGAACAATAGCGTCGCTTTACATCTGAAGTTCCGGTCGAACGTAGAGCTCAAGTCGTGTGCGCTTAATGGTGGCAGCAGAATGTGGCAGCGACTCTGCAAACTAAGAAGGTAAGTACAGTTTCTAATGATAAAAACACAACATAGTGATAGCTGAAGGGGTAGGCAAACGATGTTAACCTTTAAACAATGATCCCAATTTCAGGCTTTTTAGTGATCCAGGTTTTTTTGAAGTCGGTTTGTTTTTTTTTATAAAAATAATTTTTAATAAGATAATTTTGGTCGACATACTACTAGTAGGTTAAAAAAGGAAAGCAAAAGGTTTTATTGTGGTAGACATCATCTTAAGCATTAACTGATGCACCATGTAAAATATAGTGCACTATTAAATTAAGACCTTAGCGGCTAAAAGCGCCACATAGCAATTCTGCAAAAGCAATTCATTATTTGATTTTGTAGCAGGATCCTTAGCAATTCTGAAAAATTTCCGTCAAATGGTCACGAATACTTTAACAATGTTTAAAGTAAAACAATTATAGAGAGGGACCCACCACTCACCCTCCGAATTGTCAACTTCCAAAATTATAAATCAAATTAATTGATCGATTCCCTCTCTATAATTGTTTAACAATGGATTTCCGCAAAGTTACGCCTGATTCCATCAATTAATGTTTTAGTATGTTACAGGATGGGTCAAATATGCGCCACTGATAAAGAGTTCACGTCGGCAACCTTTCAAAGTTACTGCGAAATGAGAGATCGAAACTGCAATAATTCAGAAGGTTGAGTTTACTATTTGGTATTTCTAACTAATTTATTGTACACAGTTTAATGTCCCACATACTAGTTATCTCACGATTTGTGTAAATACGACATGTGTGTTGGCAACATATCCTTCAGAGCAGAATAGTTCTCAAAATGAGAAGCACTACCAGTTTATACGTTCGCTAGGAGTCGTTAGTCGCTAGCGTCTGCGTAACATATTTGTATGGTAAATAATTGTTAAATCCTCGGGTGGCTTTACAATGTGGCATACAAATATTTAGCATGGCGACTAGCGGTCATAATACTTATGGTAGAGTACTTGGGTTATGGTAGAGATGAAGTCTGCAGGCCCACTGGCATTAAGACAGTGTTTTTAGGGTTCCGTACCCAAAGGGTGCCAACGGGACCCTATTACTAAGCCTACGCTGGCCGTCCGTCTGTCCGTCCGTCTGTCTGTCTGTCAGCGGGCTGTTTCTTACGAACCGTAATAGCTAGAGACTTGAAATTTTCACAGAATGTGTATTTCTATTTCCGCTTCAACAACAAATACTAAAAATAACAAAAATAAAATAAAATAAAGAGGGTCCATATACACGAAACTTGATATTTCTGACGTTTTTATTCTACGTTGGTACGGAACCCTTTATGTGCGAGTCCGACACGCACTTGGCCGATTTTGTTCAAACGGATGTAGTTATGAAGACAACGTTAGTTGTAAGTGGGCCGTCTCAAAGTGGACTAGCGACGACTCCACTGGCGTCACAGAGAGCCGGTCGATGCGTGTAGCGAGGGACTGATGCGTGGAAGTCCCTGAGAGTCCTGCAGTGGACGCATTTCAGCTGATTGGTGGATGTCCTGTAAACCTGACGTTATCTGTTGTACAGGCACTTATCTATTCTGTGGTACAGGTTGGACAGTGGCGTACCGAGGCCCGTGTTTGGTCGTCCGGATCCCGATGCCGACGGATCCTGACGAGCTGGTGGAACGAGCCGAGGATTTCATTAATAATTTCTACAAGATATCGCCTACTACGCCTGCAGGATAACTGATCCGATGCTGATCCGGTAGCCTGTAGTTAACATGAAAAATCGGTGCGTTTGCGGTGGCTCTTAATAATACAACTTGTTTTCTACTTTTTAGTCGTCTTTATATTCGTCTCTCCAATGTTTCATGAGAATTTCTGCAGTGAAATTATATTTCTGTAAGTCTGTGATTGTTTTGTTAGGGTCGTATCTTGGTTTGAAGTAGAGGTCCGATTCTTCCTTGCATTCGCCCATGTGCACGAACACGATGCCTTCAATAAAACAATACAAAGTATTTAGTGAGTATGTATATTGTAAATGAGTGGTGCGATGATATGTTACTGAAATAGTTCGTGGTGTCAATCAAAGTCGTTGATTTACACGAACATCCACAGACACTTTGGGTGAGTTTAACCAGTCACCATGCTAAGTAATGGTTTTTGGGGTTCTGTGCCCAAAGGGTGTCAGCGGCGTCCGTCTGTCCGTCTATCAGCTGGCTGTATCTCACAAACCGTAATAGGTAGAAAGTTGAAATTTTCACAGAATGTGTATTTCAGTTGCCGCTACAACAACAAATACTAATAAAAATACAAGAAATTTTATATTTTTATTCTGTGGTGGTACGAACCCCTTTATGTGCGAGATATTGGGGGTATTATATACCCTATTGGGTCAGAGTAGTGAAAATGTGGTGTGGGGAAATTCACAAGGGTGGTCTGTCGACCTGGACGACGGAAACGCCTCGTAGTTGAACCACTCACGTTGGTTGTACTTGGTCACAACGCACTGACTGTCCAGAAAATCGCAGTAGCTGTCATATGTCACGAAGTTGGGCATGATGTTCCCGTGCGTATCGCCGGTGCACGCCCATATGAGTCCGGTGATGAGCGACGGGTGGCAGCCCTCCCACTCGAAGTGAGACACGTTTTTAGCGCAAACTTTACCCATTCTGCAAGCAGATGTAAATTTATATGGAAGACTACTGTTCCCTGCGACTGCGTGTTCTGCGAATTTATTCTCAAGCATTTAGATCTGGAGTCCCAAATTATAAGTCTGTTGCTCTCGTAGTTTCTAAAATAACGTGATAAGTGGAGTCAGACGATCTCACTTATTATTCGCCTTACGAAACGACGTAATCGTTGCCAATATAATTATTAGTCTAAATATAGGTTATCAAAATTATAACAAAACATGAATCAACGAACATATTAATTGAAATTAAATTTATAATAGAATATACTCCGGCGTTTACACCGGCCGAGTGTTTTGAATCCTAGTACTATTTTATAATTAAACTAACAGTACTAACAGACCTACTAAGTTATTTTATCAATAATATTAACTCTGCTCTAACATTCCAATTCTAAGATAATCTGAATAGGTGCGAGAGTCATGTTAGTATAGGTTTAAAATATTGCCAACGCTTTCGAAGACACCTACCTACCTTACCTTTTAAAAGCCCTTAAGCCTACCGTAGTAAATACTGGGTGTAAGCGAATCGCTACCGGAAACAAAGACGACATCCGCGGGCAGTCAGTACCATGGGGCGCGGGGCGCGGGGTACCTACGTCTTGTGTAGCCGCCCCACAGAGTAAAGACTAAAGAAAGAGGTGCCCTTATTAGATATATGTATGAAAAAAAACGTGGTCATTGTTTTTTCATTTTCATTGTTCTATCTACCGGTAAATAGTTGAACTACTCGCTTCGTTTTATGTCGATGTTAGTACTAGGCCGACCACTCGGCCGAGTTGCTTAGGGCCAGTCCCCTTAGTAACTGGTCCATGAGCCGCCCCCACACTCATCACTCCCAGTACAAAATTAAGGGGTCACGAACGGTTTACATTGTAGACTTGCTTATTACTTAAGAAGTTTGGGCAAATGGTTGCAGGTAATCGATTGCGTTTAGATAGTATAATAATAGCGTTGTTTCGGAAGCATTTCCCTTACACCCAGTATGTGTAGAGTATACTAGTCACCTCTGGTAGAGGTAGCTGCACTCTTGGCCGCACGCAGTGGGCCGCTCCGACGTGGTGGAGGTGATCTCCGTCGCTAGCTTCAGGTCCTTGGTGGTGGGCTTCTGGCTGTCGTTCCAGTACGGCTCGTAACCATAGTTAGGGCTAAACAGCTTCTTTTTCATCAAAAATCTCTGTTTCTTATAGTAATCTGCATCACTGAGTGTCGTTTCCACGGAGCCCTTGTCATATTTCGACAATTTATTTCTATCGTAACCCAAACCATCTCTGAAAGAATATTGATAAGTTGCAACTAGTATTCTCATCGCTTCAGAAAAGTCGAAAATAAATAATAATAATAATATAACGTCACGACTTTTTTATCCCCATTCGGGGGTAGTCAGAGGCTTGACTGGCCACATTGTGGAGGTATTAAGTCCACTCAAAGCCCACGTTTCACCAGATAGTCAGAACCCAACGTGACAGGTGGTGAAACTTGTCGCCGTGTATACAGGAACTGTCTATTACCTAATCCCGAGGGATAGGTAGGTTTTCTCACGATGTTTTCCCTCACCGTAGGCGATCTGTAAATTATGCACATAGATGAAAATTCAACCATTGGTGCATGCCCAACCGGGGATCGAACCTGGGACCTTCTGATTGCCAGCCCAACGTGTTCGCCCCTAGGCTACAGTCGCTAAAAATATAAATAAATAATAATAAATATCGCCGGACTAACACACCATACAATAGACTGGGGATTATACTAGTATCACTGGACAAATTACGAAAAGGCCTTTCCGAAATTAGCCTCTGTCGGGAACCCAACCCGAAACATTGCTATCCAGTGAGACAAGCTGCCAACGTTCGAATCACTGCGCCAAGCGGTCGTCTAAATCACTTTGATGAGCAAAAAAAAAACGTGCGTCAAAAAGAAAAAATAACTGTGCTATATGTTCTTGTTGATAGTGGAACAAGCCCCAAAAGCGAATCTTGTATATATTTAGCCGGTTAAAACAATAAAAAGCCAAATGAATAGCAGCCCTAGTTCCAAGTGTTACACTCAAAAGACAATTGGTGCATCCACAATGACCGGATAACGTTGTTAGACGTCAAACTTATTGCTCGGCTCTCCCTTATACATCTTGCTTCGCGATTTGAGTACTTGCCAATTGAATTTCATACAAAACATGGTAAACGTGTATCGATTTGACAAATTATAGTATAGTTACCTGAACAGTATGTACACAACGCATAATACTGAAAAGAAATGTTTCATTTATCTTTTATATAGCTTCCATTATAGGTTCGTTCTTAAAGAGAAACAGAGTGTTGCACGGAGGCACACGCTGCTCATCTCTATATTATGACTATGCTCACTGCATCGATAGATTGTCTTTGCGGATATTGTCTTCTAATCTGTAGCACTACAACGAATGTATACGTTCACTGAAATCGCTAGTCGATAGCGACTACGTAAAAAATCTGTACTGCAAATTGGGAGTTCTTTGGATGAGCAATACTATCTGCGGCGTACAAATTGCTATACGAATATTTCACGTAGACGCATGCGACTAACGAATGAACTCACAGTAGAGCTACTGACTGCCATATACAGGATGAAATAACTATAATTCATTGACAAAACTCCAATGCACGTGATCCTACGTGTACCATCGCAGATAAAGAGCACATCACTAACTAATATAAATTTGCCCTGTGATGTTACTAAAACAATCGAACAAAAGTAATCCACATAATTATAATTCCACATATGTTTTTATTAAGTATTACCTATAAAGTATAAATAATACTTTTTATGAATTAATAAGAAAATAATACGATAAAAAACGTGCGTAAGTTCTGAGTAGGTACAATAAAATTACTTAAAATGTTTTTAAGAGATAAAATCAGTTTAATTTTGTTAGTTTGACATTTCATTATAATATTATGTTGTATGAATCACTTATATCATTTGGCCATTGAATTTAATTTCACCCTGAATGATAGTAAGGCAGTGAACTACACTCAGATTCATTCTCGTTTTATAACACGCTGTTTCTCTTTAATTAGAAACAAAAATAAGAAAACTAACACAAAAATACTAGAGACATAATAACATGCAATAACTATACAGTTCTTGTAGTAAACTAGCTTCAACGAAATATTTCTTCATTATTGTAAAGTTAATTACGCAAAACTAATCAACTGAGAAATTTTATACGTTATTCTGAACGGATTTACGAGCACTGCCACAGAATACGATATTAATTGAAATAATGTTCTAGGAACTTGATATTATGCCCACAAACGCAGTTGAAAGACTCGTTGCCCAGGGCAGAGTCAATGGGAATAGACCTAGAGGATGTAACACCATCTGCTGGACTGACCATATATAGAAATTTTCCTCTGGCGGGAATCGAACCTGCAACCACCCAACGAAGTCATCCGAACGGCCAACGCTCGAAACACTGCGCCAATCGGTCCTAATATTTCGTGCTCGTCAAATTATAGGCCGTCATCCTAAACATATTTTTAAACATGAGGCGACTGCATTCTTACCATCGGAGTTTGTCATAGAGTGTCGGTTATCACTTTTCGACCCCATTCCATTTCAGTGACCAGTCCATCAATCATATCCCATCCGTCCATCACATCCTCCATCCCCTCGTCCCCAGTCCCCCGCCCTCCACCCCCGACCTCATCTGAGTACATCTCCAACAGTCTGTGATTAACAGTGGCCAGAATTCCTATTATATTTCCTTGTGCCGGTTCTCGGCCATTCGAGAGCTCCCGCCAGTAGTGGAGTAATCGTTGCCATACATTAGGGCTTTATCTCCGCGGCCCGGCGACCGTGATCGAGAGGTAAGGGCCACTATTCGCCCTCGCCCACACACGATTGCGCTTTTCTTAAGTGGCCGGACACACTCGAGAGGGATTTTTAGTATTGAGAAAAACGTAGTTTATTTGTTTTGTGTTTGTGTAATTGTGTCGTTCGCCAGTCACCTATACCTATCATATAATAGATAATTACATCCAACCACTATCATCAATCAATCATCATAATCATCTAAAATGTTCAATGATGATGCAGAGCTTCGGTCGTCGTTGAGTCCCGGAGAGAAGCTAAACGTAGATGTAGTTTGTATTGATATTCATGACACATTTATGTCACGATATACTTGTATACATTGTGGAATAGATTTTACTGTGTGATGGCGATCAGAGGTATTCTAATACTGCTAAGTTTTAATGAAATTGATGTACCTACTTACTTTTTATGAAGATCCTGACTTGGCCTTAACACCTCTCACGGCCTTTTGTTAAAGGTAAGAAATGACATACGCCGGCGTTTCATCACCTTTATAATGCTCATTAGCGGAAGGCAGTACAAAAACAAGAGGCTGCGGCTCGTTGATAGAATACTGATCGCAGCCTCCTCGCTGCCCAAGCGGGGAGATGAGTAATTTTTTGCAAAGGGTGGGTTCCTTCGGCCATTACTATTGGTGTTTAGGTCACATTCAGATAGTAATATCTTGCAGTTTATTCGTACTAAACTTCTTACATTATAAGGATCATCAGACACAATCAACGATAAAAAAAAAATACTCGTGAGGATCACAATCACAGTATTACAAATAGTTGCATTAAGCAAGAAAAAACATATTTTTTAAAATCTTTATTCACCCTTCAAACCTCTTGGAAATGCTGGCATCCTTGTTGACATTGACACCCCGCAGCAGCCAGCCCTGGCCGGGTCTCTGCGGCTGGTCTCCGAGTGGAATGTCGTCAGCGGACGCCACCTGCACGAGCAGCATCCGGCGCGGCCTGGAGGAGCTGTTGACGGGGCTGCCGTGCACCAGCAGGTAGGAGAACACGACGATGTCTCCGCGGGCTGCTAGCACGGGGGTCGCACCTTCTACTGGGAATTTTGTCTGGAAAGTTTTGAGCATCGATTTCTTATGTTACATTGACTTGCTGATGAATAATTTTATGACTTATGATTTTCTTTCTGAAAAACCAGTAGTTTTAACTTAAGGGAGGGGGGGGTGTCTTCTTCTCTTCTTATCTCTTTGTCTATGCCTTACGAGTAAATTTTTGATTACCTGATCAACAAAATGGAAATTGGACTCTTTGGCGCCCACGTCTTCAAGAGGCCCCAGCTTGTGCGAGCCTGGGTATACGCACAGACCCCCGTTGTCAGGTCCTGCTGCATCCAGATGAACAAATGCCGCTACCATGGAGTCTTTCTCGTAGGGGAAATAGTGATAATCCTGAGAAAAAAGTGTGATCCTTTTGAAGTCAAACCAAATTTAAGAATTCTTTAGAAGAAGAATGTATCTTCCAAGGTATTGTCTGTTACTATTCAAGTTTTATTTAGCGGTGGTTTGGTAACTCACTTGGTGCATGGGATAGGCAGCCCCCTTCTCTGGCGGCTTGAAGTGTGCCTTGGTGTGGTGCAGCACTATGTTGCCTGTCTCCATGATGTCCTCCAGAGCGTCCAAGAGTTCTTTATTGTACAAAAACGTAGCAAACACAGCGTGGTGGTACTGCAGGTTGTGGATGCCTTTCACCTGGACAGGATATAAACACTGAATTGAATAATATACTGAAGCAACTATCAAAAGTTTATATATTCGTGCTGGATCATGAATTGTGGTTCATAATACTATCAAGTCTGCCTTGATGGCGAGTATTTTATTTAAAGGTCTGATGTTGCAATAATAATCTATGATGATCGGAAAATGCTAGTATAACTTATATTGATATTATTATTATTATAACTATTCATAGCATAGTTCGCTACATTTACGTTGGAAATTTGATTTAAAGGGACTCAAACGCTATTTGCATGCCATGCGTTTAGTCTTCACTACGGTACTTATGATAGGGTTTTTTATGGGACTAAGCCCGCCACACATTCCCGTGGTGGTATTACTCCTGTAAGCCAGGATCGACAAAGGTGTCCAACGATGACGCCAAGGTTTGACCCTCGACGAGTCCCGGGGAAAAGCTAAGTTGTCTCGGAACCCGCACGAATTTAATCAAAAGAAAGGATAGGAGGATTTGGAAGAAGATTATCCACTTTCCTCCGTGGCAAAGCGGGAGACCACCGGTTGTAACAGTCTTATTTCTGAGGCTACCAGCCTATACTGTTTTATTTTTGTCTCCCGCTATGATACGGTTTGTAAAAATTTATCTGTTCTGATTCTATATAGTAAATACCTCTTACAGTGTAAGCGCCAGTGTTCTTCCTGTCATCTACATCGCTCCCAACCCAAGAACTCTCCATCTTCTCTTGGTTCTTCCTTCTGAACAGCTCATCATACTGTTCAGTTATAGCCGACAGCTCTTCTTCGGAGATTAAGTTCTTCAGAACTATGTATCCGTTCTCTTTGTAAAACCGCTTCTCTTGCGCTGTTAGTCGACCCATTGTTAGCAAATCACTGATCGTTTTTTACTGTTTTTAATATAATTATTAAGTATGTTTATTTTGTTATCGATTACACTTTTGCGATTCACTAATTGGTTTCTTAACATACTAGTTTAAAACAGCGACTTCACTCGATTTATGGATAGGATTAACCAAAACGTATTACCTATATTGGAAATTCAATTCGTCACGCAAATGCTAAAGTATTGACTTACAAAAATAAAAGTACCTATCCATCTGATATTATAAATGTATGATTTTGTATCATGTGGTGTTAATTAAAATCCGTTTTCAAGAAAGGAATAACACTACAACAATATAAGATATTTGTATTACATTTCATAACATACAATAAAGATAACAGGGTTAAAGTTCAAATTATTTATCAGCATATTCATTACATGTAAATACACATCGTAAATAATATAAAAGTCGATTATGTAAGAGTAAAAACAAGTCAGTTAGATCAACTTGGATGTTATAACAAATATGAAGGAAGCTGGTTACCAGTGAGCATCTGCACCACTAGTGTTCTAGCACTAGTCACAAGTCTGCAGACCTTTGTCTGCATGAAGCCAATTTGTCGGTAATTGATCACACGACCATTAATAATAATAATATCCTGGGACATTTTTTACACACGGCTACCTGATCCCAAACTAAGCAGAGCTTGTACTATGGAAACCAGATAACTGATATTACTACAATATACTACTTTTTTATTTGTAAATACATACTTAATATAATATACACCCAGACTCGGGACATACAGACATGTTCATGCACACAAATGCATGTCCCGGGTAGGAATCGAACCTACGACCTGCAGCGTGAAAGGCGCTATCACGCCAACCACGCCAACGGGCCCGTCAAATAGAATAAATAATAATAAATAAATTATAACAATAGACGGCATCTGAATTAAATTGGATGAGCCTATTTTACGCTCAATTTTATTTTCAGGACCGATTACCGGATTACCGGAGTGCCAAGTTGGTTGCCACTAGCTTGTTGATCCGAAACTATAGTTTAAACTGAATAGTTAAAAAATAGCTGTGCTCCACCCTGCTGATGCCTGAAGTTCCGCTGTGTTACGTATACAAACACTATCAAGTATCACTCCATTCATCGAGGGTTATAATGTTACCATCGACTCTACATAGCGAAGCAGCAGTGTGTAGCGCGAATGTAATTATATTACACACATGATAGAGCCCGCCCTGCGAGCCCTGTGAACCCTGCGCTTTGTGCGAGGCGCGGATGCATTTCACGGGGGTGAACGGGGTGGGCTCGCCCCACTACTTGCGCCCGTTGATGATGTTCGTTCTGTATTCCTGCGTTTTCTTGTCATTTAACTCAATAATATTTTTATTTCAATATCTTTTAAATTGTGTGTATATTTACTGTGAAAAGAGAATAGGATTTATAAATTGCTTTCTTGCTCCACCTATTTTAATTTGATGTTGAGCCTTTAATTATGACAGTACAAGTCATTATCAGGTCCGCAGCGGTGCGATATAGTAGCACCAAATTTTTCAAAATATTTGCCAGAATTGACATATATAATAACTTCATTTGCCAGATAATTTGTCATGATATCATTCGCCAGTGTGTTAATTTATAAATTTCAGGTTTCATGACGTTATTTTACTTGGTTATGAGCAAAATATTGCTCTGTAAACAATTGCTTTCAATAACTTACGGGAACACTGAAAAGTATTGCGCTTACAACTTGAAACTTACTGTATGTTATGCATTTTCCTTTTGATACCAAGTAGTTCATACTTCAGTTTGAACTTTGCCACACAAATATCATTATAACTTGGCCAACTATGCTTCGCTTCCATTCTATCGAAAATACGTTGATGTTTCGATTGAGGTGCATACTTAGGTTGGATCTCAGTATACCTAATACGAAGTTATAACAGCCAAGTTGCCGATGCAATATTGAACCCATTGTAGTCAATTATTACCCGAAATATCAGTAATAAACTAAAACAGTAGAGCCGTAATTTCCTCGGCAAGTAGTGGCGCGGTTTACCATCAAACAAGACCAACCGCGCGGCGCTCTAACTCCGCCAGACGCCATCCAGACTTAAAACCCCCCGAATTGTATAAGGCGTGCGTCCACGTTGCTACATCGCGACATTATTTAAATAGATGGACCATTTGTCGCTAGTTTGGCAAGCAATGGTTTATTGGTAGCAGTTTGGTTAGATTTTATTGGTGTTTTAAATGCAAATCTTAGTGGACATAGAGAACCCCAGTAACTTTTGTTCGCGTTGTTGACTACTCTATTTCTGCCATGCCATACAAGGGGCTGAATACAAGATTTAAGTGTTTTAAATACTAATAATACATTTAGTGTGTCCCAAGATGTCGGTGGGTTCGTTTAGTCACGCTATTCACAATAATTAGGTAGGTATCATTTGGCTATTTTTTATACAACACTTAAGGATGTGACTTCCCATCTTCGACGTACTTTATTATCGTTGTCTATTGTTTTACTGGGATCTCTCCTAGTTCTATATGACAAGTGTTGCTTATTTACGACATGCGATTAGTGAGTTATTGGTTTAGCTATTTTTAAGACTTGTCGCACCATCCTAACCGAGTTTAATCCGCTCGCAGTAAGCAGCGTTTGCTAATTACGCCTCGCCGGGGGCGTTAATCTCGCGGGCTGCAAAACTAGTGTTTGCCCGCCTAATTATAACCTATTCGGCACATTAATTAACTTAAGATCGGTGTCTTGCGGTAACCCGTTGGAATGTTTACCTGTGGTTTTGACGGGCCCGGGATTCAAGGATCGATTAACTTATTATTATAGACATAGAAGGGCCATCTTTAAGCACTTGTTTAAAACGTAAAGTCGTAAAATGGACAACTCTCATTGAGTGGATGCACTTCTACCTGTCCGTTCGAGGAATATGAGCATGATGATGCATTATTGTTAACTGTATCTACGCATGATCCTGAAGTCATGGTCGTAACATAATATTTAACGTTTGGTAGCCCTATCCACATAACCCTACCTAAATCCACTAATAGAGCTACCTTTAGCGCCCGTAATATGCAATTTCCGCGGCGCGCAGACTAATTGCCGTGAAAAGGATAGTGTAGAGCGTGCACGACTACTGCCCCACGGCCAATCACGGCAGCCGGTTAGCTCGCATCCGGGGTGGAGAGTGTGGTGTTGTTGGTACTGAAGTAGGTTGAGGGAATTCTGCAATTCAAAACCAAATTCTATGAGCAAACTGAAGTGAAGTACTCAGGCGTGTTCTTTTTAGAATTTTCGGTATTTCCAATACGAGACTGGGTGATCGATATAACATGTACAAGATTTTCTTGTTCCATCACGTAGTGAGAGCTACTGCCACAAGAGTGCCCAGGCATTGGTTTAGGGTCACTACGTTGTGGACGGACCGCGGAATCATTGACTTATTATCATTTTGATATTTACACCCGAGTGCCTAGCTGGCTTGGTGGAGTAGTAGTTCAAATACTCTCGCGGGTACAGAACGCGTGGATAATATCAGCTGCTCTTTTTTTTGCGTCTCTCAACCACCGCCCGCCCTGCCCCTGCTCGCCCCGCCCCGCAGCGTTACCAACTTTATTTGGCGGGGAATTACTACTGTCGCTACGATTATTGTTTAAATATGATGCAAACATGTCCAATTTACTTTACGAACTGCTAAATGCAAGTAATTATTTGATGCTGAATTATCTTTTTAACAGACTTCAAAAAGGAGAAGGTTCTCAATTAGTTTTTCGTTGTTTTTTTGTGTGTTTGTTACGTGATTTCTCCGTTATTTGTGAACCGATTTTCGTTGTTTTTCTTTTCTGCTTCTCGTGTTTAAATTTCATGGATAGGAGATATTTCAAAACAGTTTTCACAAGAATCACGGGTTCGTCTAAATTGATACAATAATAAGTAATATAACTAAATGGAATCTGTTTCTAATATAACAATAAACATAATTGGGCTTAAAATAACAAGTATAACAATAATAACAGAGGAAAAGCCGCTAGACAAACAAGCGGCCCGGCCATCCCCATCTCTCTCCTCGACACGAGAAAGCAATTCGTTACGCCGACCACTATTCGCTGAAAGCGGCACAAATAAATATTGGCCGGTCCATCGGCGGGCACTTTGCATAAATTCCGTTTATTGTAAGACATTTGTCAATGGATAATGCGGCGGCGGGCGATACTCGGGTCCCGGGCGCGTATCGGCGCGTGCATACATCTCCCGGGAGTCGCCGCGTGTACGATAACATGATGTACGAGGCCCGAGCGGTTTATGTTTGGGTTCCACTCGGGCCACTCGCGGACGGTGCCAATAATACCCACTCCTAATGTGCCGATAACTCAAGACGTCCGTCGAAAGCGTTGTGCTTGAAGAGATAATAAACGTGTTCTCGAGTGAATCCACATCTCGCGAATTATAAAATGGACAAGACAAGGCGGCGGGTGTCGCGGCGGCCTCTAACAAGCCTCAAACGAGCGGCTGGCGGCGCGCGGCGGGACGCTAATGCCAGATTATATCGCACTGTGCGATTTGCGCTAAATAATGAGATACAGCGCTTGAGGATGCACAGCGCTTAGCGGTCCACTGATAAGCGGCATCGAACAATGGGGGGCCGAATCACTGAGTTCCGAATATAAATCTCTTGAAGAATTGTAATCTTAGATATTTAAGACGTTTTTTATTGTTGTGGGATTTCATTCAGAAATGTAATTTAAATTTTAAGTTATATCAAATTACGTACTCTGTCTGCGTATTTTTAAACCAAAATATTTAATTTCTGAACCGCTTTCAGGAGCTCATCCTTTGTGATACTATCTACATACAGTAAGCTCTCGAATAGATACCTCCTTGTACCTATTTGCATCTAATAGGTGTCAGACAATTTAATATTAGTAAATCTTTGCTTGCTCCGAGCAATAGCAACTACAAACATGCGTCCAGTTCATAAACAGACTATATTCCTTAACGACCTAGTATGGAGCACGTAGCTTGATGAAGCACTTGAAACTACGAACACCAATACGCTATAAATTGCCTCTATATTGCATGCTGCCGATAATTAATGCCGTCAATTTGTGAACTTGAGATAAGCAGAAATAATGTAGGTAGGTTATGAAAATCCTAAAAAATATAATCTTATAAAGATGTTTTAAAAGTCGCCTAAAAATTGCTCAAAATCGTCATATCATTGCAATAAGCAAAAGCCAAAAAACACTAATTTGTAACCAAGACCACAAGAGCGATTAATTATCCTACATTGGCAAAACAATGTCCTCAAAAAGTCACAAAACAAAAGAGATTCCCAAAGAAAAGAACAACACTATCATTATACAAATAATCCGCCGTGACTTCTACTCAGACGCGTCCCCATTGGCTGATGTGTAAATAATTATCCATACCTACGTCACGAGTGACGTCACCGCTGCGGTAATTAGGCCGAGCGCCGCCGCCGCGGCCGCAGACGAGTCATTTGTCACCGGGGAACGACACAACTCAATGAGGTGGCTCACTTACACTGTACTGTCACATTACTTTAAATAATACCATCTAGGAATACAAATAAATTAGTGTGTTGATATTTTCTTAGTTCTGCAGTTGCAGTTATCAAGATCGACTGATCAGAAAAATACAAATAAATCATATCAGAAAAATACAAAAAAACACCGGGTTGCACTCCGAGAGTGCCGGCAGAAGTGAAAACTTGAACATTAACGTTGTGCATTTTTAAATATTTTGGAATGGTTAGGGAAAAAATGAAAAAAAAAAAACAACCTAGCCGTTTTTTTGTTAAATAATCATATAAAATAATACAAATTATAATAAAAAGTAAAAATAATTAATAATATATTAAATGCGAAATTATGAAGTATATGTATACTTTTTGCCCATCTCAAGATAGGACACGTGACCTGTCGCTACGAATCTGACGAATTTTTGGACACGTGACCCTGACGCGAACTATATACATTTTACCCATTCCAAGAAAAGTGCACAACGCCGCTAAAGAAGTTTTCACTTCAAAAATATAAAGCCGAATGTAGAACGTGAGAAATACTACGGTGTGAGAGCAAGTTCATGATGTGACTTTTTGCAACTTCACAAGATTTTTAAAAATTGAATTACAAACATGAACGTTGACAGATGTAGCCTACGGTAGGCTAGGCTTGAGCTGCTCTGTGAAGATTGAAGGTCAGTGCTTTAATTGAGTGACAGAGTTACAATTAGGATTTAAACGTTTTCATGCTCGACCCTGACGCTAAGCTCTTCACCAGAAGGGCTAGACAAGTGGCATGAACGCTAATCGAATAGAATAGAATAGACTTCACAATGTATGGAAATGTCAAACTTCGCTATGTAGATCAACAACAAGCTGCTATGTAGATCACGTGACTTATGTCACTTCAATACATGAAGCGTAGCGATTTTAACGAACGCTTGTTGACGTCAGCCACTTGTAGTTTATGAGGCATATTGCTTGCTGAATTTAATAAGTAGGTCCCTAATATAACTTTATGCTGATCAAATTGCAGAAACCAGCCATGTTTCCCTAGATATAGAGCTGGTTCATATTGTGTTCAATAGTTCCGTCATCATTACATCAAGGAGGCTTTTTCAATAGTGTGGTTAGATGTGGCTAATATTCCTTTTTAACCGACTCCAAAAAAGGAGGAGATTTCTCCGGCATTTATGAACCGATTTGAAAAAAAAAATTGTAGTTCGGTAGATCGCATCTCCAAGTTGGTCCCATAAAAAAATAATTCCTGGTATCAACCCTTAAGGGGGTAATTTTGGGGGGTGAAGGTCGTCTGATAATTTTTTTTTTGTCCGATTGACTTGAAACTTAATATGTATATTTTTCATAGGAAATAATGAAACTCATGTTTCAGGATTTTGGAAAAATCACCCCCCAAAGGGGTAAAACGTGGTGTTGAATTTTGTATGGAGAGTTACCGTTTATCTCTAACGTTTATGAACCAATTTTTCTTTTTAAACTGTTATTTGGTAGGTGACTTATCATTCTGGGAAATCAACCCCCAAAGGGGTAAACTAGGGGTAGAAGAAGTACGGTAGAAAAAATATTTGTGTCCGATTGACTTGAAACTTAGTATGTATACTCCATATAATAAATTAAGAAACTTGTGTTTTGCAATCTTGGAAAATTCACTCCCCAAAGGGGTAATTTGGGGTGATAAAATTTGTATGGCGCCACTAAAAATCATAAAATAAAATAATTTTTATAAAAAAATAAAAACCGACTTCAAAAAAACCTGGAGCACTAAAAAGCCTGAAATAATATTTATATTACCACCACCGCCTACCCCTTCGGGAAAATCAGCGTGATGATGTGTTATCGAGTATTTGGAGTCGGTGCCAATATTAGTGTGCCAAGTCTACCTACTATAAAAGTAAGAAGATAGATTGGCACCGCATCACGCCTGATTTTCCCGAAGGGGTAGGCGGTGGTGGTCATAGAAATATTATTTCAGGCTTTTTAGTGCTCCAGGTTTTTTTGAAGTCGGTTTTTATTTTTTTATAATATAGTTTTGCTTACCTTTTAGATGTAACAATGTATCATAATCTAAGCGTTCTGGTTCCACATGGTGGTATGGTATCGCGTGCCCGCAGGGAGCTCGGACGTCGCAAATTATGCAGCGCCGGCGGACCCTCGGGGCAGGTGGACCGCACTTGCTACAACTTGTAACAAATGAGCGGCGGACGACTCGGTGCTCCATTGAAAATTTAGTTCGTATGACAACGAGAAAAATGTAATGTTTACACTTACACCCACTGCAGGTGACTGTAACTCATTATCGCTATCTTCTTCTTCTTATCGTATGGTTAATGGCCAACCTGGTGTCAGAGTTTGTCAAGTCGCCCGAAGGCCTCTGTCAAGGCTTAACGACTGCTGCCTAGGTGACAACAACCGGGACCGACTTTTAACGTGCCCTCCAAAGCACGGAGACCCTCAGTTCAAATGCCACTAAATGGTCACCCATCTCTGACTGACCTTGACGAGCGTTGCTTAACCTCCGATCGTTTACCGATCAGTGATCGCAACTGGCTACGAACGTCTTAAAATAGAGCGTAGAGCGTCTTATCGCTATAATAGAGGTTTGATTTGTCTGAAGAAAAGGTAAGGTCCTGGAGTGTGGTTGGTACCTATGACTTCAGTAAGTTGTAATCTGTCCCACTCCCCTTCAGGTCGGCAATGTGCGTGCGATGTCTTTGGTATTGCAAGCGCCTATAGGCTAGGGTAAGTGCTTAACATCAGGCGGGCCGTAGGCCGTAGGTCTACTCACATAAAAGATATGAATTTGATAACCTCGGAGACCCTTAGAGAAAGGCGAAAGAGATGCTAGCATAAACAATACTTAGTTCTGCTCTATAAAGCAAATCTTCCACGATAACACTTTAAATGTTACCCGCAGTGCTGCCTCACAATCTAGGTAGGGCTATTAAGTTAAATATTTAATCGTCAACTAAGTAACTGGCTCGAAAGTCTAGATTAGGCAGGTTGTTAAGCAGTGAATAAATAATGAATGTAGACGGGCAGAGTGTGTCACATTAGCCGCGGGATGCGCGATGCGAGGCGAGGCGAGGCGCGGTGAGCTGTCGGGCGGTCGTTAATCATGGGAATCGTACGCCGTTGCGCGATAGTTGCCTTGTGTGTGGCGTGCAGGGCTGCCACATTAGCCAAGGTATAAATCATGTAATGTATTTTATTTTGTAATGTTCTTATGAATAACACTAAGGATCTTGTTAGGCATCCAATAAAGTGGCAGGTATGCTAATTTGTAGTTAATGATGTTATTTATTTAATTAATATGCTAGTTATGTATTGGAAAATATAAGTTAACTTTGGATTGGGGTAAAAAACTAAACAAATACACAATTTCCTGCTGGTTTATACCTTCCTTATTAATAAAAAAAAAAGCTAGACGTAGGTACATGACAGCCCTATATCCGTCTCCCACTCGCGTGTAAAAACCGCTCGAGGTAAAATAGAGGTATTAATTTCAAGTAACGTTATACAGGCTGTAACAACAAGTCATCGGATTTAGTGGCTCACCAATAAAACCAGCTTTTTTTATTTTTATGATATTTTTGTTAAGTTTGATGTGTTTAGCTGCATAGGTATTAGTTTTAACTTTAGTTTTAATGTACTATGTTATTTAAAACTAGCTGTGCCCGCGACTCCGTCCGCGTCCTGTCGGTGAAGCTCTTAAATATAATTTTGTCTATCGTCTAATCTGTATTACGTCAGTCTGCATCAGTCTGAGTTCGTCCGTCCGTGGCTGTCTATCTGTACCAGTCTATACCAGTAAGGTGGTAGAGTCTGACCAGTAAGGTGGAGATCGGCATTCAAGTAGCTAATTTACCATCGTTTCGTATGATGAGGGAGAGAGCCGGAAGCGCAACCCAGCCACCTCCCCGTCCCCTCCCACTAACCCCACTCCCCTTCAGGTTGGAAACGTGCTACCGATGCCTTTGGTTGCAAGCATCTATAGGGTACGGTAACTGCTTAACAACAGGTGGGCCGTACGCTTACCTGGCGCCTTAGTTGTATAACAAAAGTTTGACTTTATTTGTCTGTGTGTATCAGTTTAGCTGTAAGTATCTGTCTGTCTGAATCGGTCTGTCTGTAATCTATCGGTAGGTGAGTATCTCTGTCTGTACCAGTCTATCTGTATCCGTCTATCTATATCTGTAGTTACTCACAGTATCACGACGGAGCGGTTGGACTCCAGAGATCAATGTTTGAGTTTGTACTTGATACCCATGTTCCTTATTTAAAATGAGTGAGTGCTCCAGACTCACGGCTTAGGAAAGAGTCACTTCGCAACATCGTGCTTAAAAAGTTACGGAGTTTATCGTCTAAGTCAATAGTCAAAGCGTTTATTATGTTTAGGCCTAGGAGGGCACTTACAAGTAGTCATTTTACATGTTTTCCTTAAATTCTAGCGCCGGATCGGAAACGCGACCTCGCCTGAGAAGTTTCTACTTGATACCCACATTGCTAATTCAAAGTTAGCAGGTCCTCCAGATTTATGGTTTAAGCAGGCAGTTACCCAGCAGTATCATTCTTGAGGGGTTGGAGTTCAGAGTTCAATGTCTATGTTTCTATTACTACTTTATTCAAAATCAGCAGGTCCTCTAGACTTACTTCTTAGGTAGGTAGCTTCCCTACGGCATTAGTACTGTGGAGATGAATTCCAGAGTTAATAGATGTGTCCATATAGCGCGCTTGCCTCACCCGAGCACTCATATTATGACATTACGTCTGTGCGTTCCGACGTCAAAAGTGAGTGCTCGCGCGAGGCATGCGCCTGATGAAGACGCCGCCAATGTCTAAGATTCCGCGCGATACAAAGACCCGCTTAATGTTTTTTATACGTAATTAGGAATATAAAAAAACTAAATTTCTTGAAGCAAGGAAGATATTAAATTTTGACATGTGGTGCAAGGCAGGTATTGTCTGATTTTAAGTATAGCGACATCTAGTTAAGAAAGACGAAACTTAAGATTGTAGAACGCAGCAATAAAATATTTATTATTAATATTATAATTAAGATTATCTATTCCAAATAGTGTCGGATCACACACAACGTAGGGCTCCGTAGGGCTCCGCTCTAAATAGACGTATTTCAATAACTAAAACTTATTTTTGGCTAGAATTTCTGTGTGGTCATAAAAATTTACAACCTAATATTTTAGAAAAAAATATCCTAGATGTTAAGTTTGACTATTAGTCATATCCATGCCATATTTCATTGAAATTAATCCGGTGGATTCAAAGTTGTGCTCTTTCAAACATTTAGAATTTTTAAGTAGTTTTTTGAATTTTCTGTGGCAACCCTAAACATTTTCGAAAAAAAAAGTATCCTAGATGTTAAGTTAGACTATTAGTCATATCCATGCCAAATTTCATTGAAATCCATCCGGTGGATTCGAAGTTGTGCTCTTTCGAAAATCTGAGCAAACATACAAACATACAAACATACACACAGACAAAAATTCTAAAAATGATAAAAATGAATTCTGCTGGTCCATCTAAGTCCCCCCCACTATTTTTTTTCCAAATATTTTGAATGTACAGACGCGACCAATTTTACATTCTTATTATATGTATAGATGAAGAGTGTGTTTAGGAATAAGTCAATGATGTTTAGGTCCTATTATAGGAGAACTCAATAACCTCGCCTTACCTACAAGACAGAAGGACAAAATAAAATTAGAATAGTATCCCAATTAAAAACCTACCTATCCCTCGGGATTAGGTAATAGTCAGTTCCTGTATACACGGCGACAAGGTTCACCACCTGTCACGTTGGGTTCTGACTATCTGGTGAAACGTGGGCTTTGAGTTGGTTAATATCTCCACAATGTGGTGGTGTATGGCCACTCAAGCCTCTGACTACCCCCGAATGGGGATAAAAGTCGTGACGTTACATTTCATTTCATTTATCCCAATTTATATAATGTAGCTATTGAATAACAAAATTCCAATGTTTTGTTGGGTACCGAAACGTGATAATGGTTTAGTTTACAGGAGCAGTGAAACAAATTTAACATGTTAGCAACACTTTCAGAAAGTTACCGTTTCCCCGGCGACGGCGACGGCGACAGGCCGCAAACCGACGCAAAACGACGCAAACGGGGTATTCCCGGCGCGCTCCTAGTTAGTGGACAGTTCGTCTAGAGATGTGCACGCATTATTATGACGTATTTATGAACAGTTTCAGTTGTGAACAAAGTCAATTCAAATGGTGTTTGAATAATTTTGCTATAATTAAGATTTAAATATAGACAACTGAAAATTGACAAATATTCAATAAAGTTTGCCCAACCTTTTGAATCTGGGTCATTATGGCCAATTTAAAGTTCTAAGTAACTTACTAGACACTGAAGTTACTCAGTCACTTAATTAAGTTACTGAAGAGTCTATCAATAGAGAAGTTTCATAACCACTCAATAGCCCGCTCATAACTCGGCAACACTTAAATAAAGTTGAATCAAGAGCCGGCATAAATTTCGCGAACGTTTCGCATTCTTCCCGTTACGCATTCGCGGCTGTAAGCGGATTCCTTTATCGGGTATAAATCAAAATCCGAATACTTCCGAGTGGTTCCGTAGCGACGCTCCGTCTGCCGTTCGAAAAGCGATCGTCGATCCAAAACAGACTTTATCAGTTCGGTTGTAAGGTGCATGTGGTATTTTCTTGATGCTAAATTGATTTGTTAAGATATAAACAATTTCTTCAAAGGAAACAAATTGTTCGCAATTCAATTACTGTAATGGGCGGCAGATCGCGGCGCGGCTCGGCGGAGGACTCGGCGATGCCGGTGATGGACGGCGTTGGGTCGGCAGTCGGCAGTCGGCCTCTCGAGTGCACCCCCGGGGCTCCACGCCGGAATACTGATCGGCTGCTATGATTGCACGAAATAAAACAATACAAATCAAATTCGCTGAGATTTGAAGGATCACGTAACTTTACTACTTGGTATGTTAAATTATGTATTAGAAAACGGTATGTATAACATTCACTGACCAAATTTAGTAAATCTCTAGATACGGACCACCCTACTTAACTAGTTACAAGGAATTATGTAAAAAAATACTTCAACGAATAACTATGAAACGGATTACGGAGACGGCCTGAGGACTACAAACCTACGACGTAGACCGTCCACTCTTTAAACTTCCTTATTCCATGGTATACTTTCCAAATGCAATGGCATGACATGACGAAAAAGGGGCAACTGCTGATAACGGATCATTAAACGGATCGGGTGATGGATCAAAGCGTAAGCACTCGCTCTTGACATAACCACATTCTACGATGGTCACCCATTTAAATTTAAATAGCCTCTTTGAATATTGAGTGGAAAACTGCCAAACTAAATTAATATTTTTTATATTCAAAACTCGTATCAAATTATTATCGGTTTCGCACAAATATATTCAGACTCAGATGTTTAATCAAGTTGAATAGATAAAACTACGCAAATAAACTCGGCTCGTGTACTAATTTCTAATAGACTTCAGTAAAACATGATTAAATGTTCTTTGAGCACAAAGAAATTGATTGAAAGGTGAGCTATGTAGTAACGAAAAGCTCTCCCATTGTATTGTATTGTTATCGGGATTTTAGTACCTATCAATAAACATTATATTTTATTGGTTTCTTCAGTATACTAAACTGATACCTGAAAACATACATGAAGTGTTATTTTAGTCATTTTAGTGTTTTAGATATATACAAAATAACAAGAAACAAATAAGTAAATACATATTATTAAACTGGTAAATACAGTGAGGATGGAATCGCTGAAAAAGCTGAAAAGAGCGGCCACATTTGCATGCACTGCACTGCAGTGGATAATGTCGGCACCCACGCCCCGGCGGCGGCGGCTTAAGGAGACTATCAAATATATTGTTACTTTGTTAGGGTACATTGGGACAGGACTGTGTAAAATAATAGCATATTACACTGGACGACGTCGTAACTGTCAACTGTTGGTCCTATTATCTCGCTTTGATACTATTTCTTAATAGAAGAAGTTTACGAAATCAATGTTAGAAGGTCGCAGTTTGAACTAAAAGGCATGCCTCCATCAACGTCGTCATTTTGCTTGGCTGAGATTAAATACTGCCAATCAAGAGACGTCTACCGTATACACCGGGTTAAAAGCGGTCTGAGAAACTTTTTAGGACTAGTGTGTTAAGTTAAAGATTTTTCTTACATTGCAATGTGCTAGGGCCTTAACAACGGGTAGCTTTCGCTGGAGCTAAAACAATTGCAATAGGTGTACATTTCACACAAACCGGTTCACACCCAGTTTTAGGCCAGGGTTGTCCAAATAAATACAATAGTTTACTCACTTTTTACTTTAATCTACTTCTGTTAAGAGAGGAAGATTAAAGAGAGCTTTTCATTTAAAAATAATGGGTGATATCATGACATTATGTATTCTCGTTATAGTAGGTAACATGGCTGTTTAGTTTGGCCAATTACAGTCGACCAAACTGAATCGTGACCAATCTATACTATTTTGTTTGAAACTGTTAGTAACGTGTTATGTACGGTGTCAGTACACCGTAAATAAAAACCTTATGGTCTCAGAATGGCTACGCAACATTGGCCTCATCGCGGGTTACGGTACATTTGTTGACTATACAGTATTTTTTCAATTTAATTCCGTCAATAGAGCATGCAAGATTACCATTTTCCATGCTCCTGTACAGAGCAGGGGAGGTTTTAAATACGTATGAAATAGCAACGTTTCTTTGCGAATGTAAATCCCGGGAGCTCGGATGTCGTTTACGTAAAACAATATAGGTTAGGTCCGGCTTAGTACTGCGCGACTTTATTACGAAATGGATTCTGGTCGCTTATTTACCAGCCTGCTATGGGAATTAAGGGGTGGATTCTAAAAGAAATGTTTTATAACCTAATGCGCGGTTTATACGATGTCAGTGAACGGCGCCGAAATTCAGATTCACTGGGTCCAGACCACAGAGTAAAGACTAAAGAAAGAGGTGCCCTTATTAGATATCTGTATGAAAAAAAAACGTGGTCATTGTTTTTTCATTTTAATTGTTCTATCTACCGGTAAATAGTTGAACTATTCGCTTCGTTTAATGTCGATGTTAGTACTACGCCGACCACTCGGCCGACTTGCTTAGGGCCAGTCCCCTTAGTAATTGGTCCATGGTCCAGACATTAGGTTCGAGTAGACGGGTTAAGTCAGTAAGTTAGTTTGCTGCCCATTTTTTTAAACTGACGGCCCGGTGTCAACAAACTGGCAGCGACTGTCCGATCGCGTGTATCCTAAAAGTATTTGAAGTGAATAAAATTATATCACACGCATTAAAATATTTAGCATGCAATCATCAAAAAATATCTTTCCAAAAGAGTATTACGTCACAGTATTACTAAATTATGACTTATATTATAACATGTGTATGTTTGTTAGTTTGTTTCTAGGTTTCACTAAGTTCACGCAAAAACTGTGGAATGGATTTCGTTGAAATTTGGTATAGATGTCAGATATGTTTTGAATAAGATTGGTTACTTTCCATCCTCGAAATCAACGCAAAATCGTTGGATTAATATTAGTAGGTATTCATTAAAAAGGGTAATCAAGGGGTGTATTCTTAAATTTGTCTCCTGCGCGACCATTTGTATAATTTCCAATGGATTTTCAGAAGCAGGTTCCGAATTGTATGAGCATCGAGCCCTCGTTTTATGTGCGGAATAAATTTGAATTTAATTAGCACATTCATTTTAATATTTAAATCAGTGGCAACATTAGGAACTGGTGTGTAGTGAAACATATTAGAATAAGGTCATTGAAGCATGCAGAGAGAACAGCATTCACATCAAGTGACCATTCTTACGAAAGATTGATATAAGCATTTTCTAGAAAAAATAAAATTAACGACCATTCTAAACAATCAGCCAAATTTGACGAACAGATGGCAGGATGACTTTTTAGATCGTACAATACAATACAAAACAATAAAAAGTCACGCCCGCCCTAATAATTCTAAGATGCTAGAGTCAACATGTAGCTACATCAGGGACCAGTTACTAAGGGGACTGGCCCTAAGCAAGTCGGCCGAGTGGGCGGCCTAGTACTAACATCGACATAAAACGAAGCGAGTAGTTCAACTATTTACCGGTAAATAGTCAAATGAAAATTAAAAAACAATGACCACGTTTTTTTTCATACAAATATCTAATAAGGGCACCTCTTTCTTTAGTCTTTACTCTGTGAGCTACATATATGTAGCAAGATGTACAACAGACTGCTGTTCATATTCGGGCCGGATGGACCAGGGTAGTACCACCCTCTCACAGAAGATCGGCGTTAAGTAGCTAGTTTAGCTGCGTTTCGTACGATGAGTGAGGTAAGGAGTAACTTCTAAACATCAGGCGGGTCTTACGCCTGTTTGTGCCTTGCTTGTACATTAGTAAAGTCCTACTGAAAAGTTGTTAGATCCTCGCAAGAGGACAGAGATGTGGTGTTGTTCCGTTCCGTCGCCTCACGTCCCTCCGGTTCCCTCTTCACCTCTACCAGCCAGATTCCACTCGTTATATTCGTCCTTATGACGCGGACAGCGGCGAGCGGCGACCCCCGCCGAACCTCGGTCTGACCGCAGTTTAAGTTAGATTTCTTTATTGCCCAGACAGGCTGATTTATTTGTACTTTATCGACTTTCTATTTGGTTTTGCTGAAACTAAACGGTAACTTTTCTTGTGCGGACGGGGTCGGAATACGAATGGATGTTGTTACTTTATTTAATTGTTGATGAAGGTGAAAATTTATGTTTTTGGAATAACAAGTGAGAAAGTTTTGGTTGCTTAAAATTTGCAAGTACTTATTTCATTTGCTATGAACACCGTTGCTTTACTTACATGTATGTTCAGTTGGGATTGAACAAGGTCGGCTGGGTCAAAATTAACTGTGATAGATATATTATATTACTTTAACGCATAAACTATTACTATTTTGCATGAACGGTAAGGTACAGAAGTGTGGCAAGCCGAAGCACTAGAGCAGCGTATTGTCATGCGTTGGCACCCTAATATATCAAGGCATATGCTTAGGTTTGTTGTACTTAGTCACGATAGCTCGGTACGCCCATAGTATGATATTAGGTATTTAGTTCTCAATATTGTGGGTGGTAAGGAGGGGTGAAAACGCTCGCCGCTCAGTACTTCGTCCCCGCAGTCGACCCGGGGCGCGGGGTCGTAAACCACGCTCCGCTGATTTAGTGGCCCACGACAGCTTTATTACGATGAAACTTTTTCTTTTACACTTCAGGCACCACCTGTCTCTTGAGACATAAATTAATGAAATTATTCGTGTTGGTTGATCAAATGATTCAACCGGCACCTGACGAACTAAAAACTGGCTAATAAAAGTATTTTACGCAGACGCTATCGACTAGCGACCACGGAACACAACTCACGTAGTGAGCGAGGCGCCGCGAGCCGATTTTATTACGATTGTTTTTGTGAAATAAATGTTTCACTGTTGAATGTTCATATACAATCCGCGAATTATTGGTTTTTGGAGGGAATAGAGATTTAGCACGACTTTCAAACTTTTTCCCTCTGCATTGTAGGTAGCTTCTTGAATTATAATAGGCAAGATTTTACTAATATAACACAGAATCAAATTAGAAAATTCTTAGCGAGTAACTTCTATTAGAATTTCAAGGTTTTCGAGATGGCTTTAGTTTTAGAGATTTTGTGGAGAATAAGTAACTAGAAATCTTGTGCCTAGAATTCTTCAGTAAATCATAATAAAATGATACCACATCGGCAAAAACTATACAAAGTATGTCTCATATTAAAATACTGACTGCATCGTATTTGTGTGTCGTCCGCTCAGTGGCACATTCCAGGATGCTTGCAATTTGGCCGAAGCGAGCACAATTTGGACACTTGCACTGCACAATGCCATTCCTCAGGGAATCAGCAGAAAGCATCCCCGCACTTCGCCTCCAGACTCCCCCTTGACCTGTGTTGGAATAAAGCAATTAGAATTAGCTATTCGGTTAAATGCCGAACTAGTTGCAACACTAAACTAATTCGTGTCTCGACGAATTGTATACTCTGGTTTATACGGTAGAGTCTGTCTAAAAAACAAGCGTATTAGTATTTCTAAGATATAAAAATACGAAAAAACTGGATGATAGAGATCTACATGTTTTTAGCTTACAAATCCACGGTGAATGGAGTTATCAGGTCTAAAGTACGAGAGCCTAACAACACGTCTCATTATGACCTCCCGCGTCATAATTTCAACCCTTGCCTCATTATCATGTGCATAACCCTTTTGTTAACGGCGCACTTATTAAGTTTGCGAACGTGACGTCACGAGCACGTGTTCTAAAGGCCCATTCACACGATGCAAGTGACATAACGATGTATCTACCCTGTTAGGGTGCAGACAAGAGTTGATGACGAGTGCGTGTTTTGAATCCAGAATGCAAGTGTGACTTCATTAAATTTAGTTTTTAATTTTCACTGTAAAAGAACAGTGTAGTGTCCTTTAAACAAAGTTTCACTATCCCGTTTGTGTATCTATCTAAAATATTATGTCGGACTTCTGATACACTATACACAAAGTCAATATACTCATTGAACGCCACTATACATACACAGGAATTCGACACAATTGCGCGTAAACAGAGCTCGGTGATTAATAATTACGCCGCCATTCGATTAACAGTGGCGGTGTACCGTGTCAAAGGCTCTATTTAACCACCGCAGGACCTTAGTTAGGCTGATTTTATAGTGAAGCTTGCGACCCGCGCGTACGGTAAGCGCAGCTCAATCTGTATACGTTGACAGCGCGGATCAGTGGGCCTACTCTGTTTCAAACGAAAACGAAGTTTCGGACGAAATTCGCGTATTTCCTACTACGTTTCTCATTGATTCCGACATTTCTTACGAACGAAAATTGTTTGACGTCTTCGTCGTCGTCGAATCTAAACGTCAAACAATTTTCGTTCGTAAGAAATGTCGGAATCAATGAGAAACGTAGTAGGAAATACGCGTATTTCGTCCGAAATTTCGCTTTCGTTTGAAACAGAGTAGGCCCTCAGATGCGTAACAGTAAACCCTATTTTATATGACTCTACCAAACATTCGGAATGCAGTTGAAGGATGCAGGAGAAAAATGAGTAAGAAGCACAATTGTTACTTTTTGCATTTCGAGAGTAGACGCTGTTATTATTACTCTTACAAGATTACAAAACATCAATTAAAATAACAATTCAACCTCCAGTGCCAATGAGCACCCATTAATATTGAGCATTCGCTCCAGGTTTTATTTAACAGAAATAAACGGTATAAAGTACCGGCGTTCAACGCGTCGGCGTGGCGGTAGAGCGCAGCGGTAGAGCGCAGCGGTAGTGCGCAGTTTACAACCCACCTCTCGCCGGTGTACTGAACACTATGAATTTATTTACTTTTATCCGACTATGGTAAAGCTAGAGTTATGATCTTGCGGTTGTAGTGGGTTTTCAAGTATGTTTGTTTGTTTTTAAAATGTGCTGAAACATTTTGAGAGATAGGTTCAGTATTGAGTAATTTTAGATTAGATAGATACCAAGTTCTAGTTTAAAAATAAACAATATTTAGTTTTAAAGAAACTATTATCTCGACTTTATCTAGGTATCTCTGCTCTCCCATCAGAAAATTTGTAGGAGATTAATGTTCAATAATTATAAAAAAAAAAAAACTTAGAATGTGCTATACATTTACCCATACAGAATTTGATTGATTTTGAAATCATTTAACCCAACAATCCAATTTATAACTGTGGGATATAAACGCAATAAAGAACAGCGGGCACTTACCCGTCCGCGACGGTAGAGTCGCAGTTTACGAGGCCGCTCGGTCTCCGCGACCGTTTTATTTTACTACGCACTATCAAGTGATTTCTTTTAATATGACCACTTGAACATGTCGCGACCAATGACGTATTATATTATAGACCCGTCATACTCTAAAAATCTGCACAATAAACTGTACCTAAATATTAATGAATACAAGCCATATATGCCAGACCTGTTGTTAGAAAGATATGAATATCCATTGTAGCGTTATAAGCTACATGCTCATTGGCGCGCGCGCACGTGCAGCCGTGTAGCCTTGACGCTGCGTGGCGTGTGATGACGGGAAGTTGCATTCATGTTGCCAAAATAAGAGCGGTAAGTCGCTTCTAAAGGTTTAATACATCTATGGTCGTGTTATCTTAAGTACGTTTAAGTAAAAAGTATTTTTAAGTTATAGCATTCGATAAGTGAAAAAATAAAGAAATAATAACTTATATTTATTCAGATCGTGATTCTAGATTTGTGACTAAAATCTGGAAGACGCATGTGGGGCGTTCGGCCAAGGTGGCCGTTGACATCACGGATCGGTAAGGCGAGTGGCGGAGGACCAGCTGGCCTACTCCGAAATACGAACCTATCGTTTCGGCTGACGGATTGTCGTATTTGACATTTCTTCTTTCGTTTTTCTCTACGATTTGACATTGTTTTGATCGTAAATCGAATCCGTACTTCGGACGATCCGTCAGCGACGTATTTCGGAGTAACCCCCCTGATGTGTGGAAGTCATTGGAGGTCATTGGAGGATTGCCTGTGTCCAGCAGTGAGTCTTCCGGCTGATGGATGGATGCTCAATCTCCCCGTCGGTCAAACATTATGATTTCCAATTAAACAATTAATTGTACTCATCAAGAAAGAGGCTTTAAGTGTAACATTATCATTACTTTATTTATTCAGGAATAAAATTCGTTAATATAATCAAATAATTACTGAGGATAATTAAGATTCAGCTCATTTGTGTAAAGTAAAGCTTCTAACCCATTTTCGGGAAATGCATTAATTAATTCGTAGCGAACTCGTAGCGTTTTCGTAGCGCTACGCCTGTCGTAGACAACGTCTACGAGTGAGGATTGTTTTACAAAATTATGTTTAGCTTTGCCGAATTACTCGAGTGTTAATTTTGCCTAAAAACTGACTGGCCTTTAGTTGGATACGAAATGGATTCATTTTAGTTTGTTTTGCTAAACTAATTAAACCGGTGAGCTTCCTAGGGCGTCAAATATTCATGGTCTGACTCGGCTCGGGATGGAGAAGTCTTGATTAAGGGATGGAAATGTGATAGCCAAGTTAAATAAACAATCGCCTTGGAAATAGGACGTTCCATGTTTGCATTACCTATCACTTGTTGATGGAAAACAAGTGGTGTAAAATTATCACTTACACACAGCGTACGACGCCCACTTCCCACTGCCCTTCAGGTCGGCAAGGTGCGATCAATACCTTTGGTATTGCAAGCATCTATAGGCTACGGTAACTGCTTAACATTAGGCAGGCCGTACGCTTTTTTCCACTGTAGACCTATAAAAAAACTACATATTTTTATATAACTACAGAACTAACCACATAATATGTATGTACTTGAAAATAGCAAAGTAAAGTCAACACAACATTTCGTGGTGCACATTTACAAAAGGGCAGTGCCACGTTAACGCACGATCATTAGACGGCGCGGGCGTCATTAGCTGACACTCGACACTAGGCGACACGCCCGACACTAGTGGCGACATCGCTCGACACTCCGGCACTAGGCGGAGGCGCGTCGTTATGGAGTGTCCGTGGAAGCACTAGTGTACGTGTTTATTGCATGTTTTCTGTAATATGCTGTGTAAGCTATGTATCACACTCACAAGTACTACATAGGAACTCGTTCTTATTTATGTAAATCATTTCGTAATACTCTTCCTGTACTCCTATACAAACTATTTATTTGTTATGTACGACATATATTTCACAAATTACAACACCGTCCACTGCTATTATAAAAAAATACATAGACAATTAAATAGATTTGAAGGAACGATCGAGGTCTAAATAATAGGTACTACTTTAGTTCAACGTGGTCCTACCTAAGCAACACTTGTATACAGGCTGACTGGTTGAACAGTTTACATATTGATATAGAGTGCTCAGTACTCGATTCTCGTTCTAATTATGTAAAAAATAGGTGCCTCATATTTGCCTAATTTATCTTTAATTATCCACTCAAAACAATAAGCGTGGTCACGATCGTACCTCCTTGATTTGACGTACCTATCAAGTGTCATTAGTGTCATTAGCACTAGCGTTCTACGCGAGGCACTGCGGTGTCCACAATTTCCGAGTTTTAGCACATTAATTTAATGAAGGTTTTCTCTGTAGTTCATTGGTATTTTCTTAATTTTATTTTTTGTAACATGTTTTTTTGTTTGTTTCATGTTACCATAAATTATCACGTCCTTCAATATGTTAAGTGTTTAACCAGTCAGCCTGTATACTTGACCTGGTACCAATCCCAGTAACACATGTAACACCACAAATTATGAAAAGACCATTTAATAAATTTGTCTCGACGGGACTTGAACTTGCTGCCGGTGCAGTGCGCCGAGTGGCATAGGCTCAAATCACTAGGTCAAGTGGTCCGCACCTCATTATGCTGAGAAATTTAAAAATATTACTTATACATTTTGCTATAGTTACCCAGTCGGTACTAAACAATAAGGTTTCATAAAGTAGAAAATTGAATTCAATACGTCACCAGCTATTCAAAAATAGAAAGTTGATTAGTTTTCAGGATTTCATCAGCCTATATTTGCAGAGCTCTTTGTGGCGCGGACTGGAATTGCGAACAATACCCTTGTATCGATACAGCGTGATAATTGATTTGGGATTTGTGTGTACCAGTCAGTATTATACGTAGATTTCATGGAAAAGAGACAATTTCAGAAATAATAAAATAGAAATGAAATGTGCTTTTTGTGAAAATGGTTCTTGTATAACACAGCAGGCATTAATTAATGTAGTCGACAACGAAATGCGCGACGAGATGATGCTTTTGAACAGATGATTTCAACGCGGTTTTTCGTTTCGCGGTTTACTTTTGTAGAACGAAATTTGAATTAAAAAACCATTTTGATTTTGCATAGAGTTGGTAAGTGTCTAATCCTTTATACAAACGCGAGATAGAATGTACTATAAGTAGCAGTGATCTGTGTCTTGATTGGGTAAGTTGATAAATCAAATACGGAACAGCAACACGTCTGAAGGCATCTCAAATCCCTCAGGGTCGCAGTTCGCTCTCGGCTCGCTCACACCAAAAGATTGAACGCTCATGTTTCGCCACGACCCAGGAATACATCACGGACACATCCCTATCCATATTTATGTGTATCCATATACTTGCATTATTTTCTATTCCTCGAGACAACCGTCACTGCCGCAAATACGTTCGGATAAATCACAAAATATTGGTTGGTACACCTTCCATATTGAATATCAACCCCTTACACGCACCCAACGTATATTTAACTCTATTTTTGGAATGGCAAAGTTTTATTTGGTGTGTCGATGTCGTATGTTATTGTCTTGTAGGGTTTGACACCGGCTATGAATATGTTAGGTGTTACGGCACTTTCGATCGGATATACACGGGACACGTGTTGGGTCCTTTTGTTCGGGTTTGTTTATGTGTTTCTAATTTAAGACGCTGTTTCTGTTAATAAATTGTGAAGGAAACTGGTTGAGGGCTTTTGGGCTACAACAAAATGTAGCTAATACTATAAAACATACGTAAAGTTAGTAAATAGGGTATGCTTGTGAATAACTTATTTTTTATGTCATAAAGATTTTAATCCTGACCAGTTCAATATAATTTAGCATAAATACATTTTATATCACAATTCGTACGTAACAATCATCTATAGACATTCTTATTACTATCAATTGGCGGCGTCTTCATCAGGCGCATGCCTCGCGCGAGCACTCACTTTTGACGTCGGAACGCATAGACGTAATGTCATAATATGAGTGCTCGGGTGAGGCATGCGCGCCATATGGACACATCTATGAGATGTGTCCATATGGCGCGCATGCCTCACATGCCATATGGACACATCTATGAGATGTGTCCATATGGCGCGCATGCCTCACCCGAGCACTCATATTATGACATTACGTCTATGCGTTCCGACGTCAAAAGTGAGTGCTCGCGCGAGGCATGCGCCTGATGAAGACGCCGCCATTCTGCAGGCATGTGTCATAGATTGCACACAATCAATATTGAAATATTTAAGTACTATCAACCTTCAATAAAATTCTACACACGCATAATAAAACTATAATTAATTTCAGAGCTCTTTCAGTTCACACGAGTGATCCGTTTAGACTTTGGAGAGATACGAAACGAATTAGTGATACTGTCGTCATGAACAAGCTTACAGGTATTGGCTGTAACCGTTCGCAAAATAATCCCTATGCTAATAACTACGCAAGGACCCACGGAAACAGCCTGAAACCACATCGGTGCGATTATTTGGACTCTTCGAGAGTCACAAAGCACTTTTATCGATGGAAGAGTATCCCGCCTTTTTGATGATACTAGGCCAGGATCGACATTGGTGTCCGACGATGACGCCAAGGTTTGACCCTCGACGAGTCCCCGGGATAAGCTAAGTTACCTAAGATAGGAGGTGTTGGAAGAAGATTATCTACTTTCCTCAGTTGTAAAGCGGGAGACTAAAATAACAGTAGGCTAATGGCCACAGAAACAAGACTCGCTCGTGTTGAGTGTGTGAACAGACCTACACACTCGCTATTATAACTCAACCAGTTGGCTCGGTGCCAGCTGTAAGTGCCAATATTTTGAGCTATATTAAATTGTCATACATAATGTATTAACAATTTGCACCCGAGGGCCGTTAAATCGGCAATAAAGTGGAAGAGTGATGGCGTAAATGTAATTTCTGAAAGCTCGCCACTCCTCCCTAAAATGTGAGTTTCGTTGTTATTTATTTAATTAAGTGTAACAAAAATACATTACCATACGTAGTATATATGTAATTAAAATTGAATGTTGTTGATGTTGTTGATTAAATATTTATATGTTTGCCTATTTAGGTACATATTATACAACGTAGACCTACAGATTCTATCAGATTCTATAGTAGTTTTGATTGACGTGTAACACTATAGTAGAGCATTAATTACTGACTAAATAGCTACGTCCAGAAGTGTCACATGCCGCGCGAGGAAAACTTTCCTCGCGGTGTTTGACTTGCCTCACGTGAGGCAAATGCGCGCCCTGCCTCACCTGAGCACTCACATTTGCGTTGCCTAATTTGGCAGTCGTGAGACAGAACGATGTCAAACGTGTCAAACTGATTGATCGGGTATACCTTTCCCTGTCTAGAGTGTCAGTTGCCTCGCCATTTGCCTCGCGCGGCATGCGACTGAGGCAAACGTCGTGCTTCGCGAGGCATGTGGGTGAGCAGCCTCGCGCGGCATGTGACACTTCTGGACGTAGCTATTTAATAATAAGCAGTAGTAGTATTATTATTAAATGACGTCAGTAAAACGAAGACGCATCTCTGCCTGCCTTTTGTTGAACACAGGCGCAATACTGCTTGGCCGCTAGAGACGACTGCTTGATGCTGTGGTACGAGCGTAGGCCCTCGGCTCACTGCATTGGATGGTTGCGGGTTCGATTGCCGCAAGAGGCAAATTTCGGAAGCGGCCTTTTCGTAATATGCCCTAGTCTGGGTGTCACTGGCATCGTCCGCAGTTCATTGTATGGTAGCTATAGCGTTGCTTAGTTTGGGACCATACTGTTGTTGTGTAACTCTGGCGATATTCTTTTTATTTACACATCCTAAAATGCGTAATAATAATTTAACATAATCACTTATTTTTCATAGCTTATTAAATTGTATGGTTAACCAACAAACTGTGTCTCAGTCGTTTATTATCTCAATATAATCTACCAAGCAATCTCAACGCCGATATGGGGTCGGCGTTATGCAGAACGGCGATACTTGAGCGTTATTAACTGAGAGATTTTGAATAAATACAACCGATTATGTTGTTCATGCAAAGCACAAATTGCAAATAAAATTATTCGGGCTTAGGATGGCCGCTCAGTGAAGAGATTTTCTTGTGCTAAGTGAAATGGGAATAATGGAATTTTGTAAATGACACTTTATCTAAGCGTTAATTCTTATAAAAAACAAAATACTTTTACTCTGTCCAGTCCGACGTGCTTATAAGTCGTATAGAAAGTAGCAACAAAAGCCAACAGTGTGGCATTTTGCTAATACAATCTTCACCGGCACTCCCGCGCCCCGCGCCCCGCACCCCTCGCTGTAATGTTATGTTTACGAGCCCGCACAGAGGGCGCTCGGTGCTTGGCACAGCGTCGCATATGTGCCTATCATTCGCCGAATATCAAATGGGTCCTATAAAAAGATTTTCCGCCGTCGCCCTTCGAGAAAAGGAGCCGGCCACTTTACAACTGATTTACGTAATAATGCTAGTTGAATGTATAACAATTTTTCGTGTTTCTCTGTACCTGACAGGGCTTCGTTGTTGCTGTTTTCAGGGCCGTTTTCGGGGTGGATTAACATTGTTTTCGATACTCCTCTGTTAACTTTATATCAAAAATAATATTTAGATAAAAGAAAATAAAACTTATAAAGATACCTACCCATATTTCTTGTGGTAAGCCCTATTTTATTTATAATAAGAAGATAAATTAGATATTTTTTGCCTCTTCAAATTTATATTGAATAGGTAATAAGGTATTACTTTCTTTCCTATGTACCTAATCGATCTGAAACCATACTTACCTAATCTACAGTCGGTTCCCATTTACCAGTAAAAGGACAAAATACGAAAAACAAAGAACAGGACTGTTTGGCTCATTATTTGCTCATTCGCTTACTACAAATAGAAGAACGTATAATATACAAATAGTTGGAGCAATTTTCGATATTAGCTCGAACAAAAAAACGTTCGATACAATTATTATTGTTACTTCTGTATAATAGGTACGTTTCGTATACCTACGCGTTCTTTAATATTTTATTGGGACTCGGAGAGTATTGAAAAACAAAAACAGTAGTATTGAGTACCCGGCATAACATACCAAATGTAAATATGACTGTGTGTGACAATGGTGTCTGTTGCTCCTGTAAACCAGGATCTACACTGGTTTTTTACAAAGAGATTTCTCCCATATTGAGTGTCTGAGAGAAACCAAATCGCGTTTTTCTGACCATAGAAATAAACCCAAGTGGGCACTCAGACTAGACTGCGAACTATCTATAAATCTAACCCTCAACCTAACTTTGTTTTAATTGAATAATTTTTCAGTGTCAGTAGACATTGAACGAGTGAGCTAGACGTGACCTAGCCGTCATTACCCAGGTTTTAATACGAGCGGCGGCGGCGGCCGGGGGGCCATTCCAACTAGTAAAAGTTCCACTGATGGATGGCGCCTATAATAGTAAGTGTCGGGCCCAGTCTCGTGCTTGGATTGGGCAGACGAACGACAGACTTCTAGCTAGCGAGAGATTTTATTATTTCATTATTCATGATAGGTATTCTGTTGAAAATTGTATTGTTCTTTCAGGGCAATCATTGCTTATAGAGTATAATTCGCATCATGAGTAATGACTAGCGATAACTTTTTGTACCTTTAGTTGGAGCTTATAACACCAACCATTCCAAAGATTAATTTCAAAAGTGATAGCCAACGTTCACTACTTAAGGAGGCACAATAAGAAGAATAAGATTACAAAAAATGTCATATGATATTTAGACATGTCTTTAGTCGGCACCTGTCGTTCGTCTGTGCGTGCACTAGTCGGGTCCCCGCTGAATAAGCATCAGTAATGTTTGCAAGTGACATTTTTTCTTTGCATATTGTACGGTCTCGCCGTCCGTAGTTCGGGACACAAACTTGTTATGTAAAATATTTTGAAATATGTTAGTGTGCTTCTGTGTTATTGGAAATATAATATTACGCCAAATTATATACAATTTCGAGATGCTGTAGGTTTTTGTAATTTTAGGCCCTTTGCCGCCCACGAGCGCCCACAAACTAACGTATCTTATCTTGCTTTGAGTTCTCTTTGTATATTAGTATACTATAAATAGTATGGAAAAGATAAGTATTAATATTCCAGACTCGCGCAAAAGGCGGTCTATCAGCAACCTTGATGACATTTCAGTATAAAATACTGTGAAAATAAAAAGAATCTGTTAAGAAAGAAACAAGTCCTTTTTATACGCGTCAGTGAGTTAACGTATTAACTAACAATAAAGAATTAACATAATTTGAAATGTCACGATACTTAAAAGAAAGCTGGCAGAATCACAGTCCTAAGTAAAAATAATTTGTATTTTTTGATGTTCAGATTAATGTTTTATTCAATAATAACTCAGAACTATATTGTTGAGACGAGAATTCATACTTTTTCATGGTAAAGTGTTTTTCAGATGTTAAATAAGTCCAAGATGATAATATCCATTTGGAATGTTAGTAGCTTTTCTATAGATAGGTCTCAAGCTTGAACTCACTGCGACTATAATTTAGGAGGGAGGACAGAAACACTTTCTCCGTGATAATAAGACATTGCAAATGACTAATATAAGTACTTATAAGACAACGCCAGTGCTCGGTACCAATACAAACTAAATTATAACAAAACAATTTCCTATTTTCTTAAAATTCAACAGTTTCCTGCGTCTTCCGAAAGGTATCATTTAACAGTAGAAAGTGACGCTGCTAATTTTCCGCCCCGACGCCCGCCCCGCGGCACCACGCCCCCGCCCCAGCCCCCGCGCCCGCCCTACAGCGGCAACTCCGCGGTGACTCTCGGCTATTATTAAGAAATTATAGATTAGATTGGCCATTGCACGTTTGGTCGTCGCGGGTAAAATGAGAAAAGTTGCTGCTAATCAGGTCTTTTGTATCTTTTGATAAGATTATATTAAATAATGAAGTAAATGCGGAATATCAATGTTAGCCTGAAGTATCTTCAGCTTTTGCTTTGCCCAACTTTTGTTCTGGTCGATTAGCGAAATTATCACAGATAAGTTAGACCCGATTTCATGAATGATCAGGTATTTTAAATTAATCCCAGAAACATAGAGGTACGAGTTTCATCTCTTACAATAGAAGATAAATTACAACAAAATTGTTAATTTAGGTTGTCACAAATAATTGTAGCATTCCAAATGTAAAAACTATTAAAGATCCCACGTCTCCCATTAGCATTATACGAGTTTATCTCAGTGCCGGGACGCGCCAGATCCGGGCCGGCCATAGTTGGCACATGTCGTCGGGACGGACCCATTTGAATTCATAATGCCGACGCCCGACGCCCGCCATGCGCCAGGATTACAGGACAATAACACCGCAGCTTCCGATGCCGAGTGATCTCGTGTGTAGTAAATAGGCATGAATGTTGATGAGTCTTTGGATGAAGTTTGCACAAAGGAACTTAAGACGACTCTAGAAGATATGTAATCTTCAAAAAATATTACTACAGCCTTGCAAACACTCGCCCTGCTTCGCCCATGCTAACCCTAGCAGTGTCATTTGAAATGATTGTATAGGTATATGACAAGTCTGCGTGGCTACGCTTGTAACGTTTGTTCACACAGAAGGGCTACACAAGTGGCTGACGTCTACAAAATCGCTACGCTTCATCTATGGAAATGACATAAGTGACGTGATCTCAAGCGTGATCTTCATAGCGACTAGTTGTTGATTTACATAGCAACGTTTGACATTTCCATACATTGTGAAGTTTATTCCATTCTATTCGATTAGCGTTCATGCCACTTGGCTAGCCCTGCTGGTCTTAAGCTCGGGTTCTACGTCGACATTTGACACTAATACACTCAGTGTATACATCGAGTGTCTGCGTGTGTACACCACCGCGTCACCTAGTTACAGTTGTGTGGCGGTGTCGCTACACTAAGATACACTGAGTGTTGAGTGTCGCCGTGTCGCCGTGTTACCTGAGCATTACCACCTGCAGTCCATAATATCACTATACAACCAAATATATAAAGAAAACTAAAACGTAGTATTTACCAGGCAGGCAAGAAATTGTGTGAATATTCAGAACAATATCCCAGTCATTTTACTAGCTGAAGCTGTGATAAGTGTAAACAAATTATAATGAAAATTAAGTTAATTTACGTCGGTCACGTTCGTAATTAGGCAGTTTACTGAGAAACATTAAGTGTTTTCGTTAAGATAATTTTGTTTCAGTCTAGCTTGGCTTTAATTATTTTTGTAGAAAAAAACTTAATTAAAAAAAAGTGTAAGTTGTGGCATCCAGATGCCTCGCACTCATGTTATGACATGTCTATGATATAGACGCAGCCATTGGATACGAACGCATAGATATAATGTCATAACATGAGTGCTCGGGCGAAGCATGCGACGCATTTGCACGCACTAATTGAAAAACGTCTGAAGCCGCAAATATTGGAAACAACCAGTTTTTCTTTGTAGGCCAAAAGTCCCATCTAAAACTGCTTACAAAGAGGTTCTGTTTCACACCAACAGAGTAAAGCTGTTGGCGTCATCTGTCACATATGACCCCCTGAAGATGATAATAGCATATGGAAACACAGTACCTACGTCCCTGCGTAACAAAACACAGTGTAATATGGTGACGTGTGCCGCGTGTTGTATTCTCGCCCAGTGTATCGGGAACGCGGCCGTCGATGATAACGCCTCGTCGCGCGACATTGTGCCGCGTTGTCGCGCGTCAACCGCATTGTTGCCAGTGCAACTTCGTTCTTTTGTAGATATGTCGCATGCACTCGTAAGCTGCGATCCATTTTAAACTACGCTTCAACAGTTGTGAGTTTATTGTTCTTTGGTCGGAGATACTCGGCAATTTGTAAATATATGATATTCATTTTTTTGCTTTACTAACATTATTTACTAACCTTAGTATGTTTTTTTATACTTGTCCTATTTGGTAAGCAAAGATGGCGTCCAGCGGGGCGATTGCGTAACTTTTTGTCAATGTTTCAATTGGTTTCGTATATAATTGACACAGGATGACCGAAACCAATTGAAACATTGACAAAAAAAGTTACGCAATCGCCCCCCTGGACGCCATCTTTGCTTACCAAATAGGACTAGTATAAAAAAACGTACACATATTATTTTTGTGGTTTCCTTTTCAACATTCGTATTAGGCCAATATAATTTATTTTTTTGTGTAATACCTACACTATACTTACCTATCAAAAAGTTTAAAGCTTTTGGCTTTAAAGAAAAACCTGAATCAGAACAGATAGGTAGGACGTTATCACACCGGAACACAATATCCCTGAAGTTTTTCATATAATCTAGATGGAGAAATGGCTAACAAAAACCAACTTTAAGGAAAAACTCAAATTTCGTTGAGGATTCCAATTTAACACGATTACGTACCTGAATTTTCCAATAATTGGAAAAGAGAAAAAATTACGTAAATATAATTCAGAATGTAAAATAAAGAAAAATTAATGTTGTTTGTGGTTAATTCGTGGACACCTTTCGTTCCTTTGACGCCCCAATTGTGTTTGACCCGTTCAATAATTCAGATAGGTTGTTTGATAAGACGCTTTTTATTACCTTTGTAAAACCTCGATATACATGTTGTACCTAATAAATACGCCTTACGCTTGACAAACGATGACAATGGTCCGAGTGGGTTTTAACGAATTTTTGTGTCATTCTGAACACGTATCATAATAATTTAACTTCCTTGCAGAAGTATTGAGTACTGGTAGACTATAGCACTATTTTGACGGGCCCGTTAGCGTGGTTGGCGCGGAGGCGCATTTCACGCTGCAGGTCGTAGGTTCGATTCCTACCCGGGACATGCATTTGTGTACATGAACATGTCTGTATGTCCCGAGTCTGGGTGTATATGTATATTAAGTATGTATTTACAAATAAAAAGTAGTATATGTAGTAATATCAGTAATCTGGTTTCCATAGTACAAGCTCTGCTTAGTTTGGGATCAGGTAGCCGTGTGTACAATAATGTCCCAGGATATTATTATTTCACTAGTTAATTGTACTTAGTCACCTGTATCTTCGATATATTTTATTTGATTTGTTTTAGACCCCAGTTTATTTTCACTATCACATTATCAAGAATTCTAGCCGATAGGCGCTCATAGCTAGCTGCAATTACTGATCGGTAAACGATCCGAGGTTAAGCAACGCTTGGCAAGGTCAGGTAGAGTGACCATTTAGTGGCATTTGAACGGAGCGTCTCCGTGCTTTGTAAAAAGTCGGTCCCGGTTGTTGTCATCTAGGCAGCAGTCGTTAAGCCTTGTAAAAGGCCTTCGGGCGGCTTGAATAATTCTGACACCAGGTTGACTACTAAATAAGACGCCGATAAAAGGACTCAAACACTATCCAATGCATTTCGGTATAAGCCTCACGTGTTTCTACGTCTATTTAACTCAGCATGAGTTATAATGGCGCTCGTTAGTGTCGGGTTCCGTGTGCCGTTACCCTGCACTAATTGATTTGGCAAATCCACTAATTAGGGTCCCGTAACCGAAGCGGTTAACGGTTGTGGTGTGCTTGTTTATGAGGCTTGGTTGTTTAATGGGGGTTTAAGGAGGTGGAAAACTGTCTTACAGCTGCTTGGGGCTTGCGACTATGGACCAGATTAGCGGCCAAATTGCAAGAATTATAGCAGAAATCCAGTTTTTTTTTTTATATATTTCGCCAACCTTATACAACAATTGTATGCTCTCAAACTAAGCAAAGCTTGTACTATGGCTACCATACAATATACTGAGGCTGATCCCAGTGACACCCAGACCAGGGCAAATTACGAAAAGGTCGTTTCAAAAAGTTTCCTCTGGCGGGAATTGAACCCGCAACTACTCGATGTAGAGAGCCGAGCGGCCTACACTTGAACCAGTGTACCAAGCGAGCGACGGAGTTGGACTGTGTCCTTCGACTCCTTTTAGCAGGACAAACTATTTTGGACAGTGAAGTGTCTCCCTTGTCTTTGAATATGACTCTGATATTTTATAGTACGTTTTAGTGTAGTTTTTGTCCAGGTAGTAAAATATACTATTCCGGGCTATGACAGTTCTCTTTTAATATCGGTCTCAATAACGGAGGAGGTGGGATCGTCAAAGGTCTCCGAATGTTGTTATACTGTCGTGTTGCAGGAACATTCGGCGCGGATTGGCGCGGCGGAGTGAGATGCATCAATATTCAGCGGAGGGCCGCGGAATAGCCATGCAGCGGCTATATTTTACTGGGTAAATGGACAGAGGCCACGGAACAAGCCGGTAACCAGGAGGATAGCGGTTCAGAGTATTCGAGAATAGAGTTAGAAAGCGAAAGGGGTGGAAAGGTTGCTTAGTTTACTTGTACACCTTATACAGGGTGGTGACGTCATAACGACAATAAATTAAAACATGATCCCTGCTAGTCAATCACAACACATTAAAATTATAAAATTAGGTTTACATCAAAGTCCAAAATTTAAATATTCTAAAAAATTTAATGCGGAAATAGTCTAAACAAAACACAACACCCTTTATAAACGTCTACCGATCTCATAGACTGACGTGTAAGTATGTACAAGCAGGGCAACATCGCTTTGGTATCGGTGTTTTTAGCGGTACCTTTTTAGGCGAAAAGTTAAAATAGTCAAAATAAAAAAGCAATCCCGTGGCAATACCTTTGAATATAATTTAATAATATTTTATGTGCGAACTACTAATGTGATACCCAGTATGTGGTTTCAATTATTGTCATGATGTCGTCACTATCCTGTATACTGAAGTAAGTACCAAAAATCCACAAATAGAAGCTATTTTCTAATCCTGCTAGCATCCACATTACCATTATATTCCCGAAAAGAAAAAAAACTTGTTATAACCTAAATACCAAAATGGAAAAGATTATTTCATGCTTTTCCTAAAGTACGATCATTTTGCATCTAAGAAATGTTAAGGAGCAAAACTTTGGGCTGAAACAGGAGATCCTTAACTCTGTCCCGCCTCCGCTGGCGTCATGGCTCCGCACGACTCGGCAGTACTGCGATGTATGACGTATTTTACATTTAAATTTCATAGTCCGGCCTCCTTGTTACGCACGCTCGCGCCCTCTCCGCATTCATATTGTTTATGGCCGATTACTCTCGCTCTTTCCACCGGCTGCCGAGTTTATTGCGAGATTCGGCTTTTAAATATGATAGCACGGTGATGTACTCGCTATGCGTGTGGTTTATTCGGTAAACAGGTGCTTAAATGGATTTTATGCGATCTCAGGGCGATAAAAGTTCCAAGCAAAAATGTATAGAATCTACAAACATGTTAGCAATGTTTACCCCCTAGTTAGTACCTAAGCGGCAAATACTGGTAACCGAGAGATAATTCTGGATTCAATGCCTGTCTTGGCCGTCAATGGGTAGACATTATTTGATGTCTGCACTCACTTTCAGGACAAGATTTTTTTGAGTAAACTTAGAAATTATCAGCGTTTTGTGGTTACTCGTTATGAAACTTACAAAATCAAGTTGACGTACAATCAATCAAGTTGAAGTACAATCATGTTAAAGGTGGTAGAGCCAAGCTGTAGCCAATTGACTGCAGCTCATAAACGGGCTGGCTCGACCGGGGTAGTACCACCCTCTCACACAAGATCGGCGTAAAGCAGCTATTACAGCTGCGTTTCGTACGATGAGTGAGAGAGCCATAAGCCCACCCCCCTCCCCCTCCCTCCATCCCACTCCCCTTCAGGTCGGCAATGTGCGAGCAATACCTTTGGTATTGTAAGCATCTATAGGCTGCGGTAACTGCTTAACATCAGGCGGGCCGTAAGCTTTTTTACCACCGCAGTCCTATAAAAAAAAAAAAAAAAAAAAGTGTGAGGTAAAATTGACGCTTGAGTGACATATAGTACCTATTTATGTATTATCACTCAAAATTCAAGCGATAGTAACAAACAATTTAGTATCCACGTAAAGTACCTTGTTAGCGGAAGCGATATGATTATACATTTTGAAGGTTTTCAAAATGTTATAAAATATTGTCGAACAAGTCATCTCTACATGTTCACGGCCAACTAGTTATTAATTCCTATAAAAAAATTATTTGTCCACAATTCCCATAACGCGTCATCGAATAGATTGGTATTAATAGAAATAGACCGCCAGACAATCGCGTGAATAATGCAGACATCACCCGGTCTGGCTGTCAGCGCGCCACCGACGAGCACTCAGCACCTAATGGAACCGGCGCGAATTAATTAACAGCGCATTATTAGAAAATGAAATGTTGTGTAATTATTGTTGTGTATTGCAATATCATTCGACTTAATTGTTCTTAGAATACGGTTGAGGTTATAGAGAGGGGCGACCGCGTTCATAATATGACTGTACTTATAGTAGACTCTAAATGTACCTCTATTTCTGAGACTATTATGAGGACTGTAGACTCATACTAGTATACTATGAGGATTTGGTTTAAATTCTTTGTTACTGCTTCATCTAATTAAATACAATAATGTAGGTTTGAGACAATCTCGTTTTCCTAAAACTATACTTATAAGGTTATCCCGAGATGCTGGACTAGCAGTGGAAGGAGTGTGGTGAGCTAAGTTGACCTGAACCATGGCGAAGACGTTTCCAATTGGGAATTCAAAGGAATGCACTCGGTTATAACGATGGTATGACACAAAAAAATTGATATCACTTCATAATTCCAAAGCAGCTTTTTAAACACAAAATAAAAGCGACAACTAACCTTTTCTTGTATATTTTTAAATGCTCGGTATTTATAGTGGAACCTCGCCTACGGCTCAGCTTGCGCGTGGAGTGTATTGTGTACGCTGGAGTAAAATGAGTTCGTAAATAAGGGCGCCTAGTTAGCGCTGCGTTGCACCTGTCGCTGAGTGATCGGGTATAGCGATACAATATAATAAAATACATTGAATAAAATATACTTGTTGGTAAACAACGTAGACGTACAGCCCCGTGTCCACAAGCCCCGTACAGCCGCGCCCGAGCCGTTATGTCTTCGTTGTTAGAATTCAAAACGGATTGTCCAGGTGAACTTCTCGGCATGTGAACGCGTCTGATCGTGAATATAATGCACGTTGTTCTCTGTAGCCGCGGCTAGACGGAGCCTTGGCTGAGGCTCGGCTCTGTCCTTAAATAATACTTAATCATTCCATCGTTTATCGCACAACAAACACTAACTTAAGTTACCTTCGTTGTGTACTTTTTGCAGGAATAAGAATACATATTTTTCAAGATTTGTGAGGTGTTTTAGTTATTTCCAACCTATTTTACAATTCCGTTAACACAGAGCTTCTGAGATATCCGTAAATAACAGCAATGCGACGTAATCCAGGTAAATCTCTAAATTAATCTTAATTTAGCTGAATACTCCACTGATTTAGAAAATACTTTAAAACTACCTTTATAAAACACTCAAAGGAATTAAATGTTTAATTCAAAGGCAGCTCGCCGCTCGCCGCCCGCATTGAGCCGCTGCCCTAACGAGGGCACGCGCTCCAGTCCCCGGCACATTGTTCCCACTGTACTTACAGAGTACCAAGCCGACTGTACTTAGTACCTGCTAAATGAATTTTAGCTCTAGTTTCGAGATTAGAAATCTTTTACTGCCTAGTCATATGTAGTACCATGGACCAGAAAGTATAGGGTAGAAATTCTAAAGTAACATTTTTATATAACTAACGCGGCAAACAAACGTGCGGCCCGCCTGATGATAAGCAGTTGCCGTAGTCGACATATGCTTGCAATACCAAAGGTATCGCTTGCACACTGACGATCTGAGCTGTTCTTAAATTATGTTGCCAAAATGTCACCAGCTAAAGAGACTAGTAGTTTTAATCAACGGCACCTTTAAACAAAGAACAAACGCCAGGCTATATCCTACATAGCCACTCCACCCGTTAAGGTGCGGCATCCAAACATTTGCCGACCAGTAAGCACATCCAGACAAGTCTATCGGCAAGCACTAGGTCGAGTGTTTGTGCTTCTAAGTGGAACCCGACGAGCTCACTCAGCGGGCGGATAAAAAAGTGCTCGCCTTGTTTTTATACAGTTTTGCGAGTTCTAAGATTGATTCTTTTCGCCTTTGTTATTGAGGCTATGGTGGATATTTTCAAGTGTTGATTGTGTTGGGTGATGGGGTATAGAACGTAACGGATATTTGTGCTTGGAAGAACTGGTGGACATCCAAAATAGGCTACTTTGGTTTGAGAGCTCATTCCGAGACTCAGCGTCTAGTCAAAATAATATCGCCGCTTAATATAATCCTTTATAGGTGTGGGGTACAATGTTCTTAGAAATATTAAATTTAGATGATAACGATTCATAAGTGCTACCTCTAGCTTACACGAATAAAACAAATTGACTTTGACTTTTAAAAAAACGTACTTACGTATACCGATTTTTCCAAAATCCATCGTTTAGTTTCAGGTACGTAGTGAATGGATTACATTACATTATTTACATTTAAATGAGTATACTCTGGATACTGGGTAAGAGCATTGCCGTTGGTACACAGAGCAAGATAATTGGGATCACTTACTTGTGTCATAACTCCAAGCTGACTCCGCGCCGATGTGTGCAGTTCGCACGTGGCAGTCAGATTAGGGATGTCACAATGTGAAATAATTAACATCGTATAGTACAAATATTATGTGATAAAGGCGTTCATACATACTGATGTAATTTTCACGCTAATTTTCTTTCCTAACTGGATGATTGAGGATTTTTTCTAGCAGTGTCTCTTTTTCGCCAGACGATAGATGTTTCATGCTGGCCATGCTCATCCACTCTCTTATGCCTTTGAGCTAAGACTTCTTTTTGCGCTATTTTTAATGTAAACCCTGCATAAAAGTATAGAAGAATTTAAAATAAATTACACCTTTGTCACAATTTTAATGCCCATCAAAACCAAAGAAAATTCTGACAAAAGTGTCAACCCTATAGATACAGGAACGGTGACGTCTGTCGCTGAACAAGTTTGAATTTATATTAACTCTGATACCTACTAAGGTAATTGAGGTACGGAGTTTGGAGTTAGTTAGTATGTTTTAGTCACTAATTGTGATGAAAATAGAAGTTAGTCGAGTTTCAATACATATCGCTTGTCTTCTTTGTTACGATACTTATATTGTCCTCTACATTTTAAAATAATTTTATGTGTATTCATCGTAAATAGTATTATTTTTGTAACTTATTGAATTCAATGCGCATTCTGTAACTATAAGGTTGTAATAGTATTATTAACAGAAAATCTAAAATAAAATCTTAAAAATTAACACCATAAAATGTAAACAAATAGGTCGGGAATCGTTAAATTGCTGAAGCATCAATATCCCAATTATCACGATAAACCCGCCGATTTCCGTTTCCCATTCGGCCGTCCCGCGCCCGCGTCGTCCGCATTTCCTCCGATCACGATATTTCATATTCCACATCCGATATCGGAATACCTATTATTAAATGAATATTAATTCAAGAGCATATTTCCGATAAAAAATCGCAATCACGGCACTCGAACGCTTTATCAGTTTATTACGGCGCTCCGTGGAGTTGCGTGACTGGAATTTATTTGAAACATGACGCGCCCCCTGTTTACCGGACGTGGTAACTTGCCAAATCGAATTCCTACATATAATAAAAGTCCCCACTTTATACCGATAATTAAAGCTAGTTAAACCAGTGCTCCTACATAGGTTGTCCGCACTAGTAAATCTAAAAGTATCCTATTAATTCGTATATAAACCAAAACCCTAAAAACGTCACAAGCACACGTGCTACGAGCCCATTGTTCCACAATTTCCATTACAACAAGAGGTAATTATCAGGAGTACACGCCGACCCCACATTTCTAAGTTACATTTGATAACTCCCCACACACTCGTATCTGAACCAAATGAAAATATAATAACCATTGTAAATTGTTCGTTGTAAATTATTGAAAGTACCTTTCCTCTTCTCCAACTTCAAGTGTTCGAAAGATGGGTTTATTTAATGAGGAAGTTTGTCTCGAACACAACTTTGTACCATAAATCATGGTTTTACGACAGTTCACACGGTTTACACGTGTTCTGGAACGTTTCATGGGTAGGAGTGGTAAACCTTTTTATATGACAATAACCTTACTATGGAGATGTTCTCAATAGAAACAAAAATAGGAACAGGGGCCCTACCACCATCTCTTATAGCAGTATTGTTTTAACGTTTCAGCGACTTTTTGTGCAATAACGTTTCTTATTGTCATGACAATAAGGTACGTCATTGCACAAAAAGTCGCTGAAACGTTAAAACGTTCCTGTAATTGAATCGCGATAAGAGGTCGTGGTAAGCCCCCAGGTCCCATAAAGCAAAGGAAAATTGGATCATACTGACCTAGTTCAAGTTGGTGAACTTCATCATTTTTCTTTTCGCGGAAACAGGTTAGATTATCATAGATATACATTCATTTGTTATACCTTCCCCATTTAACTAGTGGAAACAGTGTTGTAAATGGCCGTGTCGCTCGAGCGTCCGCTACTGAGCCACCAGTTATGAGCTATGCCTTGCGACGTCAAAACTGGCTACTCGAGGTATGAACCTCATGTGGCGGGTGGAAGGAAAAAATATTACATGTGATAGACTATATATCTAGATTTCCAGTGGAAACCCACAATATAGTCTATCTCACGTAATATTTTTTCCCCGGATGAGATGTGTCAGCGCGAAATGCGCCTGACCCTATGGTTTAACTGCACGCCTTTTTTATAGGACTGAGTCACCGTAGCCCGTATGTTAAGCAGTTACCGTAGCCTATAAATGCTTGCTATACCAAAGTTATTACTCGCACGTTGCCGACCTGAAAGGGAGTGGGATGGAGGGAGGGGAAGGGGGGGGTTCCCGGTTGAGCTTCCGGCTCTCTCACTCATCGTACTAAACGCAGTAGTTATAGCTGCTTTACGCCGATGTTCTGTGAGAGGGCGGTACTACCCCGGTCAAGCCAGCCCGTATATGAGCTGCAGTCAATTGGCTACAGCTTGGCTCTACCACCAATACGCCTCCAACCAAATTTGGTACCTATCCCATGACCCTGACATGTCACGCCACGCAATCCTCAGCTCCATCATTACTATTCGCGCGGCGTCCGCGCACAGACCTCTCCACGCTCCCGACTCGTATTTGAACACCAATATTATATTATTGACATAAAAAATAAACTCCCTTTGATGTCTCGTATCACAAATATATTTTCTTATGTTTACTGTGGAAAAAAATTTCAGTAATAACTCGACGGCGCCTTGAGATTGACTCATGTAACATGTATAAGCTGGATGCTGGGATTTTTTGAGATGTGTTAGTGCTTTAACAACACCTATATCAAGCTCCTACCATACGTTTCTAGCGCGATAATTAGTAATCTGGAGTTACTATTACTAGTAATTTATTGGAAGTTACTCTGCTTGGTAGATACGGAGGTAAAAATATTATGTAGACAAAGTTTCACTTGTTCTTGCTTATAAGTAATTGCTCCTTGGAAAGGTTTTAAAGTGAGTCCTGCCAAAACGCCAAAGATTGAGAATTTCAAATAGTAATAGTTTCAGTAATACTAGTAATGCGTTTCAGTAATACTGAAATTTATTGACAGCTCAATTTGTCTCCAGATTCGCCAGATTTTTTTTTAGTAGACTTATTTTAGTGAAATACAAATATCTATACTTGCATTAGGTAGGTTGATAATGAATCCGGTGACATTTTTATAAGAAGGTAGAAACGTATTTTTCATCACACCCATTCGAAAAACGTCAATTGCCTTTCAAGGCTAGCGGGAGCAAAATTCTATTTTGCTCCCACGGGAGTTTTTGTTTCTCCTTCCTGATTGGTCAGCGTTCGTGCTTCTGAATAGAATGTGAAAAAAAATCGAACGCTTAATGTGTGAAGAAGTTACTGGCCGGTTAGGATTACGCGGCAACCAAAGAGAATGTAATGACAACGCGCGCTGAAAAAAAATTGTCATGTACATTTCTTTTAATTTCTTTTGTCTCGGTTTAGTAAGTTTAAGTTATTGCAAATAATAATGAAAAATGAGTTCGAGTAATGATGTGATGATATATTATTTGTTTGGATACTACATAATATTATGAGAGTTTCGAGTAGGTAGAGGTACACGTAGCTTTTTATTTTTCTCATATGTAGTGATGAAAAATAGTATGTGTCATTCGGGGCCAAAATATTTTGTCCTCGGGCGGCGTATATTGAATTCCTCGCAAAGCTCAGGATTCTACTTTAGAATCCTTCGCTCTCCTCTGAATTTAAAATAACGCCCTCGCGGAACAAAATATATCACTTTGGCCCCATATAACACAAATAACTATTTCAAATATTCAATATTAATTTTTCCATTGAATAGTAAATTGGATACTGTTAAAAGACGATTGAAATGACACAATGTATTTTTAACATACTTTATTAGGACTTGTCATAACAAACCTTCAGTCATCACTTTTCCCCACAACGATCACTCACACCATAACTCCCTAAATATATTCAAACAAACATGTCTAAAGGAAATTATAGCACCCCCATAAAGGCCTAATAAAGTACGCTTATGAAGTTACGCGTAATACCATTGATTAATTATAACAACTTGATGTTTTTATGTAAAGACGCAGAACATTAGTTACGCGATATTGCGCCTCGCGTCGCAATTTACGGTCGGACATTACGCGGGGGAGGGGGGAGGGTGTGGTGGGGGGTGCATGTGTACCTTATGAGGGATGTAAAATATTCATAAGCCCGTAAGTGACGCCATCGATTATTATAATGTGAGCCACGGCGTTTGTTCGCGGTGTCGTCGGGAACAGAAGTGTTTGAGATCTTAATATTTTTTTCTAAGAAATTTCCTTTTCCATCAATATGTAATAATGTGGCTCCAATAAAGGTTATACTTGTATGTAAATGAAATATTCATTGACATCGTTAAAGCTTGGGAAAAGGACAAACGAGAACCGACAGAAATAAAAGGCATGTTCGGCTTCCCGCTTTACAGAATCATCAAATCATAAAAATCTCAAAGGGTCGAGATTTTAACGCACCATGAGAGAAAAAATCTAAAGATCCCAGCAAACCGCGACTACATAATGGACTCCGAAAGAATTAAATCAGAATGAAAATAGGGCGACAAAAAAAAGCAAATTGCGGGTAACGCCCGGCCTCCGGTCGTCTTGTTCCCATAAAAAAATGTTAGAACCAGGAAATCGCTAAGTGCGGCGACCGGCGGCCCGATGATGGCCCGAAAATTTCTACAAAACAACATCAGAAACAGTAAAGCGGAAAAGCCAATGCGTAATGACCTCCGACCCGCGCCCGCCCGACCGGAACGTCATAAAATGTAACGTAATATGCTCCCGGGCCGATGGGAAAAACCGCTTGAAAATTTGGAGCCGAGAATATGGCGGCACGGATACCGTAAAGTATAGTTTCTATTCGTCCCCGAGTACAATTTCTACCGAAATTATGGCGGACGGAGGCTCTTTGATGGGATTTCAATTGATTAGAGAGCTTTTTGATGTTGACATATTTTTTTTTATTGGATTCAATTTGCATGAAAAATCTGAAGTGGATATAAAAAGCAGTAAGATCATTTTTATTCATAGTTTCTGAATTATACTAATATATGTATATTGTATTTTATTATTATTATTATTATATTGTACTAGCTTTTGGCCGCAACTTTGTTCACGTAGATCTCGAAACGAAATCCTTCCTCAGTGGATGCCTACTACGGTGTGAAAAGTGCTTATTATAAAAATTTCATATTTCTAACCCCAAGTTCCCCGTTTCCAGTTTAGGCTGCAGGTTAAAAGATCAGTTTTTCCTTTTAAATTTACAGAAGACTACTAGAAAATGTATATTTTGTAAATATTACAGCAGAACATTGCTTAAGAAAATTAGAATTTAAAGTTGAAAATGTTTTATTTAAACACAAGCCCACGTGCTAATAACATTTCCTCCATGAATAACTTATCAAATGTACTATCAACCAATTTAAAGTTTTTGAAATAATACATAGTCTTTTCAAGTCGACCTTCATGAAATATCCGAACCACTTTTCCGCGCGATCGTCCAATAACATTCATTTCCATATTCGTCTTAAGCAGAATAGAGATGTGTCTATCGTGCCCACCGGGCGTAGTGAACGATGATGAGCGCCACTCGTTGCCGCTCGTTGCCGCTAGTTGCTCTTAGTTGCTCCATACTTAACTAAATCGGCCGTCGGGTTTGAGTAAATGTTCGCGAGCATTAGCGTACGTACGCTTGATGGACGTTTTTTCGTTTCGGTCGAGTGAAATATACGGTCGGTTTTATATGAGGTACATACATATTTGAATTTCTTTGTGAAAGGGAAAGGAATAAAGATCTGTCTTTCTGGCTTGAAATACTTATTTAACCCATCGGGCCGGCTTAGGTAGACCAAAATGAAGATAGCGGGATCATTCGTCCACATTTAAGTAGAAGATGGCCGACAGGGCACTCGGCTAGAGTTTGTGAGGATTAATCTCTACTCAATAGTGACACAAAACCAGTAAAAAATAACAATGTTACGTGCTGAAGCAATATCATGATTTATTTACTCATCGTATTTTCGTACCTTAGTTGCGTAGATGAACCGGGTAGTATGTCTAAGTCGCAGCAATGTGTGTTACCTACGGCTCGTAATTTTTCTCGTGATTAAATGAACTGCCGCCCTCGGCTCGGCGGCACAACATTCATTACACCGAGTCATTACTAACTCTTCGCATATAAATCTTGTTCAAGCTGCCATATTTAATGCGGGCTGTATTAGTGACAGTTTTGCACAGTGATGCCCTCATATAACGGTGCTTTGCTATTTGTGAATGCCGCGTGTGTCGCGTGTCATCAATCTACCTTGTGGTGATGGTCATTTAACCATAATTATTAGCTCTAAAGACTCTACCTCACTGCTCGAAATATTCCTCGAATCCCTATTCCACTTAGCTTCGTATCACGCATTGGTTTTAAGTACCTCAAAAAGCAAATAAGATATCTGATGTGAAACCCTCCTGAGTGTCTGGGAAGGATGTATGATCAATTAGTGCTTGCTTAAACATTAGGTACTTCGTTAATTTTAAAGGCAATCTTAGCGCTTTCAAATTTCTATCTGAAGATAAATTACTCGACATATTATTTCCAGCTTAGCATTAGATTTGTTGTCAAATCACTATTATTTATTCAGAGTAGTGCCGGCGAATTGGAGTGAACCGATATTTTTAGCCAACACTCCATAACTGGGCTTTTATTGGTTGTTAAATTCACATTCATAGTGCCGGCTTCTACATTCTTGAGGTAAGCCTGGTATAAATATAATGGGATACTCCTATAATTATTATGGTGCCGTCATTTGATCGCTCCAATTCATGTATGTTAGTAATCAGGTCAGCTCTCTGTTAGCACAGGGGTTAATCTAAAGAAAATACCAGGTGGCTCCGGTGAGCGATGAGCACTCCGGTTTATTGGTTCCACGCTGGACTGATTAATCCTTGGATTGATTTATTCTTGTAGTTCTGTTGGGCTCGGGCCTCTTTGTAGCACAAGATTTTGGTACAAGTTCACTCTACTAGAGCTCAGATTGTTCAGAAAATGAACCTGAAATTCCAGTTTATAAAAGTGTACGATAAAATAATTGAATATTTAAAAGAGTAAAATGCTATACAAAGAAATAGACACAGTTAGCTAACCTGTTCTCGTATAGCTCTGTCTTTCTCTGTTAGACATATGTTCGGTGCGTCCTCTCAAAGGTTTTCTCCCGCCCTTCGCGCGATTTCACGACCTTGGAACTACAGCTAAACTTTCCGTAAATGGCTTATAGTCTAAACAGGCATTCAAATAGGTGTTAAAGTACTTTTAGTTTAACTCCATAAGACATAAAAGCCCATTGAGAAGCAGAAACTTCAAGACTTTTTTACTCAACTTATGGTCGTTGAAATCGTTAAGGAAAGTGGGCAAAATATGCCGATTGTCTCCGCCATGCCGCGCCATACGCGCACGTTACCATAATACAAGCGGGCACGGGACCACTCTGCACTGCTCAGATCAGATTTTATTGTATAAGTTTATTTGGTAAAACGTGGTTACAACAAGCCCAAGACAGGGACGCGTGGAGGAAAAACGGGAAGCCTTTGCCCAGCAGTGGGAAATAAAATAACGATAAAAAAATGAAAAAAGTTTATTGGTACTTAAAGTGGGAGCATGTATACCTCACCTGAGGTAGCGTTATAATACGCTGGATAATTAAATAGTCATTTGGAAATGTTTCCGTAGGACAAAGCAAAATAAAAGAATTGTCTGAGCTAACTTTCGTAGAAATAGGTGCCTAAATCTGAGTGAGAATTAATTGGTTTAATAATACTGAATTACCAATTTCTGAATCAGGTATTTTCTAGTGACAACGGTTCTGAGAATGTACACACATTTTTGTCTATTGAAAAGAGTAACCATTGCATTCCCTTCGAGCTCTTTTCACTGCGTCAGACAATTCTTTAAGTGATTTGTTGGGCTACTTAAAAACACATTTTGTTTTAGTTATTTACGTCCAAGCTCGATGAGCAGGTCAATGTAGATCCGGGATGGACGCTTTCAAAGATAATAATGCTCAATCAAGAAATTTCCTACTTTATGAAAACAAAAATTCAAGAGGACGTCTACTCATGGTGATGAGTGAGTTACGTCCGCAGTGTGGTTTTTTCCTGCTGGTTTAATCAAAATTTGAATGATACAGATAATTAGTGCTCCATCTCGTGTAAATGTGCCGAAAATTTTAAATTTGTGCCTATAGCCGTTTTGGAGTTATTCACGAATATATGATCTTGCTGGCGTAACGTTACCGCAGCAGTGTGGTTTTTTCCTGCTGGTCTAATCAAAATTTGAATGATGCAGATAATTAGTGCTCCATGTCGTGTAAATGTGCCGAAAATTTTAAATTTGTGCCCCCTAAGGTTTCAGAGTTATTTCAAATCTTGCTGGCGTAACGTTTTGCGAATTCCTGTATCTCAAAAACTGTTTGGCACACAATCATGATTTTTCGTACACACATTAGTGTTAATTTGTGCCCATTTGTGACAGTTTCATATTTCAATAAATCAGAAAGGTTCGGGTGTTATAATATTTTTCCTAAAAAAACTAAAATAGCTCCTAGCTCTTAAACTGGGAAACCTAGAAACCAAATGTTAGTGCTAGCTTGTATTTCTTATGGATCCTAAGCATTTCTATAATGATCGTAAGCCTACTCCAAGGAATTTACGATTTATTATGATTTTATTGCTATCTCGCGGTGAAATTATTTAAACCCTAAATACACGAGTTTCTTATGTTCCGATTACTTTTATTAATATACAAAAATTAGTGCCCTACTTCAAATATAAGTGTACGAAATATCAGCTCTGTAAACCTTATAATTATAAAATAATTTATAAAAAACACCATCACAAACTTTCAATGGTTAACCGACCAAATAAAATGAGTTGAAAAATGCGGCCGCCCGATACATACCGCCTACCATCTTAAATGTATACAATAAATTGGCTGTGTGCTAACAGTTCTGTAGAAAAGTGAATGAGTAATATTTATTTTTATATTTTCTTTGTAATGGTTAAACTCGACTTCCTACCCTTGCCCCCTGTCTAGACCCCTTCGTCCGCTCACTGTTTGTACTGTGCTACTACCATAAGTTTTTTTTATTATTTCTAATATCAAGATATATTTTTTTGTTTAATGTAAGTACCTACATTATTTTTATATTTTGATGTTGTGTCAATGAAGTAATGTTTTGTTTGTTTATAATTGTTGAAAATACTAATATTTATAAGTGTTCATTCGTTTTATATCTCGATGATGGTGAATGATTTCGATTTAAAGAATGGATATTATTTTTCAAAGTCGTATTGCTGTTTATAAGCGTCGATTTTTTATCTCTAGAAATATATAAAAGAAGATACTTTTACTGTTGTTGTGTGTTATTAGTTAAAGCTCATTTAGCTACACGAAACATAAAAGGAATAATAAGGAAGGTACCTACATATTTAAATTCAGCATACCCTGTGATTATACATTTATTTACCTTATTTAATAGTTTATAAATACACTCCAAAGTATTATGTACGCGTCTGTACTCATTACAACGCTGTCAATTGAAATAGGATGGCTTGAAGTACGGAGCGTTCGCTTGTTTCTATACATTCCAATTCCGTCAGTTAACCACCGAAAGCGCTTCGTGATGGTTATTTATTAATAATATTTTAATTATAAGGTTTACAGAGCTGATATTTCGTACACGTATATTTGAAGTAGGGCACTAATTTTTGTATATTAATAAAAGTAATCGGAACATACGAAACTCGTGTATTTAGGGTTTAAATTATTTCACCGCGAGATAGCAATAAAATCGTAATAAATCGTAAATTCCTTCGAGTAGGCTTACGATCATTATAGAAATGCTTAGGATCCATAAGAAATACAAGCTAGCACTAACATTTGGTTTCTAGGTTTCCCAGTTTAAGAGCTAGGAGCTATTTTAGTTTTTTTAGGAAAAATATTATAACACCCGAACCTTTCTGATTTATTGAAATATGAAACTGTCACAAATGGGCACAAATTAACACTAATGTGTGTACGAAAAATCATGATTGTGTGCCAAACAGTTTTTGAGATACAGGAATTCGCAAAACGTTACGCCAGCAAGATTTGAAATAACTCTGAAACCTTAGGGGGCACAAATTTAAAATTTTCGGCACATTTACACGACATGGAGCACTAATTACCTGTATCATTCAAATTTTGATTAGACCAGCAGGAAAAAACCACACTGCTGCGGTAACGTTACGCCAGCAAGATCATATATTCGTGAATAACTCCAAAACGGCTATAGGCACAAATTTAAAATTTTCGGCACATTTACACGAGATGGAGCACTAATTATCTGCATCATTCAAATTTTGATTAGACCAGCAGGAAAAAACCACACTGCGGACGTAACTCACTCCATGGTGATTACTCATAACTCAATGAGCTAATCCTACACCCAGCTTTACACCTCTCAAGGCACAGAAAGCTTAAAAGGTTCGTATAATTTCACAAAGAGAACGGAGCTTCCATTCAGTAAGCCAATCGCCTTCATTAAAATTGCCCTTTGGAACAGATACTATTACGTATTCAAATGTTTTTAACTTTCGCAGCGAACTGAACAGAAGTTGTACATTCAGTCTCGAATAGATATTTCAACAATGATTTAAACTTGGCTTTTAGATTTTCCACCAGTAAACGACACAAAAACGGTTTCGCCACCCATTACTCTATTTCACTGAGCCTTATTATTAGTAGCTACGAATATGAAGCGATGGAATTCGAAGTGTTTCAAAGTTTGTGTATCGTATATTGAATGATGGCGTTGCCGCGTCGGTTCGTCTTATGACGGACGGTCGTAATATTAAAGTTCGCCGTGGAAACACAAGACACCCCGTGAAGAGGCCATAAAGTTTCTTAGTTTGTACACTAAAGCAAGGTAGAGTTTACACTCTCATTATGGAACACTAGCTGTTGCCCGCGGCTTCGCCCGCGTGGATGTTGGTTATCGCGACCTAAAGTAATCATAATATTTTGTTCCCGTTCCCGCAACCCATTTTTTTTTGCGATTACTCCTTAGATATTCGTTTAAATTATATGGTGTAAAAGAGTAAAATAATGTGCATGAAATTCTTAAAGCCTCTAACTTATTTAAAATGATAAGGATTAATACCGTATTTGTGTACATAGCTTACCAATTACCGCTTTATAATTACTATATAATTATAAATTATAAATTATAATACTTTATAATTTTAAGTTTTAAAATGGATATAGTATGTTATCCTTAAGAGATAGACATATGCCATCACGGACTTTTCTGTAGACCTATATAAGATACACAATTCCACCATACATCATTTTGTTATATCTCAAAGGGTTTAGGCAGCGTTTTCGTTGAAAGCTCCCAGACGGCTTATTTTTTTCCGACACCCCCAACAAATATCATTATATTTTAGCCAATGTATACAAAAACTTGACAAATCATATACTAAAACCTTCTTCGAGAACCACTCTATCCATTGGTGAAAACAGCATGAAAATCGGTCCAGTAGTTTTTGAGTTTATCATGAACAGACAGACAGACAGACGCGGCGGTGGACTTTGTTTTATAATATGTAGTGATTATTAGTTATCATCTTCGGTTATGCCACGTGCGAGTTGACCAAGCTGCTGTTGCTGTGAAAGACAAAAATGTTAGTCTTGCGTTAATTATTATTTTTGTGTATTGTTTCTGTCCCTTATGCATGCATGTGTGCGTTTCCATGACATTCCACTTCCTTGCCTGTCACATAAAGAACTATGTCCACTTTCTTTCTATTCTATGTTACATTCCATAACATCCCTTCCTTATCGGTCGTTGCTCCCGCGCTTATTTATAGATTCATTAATACAGCCTAGCTGTTCCTACAACTTTAGTAATATAATCGGTGACAGACCAATTCCCTTATTACATCATAATATTTGTCGTAATATGTAAGGGTTTTCATAGAATTGTGGAAATTACAGACTGGCTATTACATTCCTCTAATATTTTATTAGCGAATTAATTGGTAAAATTATGTGTATATGTTAGTGAACATTAGTTGGTTGTTTGTTAAGTTTGCTTACTACACCACCAAGCCAACTAGGCGCTCGGATGGAATGCGGCTTCCCCGCCCGCATACCGCCTGCACACCCGCCACCGCCTTTTTGTGCGGGTGACGTCACATTTGACAGGTTCCTAGTTGGCTTGGTGGACTAGTATTTGGTTGTAATGTCTGGTTTCTCATTTTTGTACACTTTAGTGCGACGTCAAAACGCACAAATGGAACGTCGCCGAATTATAATTGTGTCGTAAAAAGCTGTTATACAAGACAATAGCATAGTTACTTCGAAATGGCATATATCTTGCGATAATAAAGCAAGATACAAATGACATATTGATTTGGCGTTGGTTATGAAGTTATGAATAGAAGTTTACAGTAACTTCTAACTTGTGTCGCGTCCAATTCACATAAAGTAACCTCAGTTATTTGGTAGTCGACCCACTTTTACAGTGGGTTTAGTTTGCCATGAAACTTTTATGAGTGTTGAACTAGTGTAGCTATAATTTACCTATGTTCTTCTCGATATGTTTTTAAAATAGGAAATATGCATCATTTTTGAAGTGAAAACTTCTTTAGCGGCGTTGTGTACTTTACTTGGGACGGGTAAAAAATGTTAAACTCGCGTCAGGACACGTGACCTGGTCGAAAATTCGTAAGACGCACGTGAACTGATCGAAAATTCGTAAGACGGGATGGGTAAAAAATGTTAAACTCGTGTCAGGACACGTGACCTGATCGAAAACTCGTAAGACGGAGTGTGCATGTGAGTTTGTACTACATATAAATTGTCATGTTTGTGTACGATGGCGCAATAAATGAATATTGTATTTAACCACATAAATGATAGTACTTTTATACAGATAAATAAAGCAATTCGTGCGAAATTATTCCCTATAAAAATATTTAAAAATGCACTGTGGCGACCCTAGTATGTACTGTGGCGTCATGAGTCTAGGTTAGGTAATGTCAGTAATAAAGCAGTACGTGCTCACTTACATTTCTTGAGAAGTTTTAGCTAAAGTTGTAGCTAACGATGTGAGGCGTCAGTGTGTGAACGCGAACCATAACGAAAAATATTGTTTTTTTCGAAAATTTTAATAACTTCAAAACTACTTGATCAAATTGTGTGAAATAAAAACGCATGTCTTTCTAGTCCCTAAAACCGTATTGTTGCAAAATTTCATGGGATTTTACGACCCATGCATATTCTCTATTTGTATTTTATTTTTCGGAAAATGTTATCTTATGACAACCGATTAAACCTATGTTATTGTTATTACGTCTAGACCCAATTTGTAAACACGAAAAATGTGAAAGATTTTCACGCATCCTTGCATGGGTAGTGTTAAACCTTAATAAGGGCAAAGTGAACGGTACATGTGCTTATTAGGGCGCTTTCCCTCCCCATCCCTACGTGTGCCTCCCCAGAGTGCCTTTAGGGCTGTTGCAGCCCTTGATATATTGTGTTGTTGCTTTTAACCATGTTAAATAAAGAGTGATGGAGTGACGGGTAATTTGTTTTCCCGTGCCGTGTATTTTTTATCTCGCCATCTTTGGGAGATAAACGGGTGTGTTGATTAGTATCGAGGTTAAATTTATAAAAAGCAGCTATTACAGCAGCTATTACAGCTGCGTTTCGTACGATGAGTGAGAGAGCCGAAAGCCCACCTCCCCTCCCCCTCCCTCCATCCCATTCCCCTTCAGGTCGGCAATGTGCGAGCATCTATAGGCTACGGTAACTGCTTAACATCAGGCGGGCCGTACGCTTTTTCGCCACCGCAGTCCTATAAAAAAAAAAAAAAAATGTATTCCGGACACACTCCCCCTCAAAGCGGGAAGGGATGAAGTCAAAGTCTACCATAACGGCCCAGCCGGAAGTCTGTATTCGTTAATTAATGTTTCTAAGATAATCTGAATCATAACGTATAGTCCACGTTGGGTTCTGACTATCTAGTGAAACGTGGGCTTTGAGTTGGTTAAGATGAGGGTTCGAAATTTGGTTGATTTTCTATTCTACTTTTTCTTTAAGTAAGTATGTGGACTAGGAATCTTATATTTAGATGTATGATTTTTGACTATATTATCTTGAGTATCTTTAAATCCAAATCACGATTTGACGAAATTTTCTCGATAAAAAAAATTTATGAAATGAGCTCTAATTATTTACAATTTTCCTTGCTACCACGATGATTTTACGATTTAGATCACGAAATTATTTCTAAAACATAGCAAATAATGATATCTAAACTACCGTTCAACCATATTTTAATTCATGAAGTAGTTTTTTATTAATTCAAGAAAATGTGGTTTGGCGCTTACGTTGTTTATTTCCGAGCGCGCGCACAATATCGCCATCTCACATTTTAAGTACTTGAACTAACCATGTCTCTCTCTAACTTTGTATTGTCAGTGTCCGCTCGGACTTGTTCGACGTCGGACCTGTGAAGGATTTTTTAAAAAATATTACGAAAAAATATTACGGTCGTGCCACATTACAGGTACAGTACAGTATTTACAGTCCGCCGACGCCTATGATAAATAAATAAATATCCTTGGAAATTCTTTTACACATGACTACCTGATCCCAAACTAAGCAGAGCTTGTACTATGGAAACCAGATAACTGATATTACTACATATACTACTTTTTGTTTGTAAATACAAACGAAATATACACTTAATTACACCTAGACTCGGGACATGCGGACATGTTCATGCACACAACTGCATGTCCTGGGCAGGAATCGAACCTATGACCTGCACTGCAGCGTGATTTTCGTTTGCTTTTCCTTGTCTTGTGTAATTTCTTTTCATCTCTTGTCATTTTGTGTCATCTCTTGTCATTTCATAGTTATTCGTGTCATTTCTGTAAAAACTCCCTATTTCGCTTACTGTTATATACTTGCTGCATGGTCTTGGGCCGACAGTGGGAATACATTGCTTGTCAAAACAATGGAGTCGCTTTATTGCGTTTGTTGTAGGTATGGATGGGCAAGTAATAAATATATCATACATCAATAAATTATCGTAAAAAATAACATTACAGATATGGATAGGAAAATGTTTGTCCGTCCTATTCAATCTATTATATTATAAACGAAAGTAACTCTGTCTGTTACCTTTTCACGGCTTAACCGCTGAACCAATGTTGATGAATTTTGGTATGGAGATAGACTGGGTCTTGGCGGAGAACATAGGCTACTTTTTAGGGTTCCAAAGGGTGCTAACGGGACCCTATTACTAGGCCTACGCTGTCCGTCTGTCTGTCTGTCCGTCTGTCAGCGCGGGCTGTATCTCACGAACCGTAACAGGTAGAGAGTTGAAATTTTCACTGAATGTGTATTTCTGTTGCCGGTGCAGAACAAATACTAAAAATATAATAACATTTAAAAATAAATATCAAGTCTCAAACTTGATATTTTTGATGTGTTTATTCTACGGTGGTACGGAACCCTTTATGTGCGAGTCCGACGCCTTCAGATCTTATGAATGTTTTCTTGAAATAAATATAGTGTATTTTAAGTAATTAACTGGCCAACCCTCAGGTCCTACCTACCATGTTAGGATCTTTTTCGTTCTAGCGGGTGTAAACCGTGATTTAACGAGTTAATGTGATAATTTTTGTATTTAAATTATTCAATTCAATGTATTTGTTTCAGACATAGTCCAATATTGATTATTAAAATTATTATAATTTCACAATAAATATAAAACAATAAATAAAAGTAAAATTAAATTTAAAAAAATATATATATTTATTTTTATTTTTCATGTTTTATCATTAAAATACAATATAATATAACATAAATTAAAATAAAATACAATAAAATAAAAACCTACCCCTAATTAAACAAATACCGTCCGCGTGGGATACTGGCTGCATGTCCTCCCTGTATTCAAGCTGTTCCTGTTGTCAAGCGATTTTTTTGAGCAAGGAAAGAGCCAGCCCTCTTGTCACCTGTGGCGGTAACCAGTCTAAGGGTGATTTTGATAGATAAAAAAATAAAGATAAAAAGATAAACAAAAAATAAATGCATGGTTAAATCAATAAAATTAATAAAAACTGAAAATTAAATTAAAAAATAAATTAAATATGGTAAAAAAAAATATTATGACACCGCTGATGACTTCATGATCGGCATCGAAGTTAAGTACCAAAGTATTCCTTTGCCTACGAAACATGAAAAAGATACTCATATCCGGCAGTCAGTCACTGACACAGAGTATGTACATTTTTACCCGACTACGGTGGGCGGAGGGTTATGATTTTGACCGATATGTATGTATGTTCATCTGCTCCCGTATAACGTCCAAACTATTTTTATATCATAATAATTTGACTAATGAGATATCGTTGGACGCGTCTGGATCGTCCGCTGGTTATAGGCTATTATACGATCGAAATATTGTTATACGTATCTATCAGCATATTGTAGGTATCGTTTGTCTTCTTTTGACTTACTTTGTCTTCAGCAATAAAAACAACATAGAAATTAAATTATTTTTTTCAAATACACTCGACATAAAAATCCCATATAAAACGAAAAAAATATATTTGAATATTTTCATCCATTTCATCCATTTTAAAAGGTGCACTGGGACATATTGTTTTAATTGTACGAATTAAACAATATTGTTCCTTCAAAAAATAACTATACTATAGTCTACTCCATAGCTGTTCTGTCCTAGCTAAGCGAGAGGGATATATCCTTCGGCAGCTCACGCGACGCTAGCCACACCCCGAAACTAAAATTCATTTTTTTCTTGTATCGTCTTAATACCTCCACAATGTGGTGGTGTATGGCCACACAAGCCTCTGACTACCCCCGAACGGGGATAAAAGTCGTGACGTTACATTACATTACATAACGTAGAGTCATGGCTTAAGTTATTGCTAACTATTTCAAAGTCCCCCTGTAGCTTTATACTTACAAAATGTTATTATTAGGAGCACCATTCTAATGAAATGGAAATCCTATAATTATAGAAAAGCACGACAATTTGTGTTTCCTTGCGATACCATAATTTTTAGGGTTCCGTACCCAAAGGTTGCCAACGGGACCCTATTACTAAGCCTACGCTGTCCGTCCGTCTGTCTGTCAGCGGGCTGTATCTCACGAACCGTAATAGGTAGAGACTTGACATTTTCACAGAATGTGTATTTCTGTTGCTGCTACAACAACAAATTCTAAAAATAGAATAAAACTTAAAAATAAACGGGTCCCTATACAAAAAAACGTAATATTTTTAACTTATTTGTCTTATGGTCGGTTTCCATACAAAAGACTTCAACGTGTGACTCTAAATATTACCATTTTGGGGATGTTTGTTTATATTCTACGGTGGTACGGAAACCTTTAAGTGCGAGTCCGACACGCACTTGGCCGGTTTTATACTCTACATGTCAAAATATACATGAGCGAGATATTTGGTTACATAAGTCTCACCTCTTTTAAATATCATGACAATCATGAATTCTAATGACGTCATATCCCACGGGTGGTTCCAGGCTAATGTCTAGGCATTTGGGAAGCTTTACAGTCGCTAATATTGAGCCATCAAGGTAAACCGTTAGCCTGGTCGTTGACATTTTTGACCGTTCTGAACTCACATTATGTACGTAATGGGGCAGCGTGGCCGTTTCACACGTATTCATTAGTGAAGGGCAGGTGACCTTGACACCGGAAAAAAATCATTTCATAAAGTTTGAAAGCTGAAAAATCTTTATACCGTTATTTTACAAAAGGGTAGATAAAGGTCTCCAAGGACATCTATTCTTAATATTCAATCTTTTGGGTTTTGACTTCCTAGTTACTAGAGAAAATACTTTATATTTAGTGTTACCATCTTAGTAAGTTTACTGTTATAATCAATCCCTTACTATCTATTGACAGGAGAATGTATTGGATGTATTGGATGGATGGATGTATATGACAGGACTGCACCACATTTATCTAAATGCTCTGGTTCCAAGGACGATATTGGCGCTTAATTTGTTGACTACAGACTACGACTGATATAAATTTGACACGACTAATAATATTGCCGTCTATCTCAAAACACTAGAATGTAATAAGGGGTAAGTCCATTGCCAGTTGCGGGGTTCAGAATACACGCATGCCGCGCGTGGCTGCTCGCCCACATGCTGCGCGCAGCACGCGCAGCGGCCTCAGACGCATGCCGCGTGACGCAAAGGGCGAGCCAACCTACACACTAGACAGAGAAGGGTATAGCCGAGCAATTAATTACATAGTTACATTATCGTTCTGTCTCATGGCTAAGCCAAACTAGGCGTGGCAAATAACAGCGCGGAAAATAACAGCGCTCGGGTGAGGCAGGGCGAGCATTGGCCTCGCGTGCGGCATGTCAAACTTCGGAAGGCAAAGCTGCCTCGCGCGGCATTTGCGTGTTTTAGATACGCCAAATCATTAATAGGCACACTTTCCGAATATACCTATCTGCATTCTGCAAAAATTTCATAATTTAATTCGAACGTTTATCACTCCATTTTCAGCTTTATTTACTCATAAAGTCGACAGTATATTTTCCTCTTTAAAGTTACCCCAGTTTAATACCCCTGAATTTATAACAAGTGAGCGCAATAACTATTAACAATAAAAATAACCGGTTAGTTTTAGGCCGCCGTCAGCAGAAACGCTGCGAAATAAACCATTAAATTTTCAGGCCAAATTGTAATACTTTAGTACCTGGCTGGATTTTCGCTGGAGCTAGCGTTTTAATCCTAATATTTTGGGGTAAGAAAAATAGACCTCTGTTAGACTTATTTTTAAGAATTCCGTTAGTAACATTTTGATTGTATAACATGATAGAACACCATTTTGCCCTCAGTTTTTATTAATAACGCTATCAGTATAATAATTTGTAAAAAGGTTTATTTCTTTACATTTACTTACTACTTTAGGCTTCACTAAGAGTTATAATTAGAGCTATTACTTATCCCTTCCTACCCTTTCTTAAATTATTACACTTTAGCGCCAAAATTAATAGAAAGTTATAATCGACCTGCAATGGCATTGTAAACTAGCTAAAAAATCTTTATAAAATGGGTGGTAGTATAACAATCAAAATACCTACCTATAAGCATACAAAAATGCTTCTACCAACCAGTCATAAAAGGGGTAAATATAAAATTACCGGTAAGTATACAAACTTCCCGCCATAAATATTTCCCATATTTACAAAACCATAATAAAATTACGTTTAGATACCGTAAAAGCAATTTATCATAATCGATTCATCTCCTATAGAATTCTGATCTAGATAGCAGCATCCCTGCGTTCTCGTTGTTTGGCCATCAACTCTACTACCCCATAATTCAAACCTTTCATATGTTACTTTCCCCACTTACTATACAACGAACAGAATGAGCAACCGACCAAACATCATCGACCCACGTAATATACATTGCTATTTTTATTCGAGAGTTTGAGAGAATTTGCAACAAACTCAGCAATGGTTTCTGAGTACATCGATACAATGAAGTTGAGTGCTGTAAGTCGGTAAAGTTTTCTGTTTCTTTTCTTACAAGTTGTGGCCACAAAATAACACAAAAGCGTCGTATGGACAATGGAAGTAATCTAATTTCCCATAGTGGTAGCACCAGTTAGTATTATTAGCTCTAATTAAAATCATTAGAGGAAATAAAACATTAAGATTACGAGTAAAGGATACTTGTGGTAAATAATGAGGAAAGTATCACTCAAAATATCTTACTGTGGAAGCTCGCCCAATGGACCGCCTAAAATCCTGAGGAGCGTTAACGCTTGCTGAAATTATTACTATTTCTTCAGTCGCTGTTTCCCCGGCCACATTCCCAGCGTGTAATACATAACAAGGCTGCCAAATTAAGTTGAGATGCTCTCGTATTATTTATTTAACGCTATTATTCCGGCCCGCGGAGCCCTCCTGATTTTTCAGCGCACAATTGTGTTGTGCCTTTGTGTTCAATTCAATTGGTTCTCCAGCGGAGGGCGAAAGCGAACGAGTGGGACGTCCTTAAATAAAATTTCATTATTGACAGATGGTATTTGGATGGTTGTTTGAACGTAAATAATGTTGATGTGATTTGCAAAAAGTAGACGTGCATAAAGTATGATTTCCGGTGTAAAACCTTTGAATGTGTTTCGTTACTTATAGCTTGAAATCTTGCTTTGATGTAGTCATGTTAATCAAGAATTTATTGATTGGATGTAGAGACTATCTCGCGTTCCGCTTCTGAACACAATCTTCAGTTGTAAGCATCCAGCTGCTACTAGGGTACATGCGCAGATTGCTCTATGTAGAGTGAGGTTGGTTCTCACTAAGCTTGTTAGTTAGATCAGCATCAGTATTATGTTCAGGGTTAAAATAATTATCAAATAATAAATATTTTTAAAAGAGCATAATACCAGCTGGTATTATGTGAATATTAAATTACAGAAAACTTTCAGTGACAACTATTGGACACCTATAATTCACAACTTTGTTTATGTGGCGAATTTGTCAAAGAATCAAACTAGCATTAATATTACTCATGAGGCGGCATGATTTATACTTATTTTCGCACTATTAGGTCCCTCTCTGTTACTGCTGACTCTACACAGGTGCCTTAACGACCGAAGTGTTTGGAACTTGCAAACTTCTAAAGACGTTTTGCCTGTGACAGGTAACCTCTGATATTTGCGACCCAATTTTCACTAAAGTTCCAAGTGTTTTATTATATTCCATAAAACTTTCAAGACTTTACGGTCGAGTTATGTTTTCTACTGAATTTGAATATCTAAAGTTGAACCAAATTTAAATAGAAAGATATTACGTAATATCCTTGTTACCATCGAGTTATTAAGAAAACATTTAATGGAATAACACACATTGTTAGTTTTACTTCGCTCAAAGCGCGGAGCAACTCGAAGTATCTGTAAAATGTTGAAAATTCTTCGTGCTACGTCATGTGCGGCCCTCGAGATTGGCGCGCGTCGCGTTGCTATATTCCGAAATTTCAAAGCCGACCAGAGTTTCGAATTCGAAAAGAATTAAAATAGGAAAATTGTTGCCTATTTTCTTATTTCTGTGATTGTTCTCGCAGCTCTATCGGTTTTCGATCAGTGTTGCCGGCGGCGCGGTGTCGTACGCACGCCGCTACGCGTAGCGAGTGGCCGCCTCTCAAAGCGCGATTTGTTTACTGTCGAACAACACGTGTCGTCGTGTTTACCGATAACGGATAATTTTATTTATTATCAAAGACGGTTCTACTTTTTTAAACATGGAGAGTGGTACAGAATAAATAAAAAAATACTTTAATTGAACTGTCAGTCGTGACGAAGAACATGCAATTAAAACGGTATTAATTGTATTTGTTTAGTGGAGACAATGGAATTTGTTGGTGGTTGTAAAATGTCAGTGCGGGTGGGACGGGTGGCGTGGCTGGTGGCGCTGGTGCTGGCGGCCGGGATCCAGGGCTACGTGGAGATGGAGGAGTTCATCAGCGACCTTGATAAGCCGAGTGAGTAATTTATGAGGGGCGTGCGTGCGGCCGAGAGCTTGCCATGTTGATGGATGTCAGAACTCGGGGTGAGGTAGGTGTACCTGTTCGCGGCCGACGTAGGCATTTATTAATGCAGCGGTTCTGACGTATGATGCTTGTACTTTGATATATTACCCTTATTAAGATCATGAATATTTACACGCTTTCATAGAATTTTGTAAACGATGAGCGGGCGGTAAGTATACGGGTTTTTTTTACAGGAATTGTTTTTCGTGTGGTTAAAATTTACGTTTATTTTAATAGATTTGGCGTGAATAATTTAGTTTTTAAGCAAAGATATTTGTATTAATTTAATTGCCATGACAAAAGTTTTATGTATCTATCAAACCATGACATTGAATATCAATGAAAAATACTTTCAAAGTTACGAAATTGCAGGCTTGGATTGGACTTGTGAAAAAACTAAACGAACTTACGAGCCGAATTTAACTTTTTACATAAAAAATATTTTAGTGAATGTAATGTATTTTTCTGATAATTAATAAATCGATAACATAATATCGATATCAATCGCCATACTGGAATAAACCGCCTCAAAAGTATACAGGGGGCTCCCAATGTATTTTTATATGATACGGTAATTTTATTCAAAACAAACCTCCGATTACGTCTAAATATTTGTCTCAATCATTTCCCCGTCCTACTTCATCCAATCAGCATTTCCCACATACATTTTCCGGAGATTTTTTTTCATTAACAACATCAATAGAAGCTATTAGTCCGCCGGCGCGTACCAAACTTAATTAAATGTTATAATTCCCATTAAAAATGTATGAAACGGTATAATGGAACGAATCTTTTAACGACGTTAATTAAGCATCTCTCACGAATTTAACGCGGGCTTTTAGCAATAAGACAGGTAATAAGCTCACTGAGATAGGCGAGTATCACTTATGCTTGTGATGTATGGAGAGTGGTAATTACCAGCGGTTTTTGTAGGGGGGAGGGGGGTGCGCTTGTAGACTTCTCGATTCAGTAGCTCTACCATGAGTGTATACTTCACTAGGAGTCGCTAGTCGTTGTCTACGTAAAATATTTGAACGCAAAATTGTTAGTTACTGTGATGGCTAATACGATGTACAATTTTCCATAAAATATTTATGTAGACGCTGGCGACTAACGAGCGGAAAGTACACATAAAACTGATGGTAGAGCTAGCTCTACCAGTTTTATGTGTACTTTTCGGAGGATTGTAAGTTCTTGATGACAACTCATCAACAAAACTCTATAGTTTAATACGCAGAAGCGTGGCAGGCATCCAGCAAGATAGACCGTTGATGTCATAACAATTGTGGGGTAGATGTCGATGGAAAACCATGACGGGAGAGCATTGGATATACCTAGAGTACCTATGAAATGGCAATGCGAATTATTGAGATCGTCTTGCCGGCGATATAAAGAAACGAGGCTCGGAGTGTTTCGGTCACCAGTGAGAGATATCGTTACATTGCAAAATACGATTTATTTTCTCATTGCAAGGTAACAAAAACAACTGGAACTTAAGTGTACTCGCATTTTGGTGAAAGGGTATCGTAGTTGGGGAGGGGGGATGGGGTAAAATAAGTATCTTGTTGATAGGGGTGTTCTAACGAGAAAAACCTTTTCTTGCTGTTTTTCGTTCCGAGATTTATTAGTTGAAATGTTACCGAAGGAGGATTAATGTGTTGTGCCATTTAATTCTTACCAAAAGCAGAGAAAAGGAAACTTTTATTTTATATTTGTATAAGAACTTAAGTCTTCTTGCTTGTTTGTGTATTTACCGCCAACTTCACATCGGTCAGCTATTTTTATTTTCGGACTTTGCCTACCTCGCCACAGCCTCCTGTAAGCCAGTCTATCTAGGTATTCAGGGAAGATTGGCCGATGAATACCCATGGTGTTTCCAAATTCCATGCAATGAAGGTTGGCTAGATTTGCGCGGGCGAATTTATCGTTCACTCAGTCGCGTCAATATTTGCGATCCTTGCTCACATAGCAGAAGAAATATTGAATAATCTAATACACAGAAATGAAATTTAAAAAAAAAAAAAATTACGTCACGACTTTTATCCCCATTCGGGGGTAGTCAGAGGCTTGAGTGGCCATACACCACCACATTGTGGAGGTATTAATCAACTCAAAGCCCACGTTTCACCAGATAGTCAGAACCCAACGTGACAGGTGGTGAGCCTTGTCGCCGTGTATACAGGAATTGACTATTACCTAATCCCGAGGGATAGGTAGGTTTCCTCACGATGTTTTTCCCTCACCGTCAGCGAACTGAAAATTATACACATAGATGAAAATTCATCCATTGGTGCATGCCCCACCGGGGATCGAACCTGGGACATTCTGAATGCTAGCCCAACCTGTTCACCCCTAGGCTACAGTCGCTACTACACAGAGTGACAGGTATTAAGGTTATTATTTGTACTCTACTAAGCACTATACCGAGGAACACGGATTCTATTTCTGTGGTCATGGCTAGATTATGGCTTCATATCTCACGCAGTCTACTAAGCGATGTGATATACCTAACAACATAGTTACATAGCTTCGCCTTTCCTGTAGTAGGTAGAAGTAAACCATTTATCATACGTAATGAATGTTAGTTACGCTTTAAAGTTCGGAAGTAAAGACTGTATTTTAGCGTCATTTTCATTACTTCTTAGCACGGTCGCTTGTACGTCCAAGGTAACATTTCCATTATAAGTTGAGCTTTCTTTATTAATGAAACCCGTAATGACCAGAGTTCAGCTTATGTTGAAAATGTGACCATCGATGTGCAGGCGATTTTACAATCCCAGTCTCGGGTGTAAGTTATCTCCTGTCTTCAGCTTATCGTGACAGTAGGTACCTACTGTTGATATGAATGTTTCTCAAATGACGTCATAGCAAAACTATGTCTCCATCCAACATTATACCTGATCACCATGACAAAATAACAAGCCATTAACGCCCATATTTAACAATATGGCGACAAGGTTCACCACCTGTCACGTTGGGTTCTGACTATCTGGTGAAACGTGGGCTTTGAGTTGGTTAATACCTCCAAAATGTGGTGGTGTATGGCCACTCAAGCCTCTGACTACCCCCGAACGGGGATAAAAGTCGTGACGTTACATTACATTTTTTTTAACGATATTGCTTCGACGTCGATCATACGCACTGATGTAGGCACATACACACTGCTATCAAAATATCTATCTATTGTGTTAGTTCCCCAAGTTTGGCAGTATCAAACTTAACCTGTTCAGACATTTAACAAACTTCAGCCTATTATTGGAAGCATTAAGTACATAGTTCTAGTTATTTGTATGGTAATCTGGAGGCAAAAGAAAACATATCAGCTGTTTAACTTGTATATCTCGTCATGCATACAAACGAGCCGATCAGGGGAGCTGAGCGGCGTATACTGTACTGTGCAATATTAAACTTGATACATAGTAGCGGAATAATCTCGACATTTTCCAGTACTAGCAACCAGCTACGGCTTTTCAAAATACGCCTTCTTATCGACAGTCTTTAAAAGTCTTTTTGGCTGGTAATATTTTGCTGACAGCTGTTTAGTTGTACTATTAAGTCTAGACCAGTGTGTGTTGCCAGTGATGACCTATGGCACTGAGACATGGCCGCTTACAATGGGCCTCATAAGAAGGCTCAAGGTCAACCAAAGGGCAATGGAGAGGGCTATGCTCGGAGTTTCTCTGCGAGATCAAATCAGGAATGAGGAGATACGCAGAAGGACCAAGGTAACCGATATAGCCCGTAGGATTGCAAAACTTAAGTGACAGTGGGCAGGGCACATTGCTCGTAGAACGGATGGCCGATGGGGCCGAAAAGTTCTCGAGTGGCGGCCGCGCACCGGAAAGCGAAGCGTGGGTAGGCCTCCCACAAGATGGACCGATGACCTGGTGAAGGTCGCCGGAATCCGCAGGATCCGGGCAGTGCAAGACCGGTCATTGTGGCGAACTTTGGGGAGGCCTATGTCCAGCTGTGGACGTCTATCGGCTGAGATGATGATGATTAAGTCTAGGGTAAAATTATGCTCATATTGTAGGATGTTGTGGAGTTAGTGGTAGTTTTAGTAATAAATCTGCAAGAGTTCACCTGTGCAGAGTTCACCACATCTCCAAGAGTGCACCTGTAAGAGTTTCACGCGCGTGCTTTAGATACCGCTCTACTAAGAAAAAATATTCAAAAATGCGGCAATTTTTTACGTCGCGGCACTTCACATTGGTTGCTGTCAGATGTACTAAAGTACGCCGACTTCGGCGTAGTATCAGTTGCCGCGTTTTAATAGTGCGCATGCTCCATCTAGTTGGAGCGCTCTCGGGGAATCTAAAATTAATCTATGACTCTGGTTTATTCTTATTGTTTAACGATAGACGCTGACGGGCCCGTTAGCGTGGTTGGCGCGGAGGCGCCTTTCACGCTGCAGGTCGTAGGTTCGATTCCTACCCGGGACATGCATTTGTGTGCATGAACATGTCTGTATGTCCGGAGTCTGGGTGTATATGTATATTAAGTATGTTTTTACAAATAAAAAAGTAGTATATGTAGTAATATCAGTTATCTGGTTTCCATAGTACAAGCTCTGCTTAGTTTGGGATCAGGTAGCCGTGTGTAAAAATGTCCCAGGATATTATTATTATTATTATATGCTATGTTTCTAACATTGAGGTCAATAATTCTGCTGCTGTCATTAATATCATATATGAAAAATATTTTTGTCTTGCCCATAACCTACGATCATGAGAAGATTTGCTAAACGTACTCAAGTTTATTTTATTACTTAACAATTATCATAATAATTATATAAGTATCACTAAGGTAACCTAAATATATATAAACTACGTTAATAAATGCTCAGTAATCCACTAAGAAACTTGCACATCAGACCCTAAACTACAGCTAATAAAGTCCCATCTGAATCCCTCCAATTCCATTTAAGCCTAATCGTAGTAAATAGCTGTGAGAATAGGCTCGCAGTTTCGATCCACCTTGACGGATGGTCACCTTAACTATTAACGTGAGTTTCACTGATTGCATGCGATTTGAAACTCTAAACTTCAAGGCTTATATGTTAACTAGCTTTTGCCCGCGACTTCGCCCGCGTAGACTTCAAAATAAAAAAAACCGGGCAAGTGACTTAAGACTTTTTAGTACTTTTAAGTGCGCCAGGGTTTTTTAAGTCAGTATTTGCTTTTTTATAAAAATAATTTTATTTCACGATTTTTATTGGAGCCATACAAACTTTATCACGGTACCTAATTCGGTGAATGCGTGTTTTGGTAGGTAGGTATATAGAGCCAAAATCCCAAATCCCCCTCCCCTTCTCCACCCCTTTTCCTCCCCTCTCTTCCTTCTGCTCCCTCCCCCTCCATTTCCCTTTCCCTTTCCCCTCCCCCTTCCACTTCCCCCTACCTTACGTCTTCCCCTTCCTCCCTCACCTACCCTATGCATACTAAGTTTCAAGTCAATCGGGTACAAACATATTTTTCTGCCGTACTTTTCTACCTTTAGTTTCCCCCTTTTGGGTGTTGATACCCCAATTATTTAAAATGAATAATCATAACCATAATGGTTAATCATAATGGTTAACATGGTGGTCATAATGGTTTCGTGAGGAAACCTGCATGTCTTTAGACATGTGAAATTTGTGTTGCAAAAGACTCGAGTTCTTTAGCCTCATTTTTAGGGCTCGAGCCTTTTTAAGAAACCTCGAAGGCTAAAGAACTAATTCAACCCCGAGTCTTCGAGGCGAAGAGGAGGCTCGCGGAAATAAAGCCTTTATTTTGAAGCTCTTTCTAAAAAGGCTTGGAGCCCTTTTTTATTTTAGCCCTTTGTAACCATTCTTGTCACTAGTTGACTATGCACGACTATTTCTCAACTATTGTTGACCACTATTGACCATTCTTGACTATTTTTTTCTATTTTTGACCGTCGTTGACTATTTCGACTATTTTTTACTTTTTTGACTATTTTCGAATATATTTGTCTATTTTTGATTATTTTTGACTATTTTGACTGTTTTTGACTATATTTGACCATTGTTGACTATTTCGACTATTTTTGACTTTTTTTTTACTATTTTTGACTATTTTTGATTATTTTTTACTATTTTTGATTAGTTTTGACTATTTTTGTTATTTTTGACTATTTTTGACTATTTTTTAAATATTTTTGACCACTGTTGTCTATTTTTTACCATTGTTGACTATTTCGACTATTGTTGACTGTTTTTGAATATTTTTGACGAATTTTAACGAATTTTGGTCAAAAATAGTCAAAATAGTCAAAAATAGTCAAAAATAGTCAAAAATAGTCAAAAATAGTCAAAAATAGTCAAAAATAGTCAAAAATAGTCAAAAATTTTCAAAAATTGACAAAATAGTCAAAAATAACAAAAATAGTCAAAACTAATCAAAAATAGTAAAAAATAATCAAAAATAGTCAAAAATAGTCAAAAATAGTAAAAAATAGTCAAGAATAGTAAAAAATAGTCAAAAACAGCAAAAAATCTTCAAAAATAGTCAAAAATAGTCACAATAGTCAAAAATGGTCAAAAATAGTCAAAAATAGTCAAAAATAGTCAAAAATAGTCAAAAATAGTCAAAAATCTTCAAATTTTTTTAAAAAATTTCTAAAATTGACAAAATAGTCAAAATAGGCAAAAATAACAAAAATAGTCAAAACTAATCAAAAATAGTCAAAAATAGTAAAAAATAATCAAAAATAGTCAAAAATAATCTAAAATAGTCAAAAATAGTAAAAAATAGTCAAGAATAGTAAAAAATAGTCAAAAATAGTCAAAAATAGTCAATAAAAGTCAAAAATAGTCAAAAATAGTCAAAAATAGTCAAAAATAGTCAAAAGTTGGTAAAAATTGTCAAAAGAAGGTCAAAAATATTCAAAAACAATTAACAATAGTCAACAATGGACAAATATAGTCAAAATTCGTCAAAAATAGTCAACATTGGCCAAAAACAGTCAACAATAGTAAAAATAGTCAACAATGTTCAAAAATAGTCAAAAATGGTCAAAAATAGTCAAAAATAGTCATAAATAGTCAAAAATAGTCAAAAATAGTCAAAAATAATCAAAAACAACAAAAAATCTTCAAAAATTGTCAAAAATTGTCAAAAATAGTCAAAAATAGTCAAAAATGGTCAAAAATTGTCAAAAATAGTCAAAAATAGTCAAAAATAGTCAAAAACAGCAAAAAATCTTCAAAAATTGTCAAAAATAGTCAAAAATAGGAAAAATTGTCAAAAATAGTCAAAAATCGTCAAAAATCTTCAAAAAAATTTAAAAAATTTCAAAAATTGACAAAATAGTCAAAATAGGCAAAAATAACAAAAATAGTCAAAACTAATCAAAAATAGTCAAAAATTATCAAAAATTGTCAAAAATAATCTAAAATAGTCAAAAATAGTCAAAAATAGTAAAAAATAGTCAAGAATAGTAAAAAATAGTCAAAAATAAACAAAAATTGTCAATAATAGTCAAAAATAGTTAAAAATAGTCAAAAATAGTCAAAAATAGTCAAAAATAGTCAAAAATAGTCAAAAATAGTCAAAAATAGTCAAAAATAGTCAAAAATAGTCAAAAATAGTCAAAAATAGTCAAAAATAATCAAAAATAGTCAAAAGAAGGTCAAAAATATGCAAAAACAATTAACAATAGTCAACGATGGTCAAAAATAGTCAAAAGTCGTCAAAATAGTCAAAAATAGGCAAACTTAGTCAAAAATAGTCAAAAGTAGTCAAAAATAGTCAAAAATCTTCAAAAATCGTCAAAATTCGCCAAAAATATTTAAAAACCGTCATCAATAGTCAATAATAGTCGAAATAGTCAACCATTATCAAAAATCGCCAAAAATAGTCATAAATGGTCAAAATACGTCAAAAATAGTCAACAATGGCCAAAAATAGTCAACAATGGTCAAAAATAGTCAACAATAGCTAAAAATAGTCAACAATGGTCAAAAATCGTCAAAAATCGTCTAAAAATAGTCAAAATTTGTCAAAACAGGCAAAAATATTCAAAACCGTCAACAATAGTCAACAATGGTCAAGAATAGTCAAGAATAGTCGAGAATAGTCGAGAATAGTCGAGAATAGTCGAGAATAGTCAAGAATAGTCAAGAATAGTCAAGAATAGTCAAGAATAGTCAAGAATGGTCAAGAATGGTCAAGAATAGTCAAGAATAGTCAAGAATAGTCAAGAATAGTCGAGAATAGTCAAGAATAGTCAAGAATAGTCAAGAATAGTCGAGAATAGTCGAGAGTAGTCAAGAATAGTCAGGATAGTCAAAAAAGTCAAGAATAGTCAGGATAGTCAAAAAAGTCAAGAATAGTCAGGAATACAATAGACTAGCCAGGAATAGTCAGCTATAAGGCGACTCCTTCTTATACTTGCGAAGACTTAGAAAGCTCACAACAACGGAGCTCTAAAAGAACTCCGAGCCCAAAAAGGGCTCGAGGTTTATTTAAAACTCGAGTCCTTTTTTAGCCTTGAAATATTCGGAGTCGTTTTTCTTCGACGAGCCCCATAGAAAAGCTCGAGCCTCTTTGAGAGGGCTAAAAGAACTCGAGTCTTTTGCAACACTATCAGTGAAATTCACCAACCCGCACTGGGCCAGCGTGGTGGATTATGGCCTAAATCCCCCTCGCATTGAGGGGAGGCCCGTGCCCATCAGTGGGACGTTAAAAGGGCAATTTTTTTTTTTTTTTAATCATAACCAATCTCGAGATATGGATGACTAAACATTCGCTGACCCCGCTCTCCCCTTTTCCTTCAAAATATTAAGAACGCTGAAACCCCAGTCCGATTATTTAAAATGAACAATCATAACCAATTTCGAGATATGGATGACTAAAAATTCGCTGACCCCGCTCTCCCCTTTTCCTTCAAAATATTAAAAACGCTGAAACCCCAGTCTGATTATTTAAAATGAACAATCATAACCAATTTCGAGATATGGATGACCAAACATTCGCTGACCCCGCTCTCCCCTTTTCCTTCAAAATATTAAAAACGCTGAAACCCCAGTCTGATTATTTAAAATGAACAATCATAACCAATTTCGAGATATGGATGACTAAAAATTCGCTGACCCCGCTCTCCCCTTTTCCTTCAAAATATTAAAAACGCTGAAACCCCAGTCTGATTATTTAAAATGAACAATCATAACCAATCTCGAGATATGGATGACTAAACATTCGCTGACCCCGCTCTCCCCTTTTCCTTCAAAATATTAAGAACGCTGAAACCCCAGTCCGATTATTTAAAATGAACAATCATAACCAATTTCGAGATATGGATGACTAAAAATTCGCTGACCCCGCTCTCCCCTTTTCCTTCAAAATATTAAAAACGCTGAAACCCCAGTCTGATTATTTAAAATGAACAATCATAACCAATTTCGAGATATGGATGACCAAACATTCGCTGACCCCGCTCTCCCCTTTTCCTTCAAAATATTAAAAACGCTGAAACTCCAGTTTGATTATTTAAAATGAACAATCATAACCAATTTCGAGATATGGATGACTAAACATTCGCTGACCCCGCTCTCCCCTTTTCCTTCAAAATATTAAAAACGCTGAAACCCCAGTCTGATTATTTAAAATGAACAATCATAACCAATTTCGAGATATGGATGACTAAAAATTCGCTGACCCCGCTCTCCCCTTTTCCTTCAAAATATTAAAAACGCTGAAACCCCAGTCTGATTATTTAAAATGAACAATCATAACCAATCTCGAGATATGGATGACTAAACATTCGCTGACCCCGCTCTCCCCTTTTCCTTCAAAATATTAAAAACGCTGAAACCCCAGTCCGATTATTTAAAATGAACAATCATAACCAATTTCGAGATATGGATGACTAAAAATTCGCTGACCCCGCTCTCCCCTTTTCCTTCAAAATATTAAAAACGCTGAAACCCCCCCAGTCTGATTATTTAAAATGAACAATCATAACCAATCTCGAGATATGGATGACTTATTAAAACATCCCTTGACCCCGTTTTCCCCTTTCCCGTCAAAATAACAAAACTCGACCACCCCTATACAAACTTTCACTCCACATTTCACCCCTTAGGGGTTGAATTTCCAAAAACACGAAAGAAATCTAAACACAAACTTTCATTCCCCTATTTTACCCCCTTAGGGGTTGAATTTTCAAAACCCCTGAAATTACTCTTTTTATTTTTGAAAAGACACCTAATCACCAATTTAAGTAAGTCTAACTTCAAAAATGACGGAACTTCCATACAAACTTTTACCCCCTATTTTACCCCCTTAGGGGTCGAATTTTCAAAAACCCTGAAACCCATATTTTTTTATTTTTCAAAAGATACCTAATCAGCAATTTTCATAATTCTAACTTCAAAAATGACGAACTTCCATACAAACTTTCATCCCTTATTTTACCCCCTTAGGGGTTGAATTTCAAAAAACCCTTTCTTAGTACACCTCTACACATCAAGACAAACCCACCCTCCAAATTTCAAGTCTCTACGATCAGCGGTTTAGGCTGTGCGTTGTCTGTCAGTCAGTCAGTCAGTCAGTCAGTCAGTCAGTCAGTCAGTCAGTCAATCAGGACTTTGATTCTTATATATTTAGATATCCGGTGAAGGTTTTCGATGCGCGATTCTGATATTTGATAGCACGTGGTTGCTGCTAGAGTGGGGTTTATCTGTTTAAACTGTGTTTAAAACACGTAGAGGACGGAAATGGTGGCACACAGCTGCGTGCCAGGCCAAGTTTTAAAAAACCGGCCAAGTGCGTGTTGGACTCGCACATAAAGGGTTCCGTACCACCGTAGAATAAAAACGTCAAAAATATCAAGTTTCTTGTATGGGGACCCCCTTTTTATTACGGTTCGTGAGATACAGCCCTCTGACAGACGGACAGACGCACGGACAGCGTAGGCTTAGTAATAGGGTCCCGTTGGCACCCTTTGGCTACGGAACCCTAAAAAAAAAGAGGTTGAGCTCTCGCAGATATTGTCATGATTACAGTAAAATTGTACAATTATCAGCGAGAGCCCTGCGTATTTCCAATGATTACTTATTGATGTGTTATGTTAGCAGATATGCTAACCTCTAACATCGCTATCATTAAACTTGTACTCTGCGCATCTCGACATGCAGCGAAATTCATACATCATTAGCGCACTAATTACCGTAACTTATTAAATACATAAGATAGTATTATTCATCAGAAAAATAGCCTTATTGGCAATACCGACGTATTTTCAACATTATTTTTCGCGAGCAAGTGAGTACTACTGTATTCATGGACTTCGTTTAGTACAAAAATTATTGGACATAGGTATATGGGTTTCCCTCTTTCTTGGTAATGTCTTAGATACTTTCGTCGATTAATTACTAAGGTTTTTCAATTTTGGTAATTAATATATATAAATCGCTTTCCAAATAATAGTTATTAGTAGAATGTTAATTATTTGTTTAAAATTGGGTATCCTATAGAATTGTTGTTGTCACAATGCACATAAGAGAAGCTACTTGGTACATTTTATTTAGTGGAGATTGTAATCTTCTATAAACATTTAGAGGGTGGGCAGCGCCGGGTTGTAAATGTATAGTACGTGGGTTCACGGCTACGGAATACTAACGACTGCTACGACGCGACGCGACGCGACGCGACGTGGTTTCTTTAAGTTTTTTAATGTTAATAAAATATAGCACCAAGTGACTGCAGCGGAATTTATGTGTGCGAGTGTAATTTAATTTTGTGCAGAGCGTGCAATAGTGATAAGTAGTTTTATTTTAATATTTTTCATCGTAGAAAGTACCTACGTTAAGAAACGTAGGACTTAGCAGTCTTGGTAATAATAAATCGATCTCAAGATTGAGATCGAACTTAAGATGCTGTTTTGACAGATGTTCCATACATTAAACGTCAAAACTGCACCTTAAAATCGATCCCAATTTTGAGATGCATTTATTAACCGCACAAGCCTCGATGATGCCTTATATGTATGCCATTAGGCAACGCTGAGGACGGACTAGTCACTACGGGCCTAACTTATCGTTATTACATCTGGAAATACAGATAAAAGGTGCAGGTAAATATATTGGAAATTTTCAATTTAAATATTTTAGAAATGAATGAAATGGGTTAAAACCGAATTCGGGCGAGATATAAAATGTTTTTTTGCATCTCACTGTTGCAGTTGTGTGAACTCTATTCCTTAGGTTTGTGATTCTCCTGCAAACGTTATTTTTACAAAACGCCCCGCGAAGCATTCTTAAATTTAAAGCCCGCAGTAATGGACCAGCACCTAGCCCGCCGCTAACAACCGCTGTGGCGATATTTCTCCAGGACTCTCACCACTGGCGCGGAAAGATAACTGGCTTACTACCCTCTCTTAATTCCCGAAATGATAAGGAAACAATTCTTTGGGAATGTTTTCGATGCTTTTTAAAGTGTTCTCGGGTCCCGCGGGGAATCTCCAGATGGGGAGGTCGTTGCGGATTGCGCACGTGCGCGGTAGGGGTCGCGACGTAACTGATGTGAATAAGGTTCACCCCTTTCTAAGAATTGTATACGACGTGTCTTGGTAACATGTTGGACAACCTGTTGCCAATGTATAATAATGTTGTGTATGTAACCTACGTGGATGTTCATAGACACCCGGCGCTTTGACGGACGTCATGAATAAAGACGTCAGTGCGATTTAATTGGCCTTTTATTAAACACGGTATTTATCACTGGCGACGAAATGGATGCACATGGACCATTATTTGGCGTGTTATCAGTGTTTGATCACGGTTCGCAGACCTGGGAGACATACAAAGGTCGGATTTCACAATGGTATATTGCCAATGGCATTGACCAAGCAAGCGATCCCACTGGTGTAAAAAGGCGAGCTATATTGCTCAGCGCACTCACGGACGGGTCATACCGGCTGGCGACAGACCTTGCGTTGCCGAAAAAGGTGGAGGAGGTGCCCTTCGAAGATATTATAACGTTATTGGATCGGCATTTTTCACCGAAACGATGTGGTTTTGCCGAGCGTTTTAACTTCTACGCTGCCCTGCAGCAGCCGGGTGAGACGTTCGGGCAGTGGGCGACGAGACTGCGGGGGTTGACAGAACACTGTCACTTCACCAACGTGGAGGAGGCCCTGAGGGATCGGTTTATTATGGGCATGCTGTCGGGGGCGGAAAAGGACAAGCTTTTCACGAAAAACATGAAGGAACTGACGTTGGGAAACGCGGTTGAGTTGGCGGAGAGCGTAAGGAGCGCGCGAGCAGGAGCAGCAGCCGCGCAGAACGCGACGCAGGGTCAGCTTTTCAAGATAGCGCAATCTCAAGAGCGTCCCGAAGAGACCAGCGCCAGAGCCGCGGCAGGTGTGAAGCAAGAGCAGTGCCAAGTTTGTGGGTATTATAACCACAAATCGTCGGAGTGTCGATTCGCTAAATTCAAATGCAAGAAATGCAAGGCTACCGGTCATCTACGTAGAATGTGCAAGAAAATTAACTACGTGGTGTCGGGGACCGTGGAGGAAGGCGCTGACGACGATGGTGCATGTTTTAACATCCGTTCTATGAAGGGTGAGCCTATGACGGAGTTGGTAACGTTAGCGGGGGTTGAACTCAAATTTGAAATTGACAGTGGTTCGGCCGTTACTGCTATTTCTGACTTATGTTATAAAAGATATTTTAATAAGGTACCATTGTCATTCACCAAAAAACGTTTATTTTCGTACAATGGCGATCCTATTATATGCCTAGGGGTTGCCAAACTACCTGTCAGTTACGCCGGGTCTACGCAGTTGCTCAGCGTTCACGTTGTGCGAGACGGAGGACCACCAATTTTAGGTCGTGACTTCATTTCAATTTTTAAGTTGGAGTTGTTGCCAGTTCAATATTGTGAACAATCGGAGGATAGGAACTTGGTTAAACAACTACAGTCACAGTATCCCGTAGTTTTTTCTGACAATCTAGGATTGTTTAATAAGTATAAAGTTAAGCTGCAATTGAAAGAAAACGTTAAACCTATTTTTTGTAGAGCGCGTCCTCTAGCTTTTGCTCTGCGCAGTAAGATTAATGAGGAGATCGATCGATTGTTATCGTTGGGAATTTTAGAGCCTGTGGAGCGTTCGCAGTATGCGTCACCAATTGTTCCGGTGTTAAAGAAGAATGGTTCGATAAGGATTTGTGCGGATTATTCTACCGGGGTAAATAAACAGCTAATCATCGATCAATATCCTCTGCCTACTGCCACAGAGTTGTTTTCTAAGCTATGTGGTGGCCAACAGTTTACAAAGTTGGATTTGTCAAATGCTTATAATCAATTCGTTTTAGATGACGACTCACAGATGATTACTTGCATTAACACACACCGCGGTCTTTTTAAATATACGCGTATGGTGTTTGGTTTGTCAAGCGCTCCTGCAGTTTTTCAGCGTGCTATGGAAGGCGTGCTTGCTGGCTTGCCGGGGACGCTCTGTCTGCTTGATGACGTCCTAGTTACCGGGAAAGACCATCATGAGCATTTAGTTCGACTCAATGCAGTGTTGCAAAGATTTCAAGACGCAGGGCTAACCTTACAAAAAGAAAAGTGTGAGTTTTTTAAAGATGAAGTTTTATATCTAGGATATGTCATAGATAAGAACGGTTTAAAAAAGTCGTCGCAAAAGGTTAAAGCTGTACTCGACGCGCCGTTGCCGACAGATGTAAATAAATTGCAATCTTTTTTGGGATTGGTCAACTATTACCGGAGTTTTGTTCCCGCTGCGTCGACTATCTTAAGTCCGTTGTATGAATTATTGAAAAAGGGAACTAAATGGTCGTGGTCGGTAAAGCATGACGAAGCATTCACAAAAATTAAGAAATGCTTGGCGTCGGAACAAGTATTAGCTCACTTTAATCCAGATGCTCGTATTATTTTAACAGTAGACGCATCTCCTTGTGGCCTAGGTGCTATTTTGTCGCAGGTCGAGCCGGGAGGGTCTGAGCGTCCTATTTCTTTCGCGTCGCGTACTCTGAATGCTGCGGAGAAAAGGTATTCGCAGATTCAAAAAGAGGCGACGGCTATCGTTTTTGGAGTGAGGCGTTTCCACCAGTATTTGTACGGTAGGGCAGTTCCTTTTACTTTGCGTACCGATCATAAACCGTTGTTATCCATTTTCGGCCCGCATCGCGGGATACCTGAGGTGTCGGCAAATAGACTTCAGAGGTATGCGATGTTTTTGAGCGGCTATAATTATAGTATTGAGTATGTGCGGAGTGCCGATAACAGCGCCGATTTCTTATCTCGTGCTAGTCTTCCCGATCGAAAAGGGGAGTGCGAGGTAGAGGAGGGGGCTCGGTGCGCGGATGCCGCTGCTGCTATTTTGGATCGAGCTTCGTACGTTAATTTCGTAGTCGAGGGTAGTTTGCCAGTCACGCTGGAAGAATTGCGGGATCGTACGGAAGCTGATGTAACCATGAGGAAGGTGATTGATTTTGTTTTGAATGGATGGCCTAGGAGTATACAAGATGTCAAAGTAAAACCGTATCACCTTTGTAGGTTACAGTTGTCTGTTGAGAATGGGTGTCTTATGAGAGGTCATAAAGTAGTGATTCCGGAATTTTTACAGAGAAGGGTTATTTCGGAATTACATCAGTCTCACTTGGGCATTGTTAAGACAAAGGCAGAGGCGCGTTCGAGATTTTGGTTCCCAGGGATTGACGCGGCGCTCGAGCGCATGATCGGCTCGTGCAGCGTGTGCTCGCAGCTGCGGCCGACGCCGCCGCGCGCGCCACTTGCGCAATGGGAGCATCCTCCGCAGCCCTTTTACAGGGTGCATGTAGATTTCTTAGGCCCTATTAATAATCACATGTTTTTAGTAATCGTGGACGCATATTCAAAGTGGGTAGAAGTTTATGACATGAAAACCTCGATATCCTCTACTGCGACCATTGAGAAGTTGTACGACTTTTTATCGAGGTTTGGTGTTCCGCGTACGTTGGTTAGTGACAATGGTACGTCGTTTATATCTCGGGAGTTTGAAAGTTTTTGTGTTTTAAACGGAATTGCGCATGTAACGTCACCGACTTACCATCCGGCGAGCAATGGGCAGGCGGAAAGCTATGTCAAGGTTGTGAAAAAGGGCATTAAAAGTAGTTTACTCAGCAGCTCTGGGGTTCAGGATTCTCATAATAAACTTTTAAAATATTTATTTGACTATAGGAACTCGGTCCACACAACGACTGGTTGTACGCCTGCCGAGCTGGTTTTCGGGCATAAACTTAGGTCACGTCTAGATTTGATTAACCCCAAAGCACCACCGCCTGCGTCCACGGTCCTGGCAGATGTAGTGAGGGATAAGCAGTGTTTGCAGAGTAAGGCTTATGGGGGAAGGAACACACAAAGCTTCAAACGAGGAGATCGGGTTTTATACAAAAAATATGCTACTAACGGAAAGTTTACATGGTGCAAGGGTACGATTGAGAAAAGATTAGGCCTGGTAACTTATTTGGTCAAGGATTTTTCTACTTTGGATGTTTGGAAGAAACATAAGAACCAATTGATTTTAGCATATGATGGTAACATTTTGGATTCGGATTTTGAGCTGGAGGAGGAGCATGCGGATTTGGCGCCTAGTCAAGCGGTTGAGACTGCGTTGATTACCGCTCCTAATCCCAATGCCGGACAAACATCCGCGACGGCCTTCAACGACCCAAATATGGCTATACCTTCCGAACTTCAAGGCAGTGATGATGAGTTGTTTGTAGAAGCGTCATCAGAGCCAGCTGCGGTCGTCGAAGCCAGACCTAAACGGAACCAGGCGAGGGTCGACTACCGACGTTTCTTTTAGTGTTGTTTTTGTATTATGTATATTGTTTGTTTGTTTGTTGTTGTACTCTCTAGGTTTAGAATAGGGGAGGGATGTTGTGTATGTAACCTACGTGGATGTTCATAGACACCCGGCGCTTTGACGGACGTCATGAATAAAGACGTCAGTGCGATTTAATTGGCCTTTTATTAAACACGGTATTTATCAAATAAGGAGGTGCAACCCACCATTGTTCATGGTACTATCTGCCATAGTATTTACCGTGATACTGCTGGGTAACTTAGTTATAAGTTTTACGGTAAATAAAACGGTATTTGAGGGACGATATAGACATTATTGCATACGTAGTTGCTCTTAATATACTTTTGTATTGTCTATACAAAACGCATTTAAATATTCTCAATAAAATATTCATGTGCGATCCAGTATGATAAATTGATGTCGTTTGCTTAAAGTATTTAAATTGTGAGATAAATTTCCCCGGTGGCATGCGATGCATAGTCAACAGATATTAATAAAACATAAACAAAATTCGTAAACGGAAGCCAATTTCTTCGTTATTTTTGTTCGATACAGGAAAATAATACTCTTTTCCCTTGGTTACCTATAGATAACATTTACTTTATTTTCAGTAGGTTTTACAGGGAATCTACTACACATTTCGACTATCATTTCTTAACCTACAAATGCTGAGGATACCATAATAAGATAAAACATAATTATCGCAAGACATGACAAAGACGTTAAACTTCCCCAAGCATGTCCACATCTCGGAACTTAACACATTAATTTGGAAAAAGCCGCGGTTATATTTCACACGGTATCCCGGCGGGCCACGCCACGGCTGGCGTGCAGGACACGTCGCGCGTCGCGCCCTGGACGGGTGCCAGCGGCGGTGTCAAATTAAAAGATGGACGGACAAAAGCTAGTTTATCGCTTTCCCAGTGTGATTTATATTGGAAATACACACTGTCCAGTATCTCTAAATAGGTACTTAGCACAAACGTTTACATGGTGGCTTTTTGTACCTTTTTCTTTTCGTGATTCTTCAAAGGGTTAGGTCCCTAAAAGGTCGGCACCGCGTCCGTTCCTCTAAATTTGTAGATTTTCTGGGCGTAGGTTTTCAGTTTCTACTTACTACTTGGTGGACTGTTAGTCCCTGGACCTTTCTAGGCAATAAAAAATGGAATTTTTCGCACGTGGCCTTTGCTTCTGCAAGTCATGAGCTACACTGATGTGTAAATGAATACGCTTTGATCTTCAGTGAGTTCCAATCCCCGGATCCGCTAAGTTCTTATCTTGGCACCGAAAAATAAATATCATCAGTTGGTAGATTATTACTCCAGGTTACTAGATTCAACGTAAATGTTTCAGGATATAGATAGGTTTATTGGTTGTTACCTGAGATTGATGCTATTTGCCAGATAAGGAGTTATATAGTATTGCCATAAAGAAGAAATGTTTGCAGGATTTTCGGAGGACATATTATAGGATGGGATACCCCGCGGCTAGATGGAGCGATGGGGGAGAGGATGGATGGTAAACGAGATGAGGCAGTGAATCCTGAAAGAGAATTAAGATAAGAAAGCTTGGTTTGTCGTTGGATTTTGTGTGAATTTTATCGTTTTTTTAGTATACCAGTTGCATAATAATTTATTGAACAGTTTTTCTAACGACAGAACAATTTTTCATATGTTTAATGGAAATGAAATAGATTTCGTCGGCATAATATGAAGCTCTTTCACAACCAAAGTGGCCATAGAGACTATTCCATCCTCTTATCTGCATCTGGCAGCTTAAAGAAATCCGCGAGAAACATACAAATTCGCCAAATTATCGAATTTGCAAATTACAATAGGATCGGAAGCCGGTGTTAGACGATGCCATTACATTTTTATATCCCGTTGTCGGGTTTACAAACCATTTACCCGCGAGGTACGGGAACCGTAACGACACTCGCATCCGAAACCAAACTTGTAGGTCGTCACGTGAACGGCAATACGGATTTCGTAAAAGGCGACAAAAATCACCATTGCCCTCAAGTACAATCAATGTTGCCAATTTAGCGACTTTGTCGATAGATTAAGCAAATATTTGACATCAAAAGCGATATTTTAGTGGCTTTCCTTGCGCTCTTTCAATGAGATTTTAAATACAACGATGTTCAATATGTTTTTATTTAAGCTACAATGCATATATGGAAGATTTCTAGATCTCAAGTCTGTGAGCGAACCTTTTTTTGGCTGGAATTCATCAATTTAGTTGCCATAGCCTAGTTGGCAACACTGATGAAAATTTTCTATCGTATCGCGATCGAGGAAGTCCCCGTCACTGTCATTCTTATTGAATAAATCTGTCATGTGAGCGGGACGAAATATGCTTACGTTAACGTAACGCTAAAATTCGATCATGTACCACGTATGTTATTGGTTTTGTTGAAACAATACCAGTATAACATAATGGCGAATCAGTATGTTTGCTAAAGGTACAATTTAAACATATTTAATAATACCTATAACAGGAATATGTATGTTTATAACTTGTATCTAAAATCCCTCGGGGAATCAACGTTGATCGTACATAATATTATCTCGTTTGCTATTTTACAAGAACTCGAGAAATATTAAATACATATTGGTATGTAAGGCTAGAACTACACCCGCGCGATACATTCAAATAACAAAGTAATTTAGTTATTGTACCTCCTACAATATATCTACAATACCATTTCTAGTGTTATCTAAATCGGACAAGAAAAAATGTATGCTAAAAAATAATGTTCACAGAAATGTCTTCTGAATGTTAATAAAACACATTTATTCATACCACCGCCTGTGTTTGACCGTGGGCCGCGCGGTTCACTGTATCGTGTGGTTGCGGGTTTGATTTACGTCGTCGGAAAATTACAGAAATGCTCTTTTCATAATTTGCCTGCGTCTGGGTGTCACTGGGATCAAATGACGGGCCCGTTAGCGTGGTTGGCGCGGAGGCGCCTTTCACGCTGCAGGTCGTAGGTTCGATTCCTACCCGGGACATGCATTTGTGTCCATGAACATGTCTGTATGTCCCGAGTCTGGGTGTATATGTATATTAAATATGTACAAATAAAAAAGAAGTATATGTAGTAATTATCAGTTATCTGGTTTCCACAGTACAAGCTCTGCTTAGTTTGGGATCAGGTAGCCGTGTGTAAAAAATGTCCCAGGATATTATTATTATTGTATTCCCCAGTCTATAGTACAGTACCCATAATACAACCGTTGCTTATTTTGGGAGTATACAGTTGGGGTACATTTGACCCCACAGGATTTTTTCGTCAACCCTACGCCGTCTCCGCGGTCGGCTGGACGCTGGACTGTATTTAATTGTCACTCAGGGATTGCGCCGTAATCTTGGGGGTTAAGTTTCATTTTTCATGTTCAGTTACTTATAAACACATTTTGTTTCGGGTCATATGTCTTATTTTGGATACGAATACGTGATAACACTCTTTTACTATGTTTTCTATGTCCTCGTGTTAAAAAATATCACGATTCAACAGTAAATTGAGTTTTATTCGTGAAAAGTCGTTATGCTACTCTGTCACAATAGTATTAAATCTCTTGCAAGTGCAGCCACTCGGCAGGTAGAATCTAGTTACAAACAGAAATTAAAATGTCAGAACAAATGAAAACTTTTCCTAGGAACTGGCAACGGAACTTCGCTATCGTAATTTTCTTTTATAATATTTTTATCTTGTCTTCTTCTGGTACTCGTAACCTTATCATTGTTGATTTGCTAGGTAGGTATTTTTAAATAATCTTCTCCCAAAAATTTCACATTGCTCCATTAAGATTAACATCAAGTACTAGGTTGACAGCAAGCGTAGGAGAGCGAACGGATATTAATATGTGCACTGCATGCTTGGTCGCCAACTGTTGTCTTTGCGACAAACACCAACGAACACAACCGAATTGACCTGAATGCACTAGCATGCCTTTCCTTGCTTCCGTTGAGTCGTTCACTCTATTTTATTCATTTGTTTTATCTGTTGTGATTTTACTACGATGAAAATTATTTCAGAAAGGACGAGAAAAGGTGATTGCTAAAGGATCCAATTTTGTAATTCTGCTTTTGTTCAGAGATAATAAAGGCCTACAAAATGATCTTAGTCTGCGTCAAAAACGGAGATAAACTTGCGGAATGGTTGCAGATATCTAAATAGTAATTAGACTACTGGCAAAATTGCGTCCATTTATTTCGTAACACTCTCGGTTGATAAACAATAATGTAAACTATTTGCCTCGTCCTTAAACAAAACATTCCAGAGGCACATATAAATACGATTCTAAGGGTAGTAATAGTTCTACATTTCGTAGACATGGAGTTATCCTCTATAAGTGCGAAAGAAATTGACAATAGAGAATGCTTTGTTTACACGAAACGAGTTACTGAACTCAAAAACTCGGTTTCTCGTTCGTCAGAGAGATTTGAAATCGCGCCTCAATATGTAATATGCTGTCTCGGCTGAGCTTGAACTGTGGAGATGAGGGGTGTTGGGTTTGCAATCACTCGAGCGAGTGAGTAGAAGTAGACCTCCTGCGGAACCAAACCCCCTAGCCAAGTGGCTACGCTACGCTTAAATGTATGGAAATGACATTAGAAGTCGATAAATAGATCACGTGACCAATGCCATTTCCATTCATGAAGCGTAGCGATTTATAGAAACGCTTGTAGACGAAGCTTTTTGGCTAGCGGGGCAGGTACTATTGTTCATTCCTAATGTGGGTAGAGTGCGACGTTAAGGTTCACATTCAATTAGTTCTCGGCTGAGCATTCGGTAAATACAAGGTTTTACTATCGTGTCCCTACCAACGTTATAAATTTCCACATTCTCTGAGCCCTAATATTAGCAGTCTCTATCTCATGTCTACAAAAATGAAATCCTTAAACATAAGGTAAACAATGACCGTATCAGCATAGAAACGGCATCTGATTACGTCATAACAAAGTCACGATGACTGCTCCCCCGAATAATATGTAAATCTGTTTACCCGACACTGCGGGACAAAGAGGCAGCAAATGTAGTAATATCTTTTGTGTAATCCGTGGAAGGACGCGGGCGTGGAGGTGCGAGGTGCCCGTTGAGCGTCAAATATCGTAGTAAACGTTCCGTATTCAGAAAACTTTTTAAGCATTTTTATTGTCACTACGTGTGGTGTAGGTTTAGGAACATAAGGGACTGTAGTTCGGACGAGCACGCTTAAATATCTATTGAAAAAATTGCAATTCTACGAGTTTCAAAGTCAGAATGTTTTATTCATGTAAGCTAGACGTAGCGTTTATAAATAGTTCAAAAGATACAATATTTTAGCGTTACCACCGGTTCGTAATGTTGCTTCCATTGCGAAGAGTCGGCAAGAAACTCAATGGTTACTCTTTTTAATCGAAAAATAATAATTGTATACATTTTCAAACAGCTACGCTATGTGAGCAGGCTGGCATTAACACATTGTGAATAAAAAAATACAGTAACTCAATAATATCAAAAATAAATATAAATAGAAGTCAAACTCGAATACGAGCAATTTTGATCGTTAAAACTTGACATTTTATCGAGCACCATTAAACATAGGTACTACCTACTAAATGACTTGAAAAGTCTTTTGACTATCTAAGGAGTTCTTAAGTTTCATTACCATGGTATAGCACTGAGTTGGAGACTATTTTGAACCGGTGTAAAAGCTTTATTGATCAAAAAACGTACATTACTGAAAGTGATAATTAAAAACTCATATCCAATTCGAGTATCGAGTGACTCAGTTAATTATGACGTATTGATGTGTCAAGGGGTAATTTAATTTGTCTTTTGTTCGACACTGAAACGATACGCGCGATGAATGATGACTGTTCAATGTGAACAGACGAATGTTCAATTATTTCGATGTATACAATTTCATTTCGAAAGTTTAAGCTTATTGAATCTGTTATGCCTGTGTAATAGTGAAATTGATCGTCTATTTGTATCATTGCATTATTAGTAGAAGCGTCTGTATGCATATTATTAGGCTGTATGTTTTCAGTTGTAAGACACATTTCTTCTAATATCCAGGGGCCCTACCACCAACTCTTATAGCAGTATTATTTTAACCTTACAGCGACTTTTTGTGCAATGACGTACCTTATTGTCATGACAATAAGAAACGTCATTCGCTGTATGGTTAAAATAATACTGCTATAAGAGGTGGTGGTATAGGCCCAGGTTTGCCTATGTCGCAAGCTTTGTATATATTTTATCGCTTTTCAGTCAATCGTCACGATTTGGGCACAATTAATCTTCTCTATTAAATCTGAGTTACGTTTCTTAATTATAGGCCGTATTTACGTCTGATTAAAGTTGATGGTAAGGTCGTTATGTTTTAAAATCAAATTCTTCCTTCGTGTTGTGTTGCTCGAGTGAGCGGAGTCTTGTCGCAGTGACTGTAGACTAGATTGTGTACAAGGATATCTGGTATCTAGCTACAAATGCCCGGGTGTTTAGGCGGGGCTCGCCGTCCTAGCATTTTGGCCATCTGGATTGGTCGAGAGCGCACTAACCCCGCCTAAAATAGATGTGATTGTAGTCAGCTATGTTTCTAGTAAGTTCAAGACGTATGGGTCTAATGTGAGCCCTACATTTTTTTCTGAAACTTGTCCATCAAAAAATTTAACATCGCTGGCTGACTTCACCAAAACTCCTTTTCGAAATAAACGACTAAATAAAAGTAGGCCGAATAAGTATTGAAACTTATCAAGTATTAAAACAAGCTTTTATCTATCTCAATGATTGCTAAAGCTATTTACAGAAATAAAAAAAAAACTGAATTTAAGAAAGGATTTCTTTACTCGTCTACGAGTAGGTACTATGTACCTACCATTAGCTGAAATATAAAAAAGGTTAGACACTCGTGAAGCAGAACTTTCAGTATCCCTGAAGTCTTGTGATAACATTACTTTCAGTTTTCGAAGAAAGTGAGGGTTTCATCTAATATTTATTTCGAAGAAGTACCAAATCGCTTCGTGCTAACAATGCCTAAGGGTAAAAAAATGGCAGTGGTCCGACCATGTGACTCCCTAAAAAAGAACTTTCAAGAATAGCGAATAGCACCTACTGAAAAGACTGTAGGTATCAAATAAATAATTTATTTAACAAAGAAAGAATATTTCTGCAACATACAAACATAAGCTATGCCAAATCATAAAAACTTAAATAACAGCATTTCTTTGATTCAAATGCCAACCATTTTGAAGTCCTGAGAAAACCAGAAAATGATATAACTCAACAAAATGATTAATGTGTTAGTTTTGGCAACGTCCCGGTGTTGGAAAAAAGTTCCAAACTTTAGGGTCAGCGAGTGGTTCCGCTGATAAAATATACCTAATAGACTGCCCAAGAAATTATATTTTCATACTTACCTATCTTAGATTAATTTGATGACCTCTTGGCGCAATTATTCGAGCGGAGGCAGCTCAGCTAGTGAGCCGAGCGGCAGTGGCATTGGGCGGTTGCGGGTTTGGTTCCCGCCAGAGGCAAATTCCGGAAACGGCCTTTTCGTTATTTGCCCTGGTCTGGGTGTCACTGGGATCGCCCCCAGTCCATTTTATAGTAGCCATAGTACAAGCGTTGTTTGCGTTGGGATCATATAGGTGTGCAAGTCTGGGGATATTTATTTTAATATAAAAGACTGTGTAACATAAAATTGTAATGGAAGGGCCTCTAAAGGTACCGTTTACGTTCGTTGAGTATAATACCTACTTAACTGCAATGGTGATCAATGGTACATGCATTGCGGAAATAATACTGCAAACTGAAATCATACTAAAAGTTTTTCACATACAAACATTTTTACTATCGTCTATGTACTTATACTCCCACAAGGTGGACCGACGACCTGGTGAAGGTCGCGGGAATCCGTTGGATGCGGGCAGCGCAAGACCGGTCATTGTGGAAAATCTTGGGGGAGGCCTATGTCCAGCAGTGGACGTCTTTCGGCTGAGATGATGATGATGATGATGTACTTATATCATGACAAGTAAATCTAACTCTAAATTATATTAAATCCGGTGGTTTATATCATGTTTCTTATTAACATTATAATATTCTGTCGGGATATTACACTAAACCTCTCAACGACTTATTGCTACGTGATTATATCCACAATTTTACCATGCTAACATTATATCTAACTAGTTTTCATATTTCAGCCTAATGGCTTTAGCCTCGACTAAATTAATGCTTCTAATTGTGCGTACATATTTTATAAGTAACTACTTCTTCGTTATAAGTTGTTTTGTAGTTTGAAATTAGGACGTTATTAGTATGGTTCGTAAATATAATGGGAACATTATAATGTAAAGCATTTTGTGAACGCTAATTAGAACGTGTCGAAAGTTGATACCAGGCTAGTAGAGTAGATAATGTATAGGTTAACTTCAAAGAACTAGTAAGCAAGTTAGTTTGACATGCTTTGAAAAAAGGCGTCCATGTAGGCTCTCCGGCTCGCACAGAGGTGCGCGTAACACGAATGATGTGTGCAAGTCTAATTTTCAACAATTTCAATGTTCAGTTCAGTCTCAATTTTAGTGGCATTTGAACTGAGGGACTCCGTGCTTCAGACAGCACGTACAAAGTTCCCGGTTGTTGTCATCTAGGCAGCAGTCGTTAATGTCAGAGGCCTTCGGGCGGCTTGAACAACTCTGACATTAGGTTGGCCACTAACCATACGATAAGAAGAAGCAGATTTCCATAGGAGATTATCAGTTATTAGTGGTGAAGGAAAACATCATGAGGAAATCTGCATGTCTGATAGTACCGCCAATTCACTTTGGGCCATGCTGGTGACATGGACTGAATTTTAGTTACAATAAGATATAAGAATTTGCTAAGAACAACGATTGCTCCACAGCATAAATTTAAGATTATGTTTTTATATCCTTCGCGAAGTTTTACAAGCTCACATTTTTCGTGACGGGTAGTAACAATAGATGAAAGTCTTCAAATCGCCGGCAATTGGATATCAAAAAAATCAAGAGTATCTAAACACTCTGTCCTACTTGCACTGATTAAGGGTGCTTCCTAAATTCCGCATTCAACAAAATATAATTGTCTGCCCCTCGTTGAAGATCCAAATGAAAATAAGTTGATCCATGTCAACGGAAGAATGTTCCTAAATTAGTACAATCTCTTCAACTGTCATAACTTGAGTGGAAGGCAGATATTTAAGTACGTTTACATTTATTATGACGTTCCTAATTAGATTGCCAATTTACGAGAAAATGGAGCATTTTTCCTTCATCATAAAAGATACCGTCATAACTCTAATTTATTTCAAAGAATAAAAAAATGCTTATAATATATATAATACGGTTTAATAAAATATTTTCACTGTTAATCTGTAAGTTTTTTCTGAATTTGTGGTTTGGCCAAAAGCGGTAATTCTATCAATAATCGAATCTATCGCTACAAAACTCACGTCACGTAACATTTGAGAGCATCGCCGGCGGGAGCGCGGCTAGTTATATGATGTTTACAAAATACCGCCGGGCGCGATGGATGCCACTTTTTATTGCATTCTATCTCGAATAATAAAATTCGCTTTATCAAATATGGCGCACGCGGCAATCGCTACTGTTTTACGGCCGTCGCACACATCTATGAAGATCAAGTATAAATATACTCGTGGCTTCGTTGACAGCAGTTAAGTTGACGTGGTCTTGATAGAAAAGATCTCACATGAACTTAGTTACCTTACAACTTAGTCACAACTAAAAGTAGAGTCAAAATGCCAACTATAGTATAGGTAAGTAATTGTGTGTGCAATCCTTGGAAGGCCACAGAGTCAGTAGCAATGTATTCCTTTGATGTAGAATTGTTGATTCCGCTGCAATACCTCCGTGAAATGGAACGACTTTTTTACGAATAAAATAATTTACTTTAGCTCTATTTCAAAGCTTTATTACATTTTCTGTACGCTCTTTCCTTGCGTTATATTTCTTCGTGTAAGTACACTTTCTTAAATTGTTCTACACTAGTATTATTTTTAGTGCTTGTTATGTTTTAGCAAGGTTTATTTTATGGAATAAGATTGTACATGTTTTTCTTATTCTCGTAATGATTAATTTAAAGTTTAAACAGGGTGATAGGTTAGACACGAGACGTAATCAAGCCCATGGTAAAAAAATATTAAACACTAATAATAAACAAAAATATTGTAAAAAGTTTTGCATTATGGGCCATCCTTAATTATTAGCTGTTTTATCAAAAGGAATTTATTCGTGTAAATAACCTTAATCCATTTTTCCTTACTCCACTGCATTCATAAATTTTTCATTACTCCGTATTTTGTAGGATAATTGGGTCAAAATTTGAGTTAATATATTTTTTTTACATTTTGATATGAGAATCGAATACTGAATACCCTCCTTCAATACATTTGTCGTCTTACATAACGCGTCGTGTTCGTTGTGGGATTATTATGTAAAGACATTATGAAGGTTATTTAGTAAACTCCTTCTCCATCCTTCATTTACAATAGGTTATCAACACCCTAAATAACATAATACTTATATCTTATACACCGTGTTTATGTTCATTTGCTTTAACTTTAAGGGTAATTTCCTTACGTCTTATTGAGTTAATTTCTGAAAGAAACTAAGTGCCTAACCCGTACCGTTTTCAAGTTATTTAGAATCTAAATTTAATCACTAATCTAAGTTAAACCAGTGTAAAATCTTCTTAATTCATAACCAAATACTATTTTCTTCTCGTTCGTAAGTAAAGAGGACAAGGTTTAAATAAATGAGTTCGTTTTGATGTTGTTTTTACTTTTCTCGCATGTGTCACGTCAAATTGATAATACTAATTTGATATTGTTAAATATTTTATATAAAAAAAAACGAAAAAATAACTTATTTTTTCGAATATCGTAAAACGGTTTAAGGGATAAGTTTATATTGATGTTCCAAGCACTATGTCGATGTTAAAGCAAATGAACATAAACACGGGTATTTGTAGAGTAAACAATTGAAGTTTTATTAAAATTTGATCGGCGCTTGCCGGGAGCGGCCTTTAATTAACTGCTGAGCTGTACAATTACGAGTTCGTGCCCAAAAATAGGAAAATGCGACCCCCAGGATCAATTTCAACCGTTGGCCCTTTGTTGGATCGATCGAGGCGAACAACATGTAGCTCACTTTCCAGGGAATATATTCCAATATCTTAACATGGACGCAACCCACTCAAGCTTATATCTTTACTTTCAAAAATAGCAACTTGAACGACCCCGGATCAGAAAGACGCAGGTGGTGAAACGAACTAAAACAAAGATGCTCCGCAATTTATTTCCAGACTGAAGTCTCGGCCCTGTCATTTTACTAGATTTACTTGTCAGATACAGCTTAGTAATAATAGATCTGGACTAGGCTTAAGGAATCTTATAGGCAAGGTAAGAATGAACATTCTATAATAATCGATAATAATCATGTTGATTGCGTAACTAAACTCAAACATCGTGAGGAAACCTATCTATCCCTCGGGATTAGGTAATAGTCAGATCCTGTATACACGGCGACAAGGTTCACCACCTGTCACGTTGAGTTCTGACTATCTGGTGAAACGTGGGCTTTGAGTTGACTTAATACCTCCACAATGTGGTGGTGTATGGCCACTCAAGCCTCTGACTACCCCCGAATGGGGATAAAAGTCGTGACGTTATATTATTATTATTTATGTTATAACTACTATTTTTATGTACCTACTACAATTGTCTGGTGATTTAGCGATAGGTACGCTCGAAAAACTCTATTACATTATTGGGTTGGGACCTAATACTATTGTGGCGAACCTTGGGGGAGGCCTATGTCCACAGTGGGCGTCTTTCGGCTGAGATGATGATGATGGTTTATACTATTGAAGAAATATCAACGCACTCCTGCCTACCTTTTCAGGGAATACAGTCATGTCGTTTTATTATTATGAATTAGAAAATTTACATTATTAGGGCATTAATACAAAAATAACCCTCGCATTCAGTTTAAAACGTCCAAATCAGCTCGGGACCAAACTCAAACACCTCATAAGGTAGGAACAATGGCTCAGCGGGAAAGTTGCATTGTGCCTCCGAATAGTTCACCTTTCACCCGCTGGCGTGTCAGCAAGATACTATTCTGAATTACTGGCGGTTGTGGGGCGCCACTGTCAGCGGTTGGAGAGTATGATTTGCAATTTTTATACATAATGTCAATGTCACTATGCGATCTATAAGCGATTGAATATATTTGCGTGTAAGCAATGGCTTTTGTATTCACGCAACTCTATATTATTCTGAATTCGCTTCCGTGTTTGTAGTTCCGTGCATGACACATATGATACGACTTGCAAAAAAGGATTTCTGTTACCAAAGTTATTTATTAACATAATAATTCAGTGCCTACTTACTTATGTTAGGCCATTCCTCCACGGCGCTACTTATAAGAAACGGAACTTGTTAGTTATTAAATAACAAGTACTTTCTTATGGTAGGCCATTCGTCTACGGTGCTACTAAAAAGAATCGGTCAAACTCCACACAAAAAAATAAACAATCACTCAAATACGCGGTGCAGAAAAGTTTCTCGAGTCGCGATACTAATCACTTTCTCTGAAGTAACGTTATAAACGACCCGCCATAGAAATACTATTACTTTTAAGTATCTCATTGGTAATTTTATTTAAGTAGTAACAATATTAACCGTTGAGAGAACCTTATACTACCTCACAATATTTAAAATCTCGAATATTCTCGATACCTTTTAAATTATGGTGCTGTAGTTTAATCGTATGACGTCACTATTATAGTAATATAATACCAAGATAATAATAAATTGCTACAGGCCCGCTCACAGCCACACCCCACCCTACAGCCTTAGCAGGAATACTACTAACATTAATTCCGGCAAGTGTAATCGCGATTTCTTCTGTTTGCTATTTCAGACACTTGCTGCACCAAATTCACTTTAAAACGAAGAAGTTAATGTATTTAGATCAACAGCTTTAAATTTAAAAGAGTGCAATGTATTAATCTGTGCGATTCTAATTCAATTTGGTAGATATTTCGCCTTGATGTTTGTGTTTGTGGTGGTTTGTCCGTAGGCTGCTGTGGTCACTACACCCAGTGGTTGAGGGACGGATTCCTGCTCGTGTCATCTGGCTCTATGGGATTGCCTCCGCAACACATATCATACTAATTGAAATAAAAAAAAAAATAACGTCACGACTTTTATCCCCATTCGGGGGTAGTCAGAGGCTTGAGTGGCCATACACCACCACATTGTGGAGGTATTAAGTCAACTCAAAGCCCACGTTTCACCAGATAGTCAAAACCCAACGTGACAGGTGGTGAACCTTGTCGCCGTGTATACAGGATCTGACTATTACCTAATCCCGAGGGATAGGTAGGTTTCCTCACGATGTTTTCCCTCACCGTAAGCGAACTGTAAATTATGCACATAGATGAAAATTCATCTATTGGTGCATGCCCAACCGGGGATCGAACCTGGCACCTTCTGATTGCTAGCCCAACGTGTTCGCCCCTAGGCTACAGTCGCTACACTAATACTATATACGCTATACTAATTGACCGTACAATTAATTAGCCTGACGATATTTGTTTGTTTAAAATAATACAGGTCTTATAAATTGTAAAACGTCAACAAAATTGTTCAGTAGGTTTAATTGAGAAAATCATGATATTTAAGTAAAAAAAATAGTTTTATTTATATTACAAGATGAAGGCAGAAAATTAAACTAATTACTGAATTAATTATCAACAAATAACTACGTATCTACTCAAAGACTTGCGATTAAAGAATTTGGTAATTCAGTTTTAAATAGATGTTCCCAGTAGGCGACATTAAACGATCTAATTATGAAGTAATTACCAATAAATTGGGACATAATGGATGCCGCCAATCATCAGCTGATTAGTTTAATTGACCAAACGTTGACTCTCAATAGGCTAGAATTTTAGCGAGTGACTAAGTTTGATTCGAGTTTCAACCGCTGTTACTTAGTTGCAATTGTGTCAGACAAAAGACCGTGATGTGTGGCCAGTTCTTGGACTGTAAGCCTCAGTCTATGTTCAGTATTCGTCTTTCAGCTGATGGTTTCAGGTTAAGGATTTTTTATGCGTGCCTGACCTTAAACAAGGTACATGTACTTATAAATAAATATATCGCCAGACTACACACTGTATGCTCCCAAACTAAGCAACGCTTGTTTTATGTGAACAATGGATTGTTTATTAAAACTCCACTTCCGAAATTTACCCGTAAATACGGAAATTAAACCCCACCACATGCAGTGAGCGGCCTATACGCTGACACCACTACACCCAACGGTAAAATTAAAACCATTCGAAAAGTAGGAGTTTATAATTATACCCGGAAATTAGCTTTAACAAGTCAGCTTTTATCCAAACTCGTACAATATTCCGGCACGGGTAAGCAAAATTAGAAATTGGAACTCCAAACAAAATTGGAATCTTCGAACGCCGTAATAAGCGTCCGGACCGCAATTACACCCACTAATCTGTATAAAATTATGCGATATCGTTTGACAGCGTTATCCAGGATTTAAGCAGTCTGCACACCGGACACGTGTGGAGATATGATTAGATTCATATGATAGGTCGTTGTGTCACCAAAAATATGGTCTTTTAGTTTAGCTCTAGTTAGGTAGTACTACAAGATGTGGATATTATTAATCTGTTTTACATTCCACAATCCCTATTGACGTAAGCTTGGTACAGTGGTTCGAGCGAAGGCCACTCGGCTCACTACATCGGATTGTGGGTTCGATTCCCGCCAGAGGCAAATTTCGGAAACGATTTTGTAATTTTCCCTGGTCTGGGTATCACTGGGATTGACCCCAGTCCATGGTACGGTTGCCATAGTACAAGTATTACTTAGTTTTGGACCATACAGTTGGTGTGTAAGTCTGGCGCTATTATTTATTTATTTATTTGGAAATAGTCTGCAGTCTCTCCCTCAAAAGTTACTTTCGATTACAAAAGTATAACAAATCACCTTTGTTTAAGAAATTATTTGTAAGGCCATGGATTACAATTTCTGTAAATTGGGAACTCGACTTTGTCCCGCGTATAGTCATCCTAAATCCACGCGCACACTTCACTACCACTTGGGATCTAATGTCGCGTCTCCATCGAGATAGCGCGCACTTGAAATCTTCCCAACAAATGAAGTAGCGATAAGCCGCCACTGTGCTGCTCCCACCCGATGTACCACTCCCGGGATAAATTGTTTCTCCGTCGCGATCGATCCTGGGAACTTAAAGGTGTCCCCGGACCCGGATCCCCCTAAACTTTACGATGAAAATTTGTGTTGATTTAAATTTTGTTTTCCGTAAGACTTTTACAAGTTGTTCCGAGATTTTTTTGGGGCATTTATCCCTTTTAACAGTTGGGTTTAGCTACGGATTTTTAAAATAAAATGGAAGTAGGATTTTTCAGGACTTCAAATGTTTGAACAACCAAAGTAATTAAGCGATTTGAAGACTTATTTAAAACACATGCTACAACATCAATCCTAAGATCAGGAGTATATAAAAAGCCCGAAAGTTACCCAAGATACAGACTACTGATATCAAGCTGATGGACGATAACTTGCGATGAGTAGGTACCAATATAACAAGTTCACATTTGCTTTTTATTGCGATATAAAGTCGTTATAGCTCGTTGTTATTGCTTTATGTGCTCCCAAGCGGCGACGGCGTTATATCTTTTGTTGGTGTCACAGAACACAATACATTTGTTATTACACTATAGTAAGTGAACTAGGAAGTACTAATATACTATCAAAAATAAAGTCGCTGTCTGTCTCTAGAGTACAGTGCGGAAATTGATACTTATTGTACGTTCTCACTTTATATTGGTAGAATATAGTAGAATACCATCCGCAAATAAAGTACCATTAGATATGATTGGCATTAGACACAGATGCCAGAAATAGTAACTTCTTGAAACTTGAAAACCACTATATTTAACTTAACTTTACTAAATATGCTGATTGCTTATTTTAGTTGAACTAAGAAACCAACGTGTAAAAAGTCGAGGACACAATGCATAAATGAAACAAAATTACCCCAAATTCGCGCACCCATAAACATCAACATTTAAACCCCGATGCCGCTCGGTAAAAAATGAAAGGAATCGTTCACTCTGCGTAAACATAATTATTTTAATGTCAATATCAACATTGAAATTGTCCATTCACAAGTCCGGTAATGTATTCTCGCGGCGCGCTGGAGGTCACGAGTGTAAACACTGCTTTATGGGGAGGAGTGAGACATAGGCGGAGGAGGGAGCGGCAGCGGAAGCGGTTGCTTCTTGACACTGAAAGGTCATTTCAAAATTGAATTATTTTGTTTTACATTTACGTAATTAATTTAGCTTATTTAATTAAGATACTCGATAAAGGGAGGTAAGTGGATTTTATTCTTTCTACATAATTTTCATTTATGGCAAATATTTTATTTATTGTACTATGAAAGCAGATTGTAACTTGTCAAAAATGGTGCCAAAACTACCCCTGTACCTAGACCACCACCTCTTATAGCAGTATTATTTTAACCTTACGGCGACTTTTTGTAATTTGTCGTCCCTTATTGTCATTACTGTAAGGGTCATGACATAACAAAAAGTCGCTGTCACGTGTTATTCCTATTGCTAACATACAATAAAAAATAAATAATTTGTTGTATTTTGTGCAGTAACGCATTAAATCTCTTGATTTCCAGACTAAATAATACTATCAGAAATCTTTATCAACATAATTTACTACAATGTCTTGCTTTAAATTGTTCAATAAACAGTTCAAATGAAAAAATAATTACACTTATTTTCAATGCCCACTTCAATCGAGCCCGCTATATCTGAACAGCTACACCACACACATCCCCGACATTTGTTTAAACTACTTTGTACCGAGTTCCTTACAAGCACAGTTGGTTGCGATCGGTCGAGTTATTTATTTGTCTTGTCTTGTGACTCAGTCGCAAGTGACGATGGCCAGCCTTCCCGGGAACAAGGGCGAGGGCTACTGCACCGAAATACACTTTCGATTTCATTATGTGGGTATCGAGAATCGATGAGTTTTGTTGCCGACGGCGGGATAACCTTTTGAGGTTCAATGCATCGATGGTTACGGCTATAGTCTTTTGAAGTTCCTAAATTCTACAATACGCTTTTCAAACTTGATTCTTAGTATCAAAGAATACAATTAACATTAACTATAATAGTAGAATCCAAATTATTTATTAGACTATTTATTTATTTATTAAACAAAATCCACAGCCCTCAGTAACAATTATCTTTCCTCACATAACGAAACTTACGGCCAATAAAGGATTAGTTATATTTTTTATATATTTATCTACTTACTTATTATGTAACCGAAATTATTTTAAAGGGCATACAAGAATAAATAACATGGTCCCTATTTATATAATAGCTTTATTTTTTGAAACTAATAAGACCCGTTTACATTCTTATAACAATTTAAAAACAATTTGCTTTTTATTGGTGTCATTTTATAACTCGACAGCTGTGAACTTGCGAGAAAAATGTTTAGTAGTAGTTTGGCGTGTTTTTGTTTTACAAACAGCTGTTTGCGTGTCATTTCTTTTATGGACGAAGCCAATTATCTTTTAAAGTGGAAAACTTTATAGATCTCAAATCTAGCGATTATATTCTGCAGTCACTTATGTACCGTCGTGTGCAATATTCCATACTTACAGATAGACACCTAGACAATAGATTGATTCTAATATGATAGCTACTTTACACCGATTTTCTGTGCAGGGGTGGAACTACCCCGGTTGAGCCAGCGCATATATGAGCTGCAGTCAATTGGCTATAGCTTGACTCTCCACCAATATATAGGTAGATAGAATTACGTTATTTTAGCAGAGTATTTAATTAAAGGTAGTGTGCTGTCTATACGTCAAATTATATAGGTAGATTTAGATACTTAGGTAGGGTGATTTTTGACAACACGATCATTTAGTATCCTGAAATCTATGCGAGAGCCCAGTATGGACGTTATATAGCGTTTGCTAAGTATGCAGTATACTGCACAGTGGCCGTTGCTTTGTGCTGGCCAAATGCGGTCGGTTTGATCGCACAGCGGAACACTGTGGTCAATAAAGATCGTGGTAGGTTGCAAACGTTTCCGTGATAGTTATGAACTGGCTTTGGAAACATATCCTTTCAGACTATAACTCAAATGAAAAGAGAACTGTAATGCATACGTTTTGTATTGCGACGAGGAAGAAGTAAGTTGATGACTGCAGAGAAGGCTGAAAAAGTATTTCACAAAAAAAAAGTTTCTCCGACAAAATGAAATGCCGACGGACAGACACAGAATACCATTTAAAATTAGGAATTTCATGACTAAGAGGATTTTATTTCAGGAGGTGGATGTTCCAAAATATGCGGAACTTCCGCACCCCTCCATCCCACTCCCCTTTAGGTCGGCAATGTGCTAGCAATACCTTTGGTATTGTAAGCATCTATAGGCTATGGTAACTGCTTAACATCAGGCGGGCCGTACGCTTTTTTGCCACCGCAGTCCTATAAAAAAATAAAAAAATAATTGTGGGAGTGGAAGTGTTCGGGTTTCATAAAAATATTATAGGTACCATTCAATTATATTCCCGATACTCAATCAAACCCCCAAGTATTATTTCGCACCTTTGAAACAACATGTATTGTGTATTGTAAACATATTTCCACCTACATAGGACACGTGTCGTTCAATTCACCTGACAACAAAACAACCTTACCCCAATACTTCCTACACCCGCATTTCTATTCCAGCATGTACCCAACACGTGTCAGGGCCGGCCATGTGTAGAAATCAAATAACATTTCTTTTCTATCAGCCGTCGATTCCGAATTGACGTACAAAGATGCGTGAGACGCCGCGGACGTCTTGTTCAGCCTTTTGACGTCAAGAAATGACAGGGCGAAACGGATGGCCCTGGCATGCTCTGAATTTTTAGTTTCTTGCATTTGTTTTTTCTTGAGATCTGTTTTACAATGTGTTGATATTATGCTTCGAAGGTTCGATTTTATCATGGATCAGTTACTAAGGGGACTGGCCCTAAGCAAGTCGGCCGAGTGGTCCGCCTAGTAGGGAGCTGGGGGCTAGTTGTAACAGGGGTAAGTAGAAACAGCTTAATTACTCAGCAGGTTTTGAATATTTTGTTTTCAGTTTACACTTAATATGCTCCTTATAACGGGGCCTAGGACGTAAGCACAGCCAGTGAGGCAGGGGAGAGCGCAGTAATTAGTTGTGAGCAGGTGCACTATTTTTGCCATGTAACCTACCAAAATTGAGTTCGTAAAGTTTGATTTTAAGTTACTGCAATGTCTTTTTGAAATGAGTATCTATTAATTTGTGTAGTCAATATATTAAGCTATCATACGTAACTACTAGCATTTGACAATAACGTAAACGTTTTTTTCAATATACAAAAATGTTAAAAAATTTGCCATCGGGCTAGTTGTAACGAAATTTCGGGGCACATTGTAACATGTTAAATGTGTACAAGGCGAGCATGTATCATACTTTTGTGTGAACTGTGATTCTGATGACGACTAAATTTACATTTAATATGATGTTCAATGATGCTAGACTAGTTTGCCACGTTGATTGTGATGATTAAATTTTATAACTACTTAGTTAATGATATTTTTTAACTAGCAACTTTTAGAAAAGCCATTTGATTTAGGTATATTTTAAAACAATACAAGTCCAAGGAACAAAAAAATATGTTATGATATTGAAAATTATTTTGACTGTTGATAGAAATGTTATTATATAGTTTAAAAGACTAAGTAGATAATAAGTGTCAAGAAAGATCACTAAATGTTGATAAATAAACATTTTTAACCTCATAGTTTGGAATAAATACGTTATAAATAATATTTTTCATATTAATTGACAATAAATGCCTGTAAATTATACAAATATTTTATTTTATTATGTTGTTACTACTTGCCCCACGCAAGTTACAACTAGCCCCAACTCTGGGGTAAGTTGTAACATTCGACTTCTTTCACAAAAAGTCATTTATACAAGCATTTGTTATTAATTAAAGCCTAATTATAATTTTAATTTATACCTGAATATATGACCTCTCATTTAAGAGTGCTTCATCATGAAAATACTCAATATTTTGACTTCCCCATGAAAAAAACTAAAAATTGTTACAACAAGCCCCCCGCTCCCTACTAACATCGACATAAAACGGAGCGAGTAGTTCAACTATTTACCGGTAAACAGGAAACTGAAAATGAAAAAACAATGACCACGTTTTGTTTCATACAAATATCTAATAAGGGCACCTCTTTCTTTAGTCTTTACTCTGTGGATTTTATAAAATCAACGACTGAAGTTAGCATGTACCTAGGCTCTGATTAATAAATGCATCTCAAAGTTGAGATCGATCTTAAGATGCAGTTTTGACGTTAAATGTATAGATTATCTGTCAAAAACAGCGTCTTAAGATCGATCTCAAATTTGATATGCATTCGAGCCCTAGTGATTAACACTGTCTAATTGTGCGAGTTAGCTAGGGTGTAGTCACTTTACGTCACTTTTTTTATGTTAAGGTGGGTGGCAAATAAGTATACGGCCCGTCTGATGTTAAGCAGTTACCATAGATGCTTGCAATATCAAAGGAATTGCTCGCACGTTGCTCACCTAAAGGGAAGTGGCATAAAGGGAAGGAAAAGGGAAGGGGTTTGGGCTTTCGGCTCTCTCACTCATCGTACGAAACGTAGCTGTAATTAATAGCTTTTTTACGCCGATTTTCTGTGAGAGGGTCAAGTCAAGCCAGCCCATATTTTGAGCTGTCAATTCGCTACAGCTTGGCTCTACCACAATTGAAACATATGACTTATTTAATAATCATTTTAAAAAGTAGTTTCCATCGTATGTAGTCGACAATTGTATGAAAATGTAACCCTACATTTCACGTGTTAAATTAGTATAAGTACCTACTCAGAATTAAATAATCAATGCGTATTATTACCACGAACACCGTATTCAGCCATTAATATCCAATTCAACACAAATATTTACATACGTTACATAAGACGTAAATTCGCTAATGAAGTTACCGTACACAAATTAGTACGAAGAAAATTTATAGGAACTGAAATGGGTTAATTAGTTTCGGTCGTGTAAATAGATCTGCGAGCCCTCGGGTAGTCGTGTGAGCAATCCAACTAGCGAGATGCCTTGAACTATTCTTGAAATTCCTTAGAACCTTAGGGACCTAGATATGTCCCCAAATACTTAATAATATAATAAATACAATAGTTAGTTCGACAAGCCATTACGAGAATGTTGGGATGGCGCGAATAAATCAGTGTAGTATGTTAAAAACTTCACACAGTTTTGCAGGCCATATACAGGGTATTAGGTAAGACAAAAGACGTATTCAAATAAAATAATACCTATACAAAATCAAACATCAATAAATGACAGAGAAAACTGAACACAAATATTGAAAAAAGACGCTAGCGAGGGACTATATTTGCTGTCTTATCAAAGAGAATTTACTCATGTAATTTAACTTCATACTTAATTTCATTCATTCATTTTTCAGTAATTCGTATTTAGTTGGAGTTTAGTTTTTACATATTTGGAATGAGAATCGATTGCTGAACATCCTCCTTCAATACCTCCCTCTACTTACCTAACACCCTGTATAAATCGATAATCCAATGTTGTTTGGTCCTCAATACCGATAAAAGAGAAACATTGTTTACCGAAGGACAACTAGGGTCTCCGGGAACGGTCCCGTAAAGATGCATTAGTTGGGATCGTTCTCAAGATAAGACCCTCCGAAATATAGGTCCGCCTAACACGTCCCGGTCACGTCGTTACGGAAAACAATATGGAACTTTCCACGGACGCCAAAATTGAAATCAAAATTGCATCTGAATGTCTTGTTCAGTGTTGAGATACAGGCAGACGGAGGCCGAGACCTTTTAGCTAATACGGAATTCAGGAGACGCCAAATACTATTCTAATATTAGGTTGACGTGGATGCCAAGAGGAGATTGGTATAATCATACGTGAAGATATTCGAACGCTTTTGCATAATGCAATTTTTGAATTTTATTTTAAGAATTTCGTATACTTACGCAAAACAATTAACACAAATAAGACAACTTTACTTTCATAGTTCGGTAATATGGAAAGCAGTAAAATGCAATTTAGGTTCTTTTAATGTTCTAAACTCTAACTCTAGTCTTCCTATCACTTGTTATTATTGCAATTGAAGACAATAGGCATCAATTGCCAATATTAAATAGGGCATCATTTAACTGTATTGGAAATTAGTTGGAAATCACACCTTGTTCCTAGTTCTCAACTAGCAGCTTATTTGGCTAGTTTACTATCTATTCAATTGATACTAGGTAACCTTGTGTCAAACTGTAAGTGCTATTGGGCTGCTAATTAAAATTATTACCATTCACGAAGTATTATAAAGCTGTCCTGAGGTTTACACTCTTAACTTTTTCAGAAGTCTAAAGACCGAAATGCCTTTGTCTTCAAAATGGTGATTGTAATGATTTTAGTTTACCGCAGTAACAATGATTGGAACTTGTGAAACTTACGCAAGGTTCTTTTGTGGAAGTTTTAAAGAAAATGCATCACCGTTGCAAATGCATGTAGGTACAATGCATTTCCATCCCACATACCTACTACATTTCAATAGATCTCTGAATCTACATAGTAGGCACTATCCTTTATCATTAAGCAAATGCCAGACTACGTGGGCAGTTGTAACTTCTCAGTAGTGTAGTATTGAAGTTTACGCGACGGGCAGCGAGTTAGTTCGGCCGAGCGCCGCCCGCTGGCCGCCGCTGGGCGCCCGCGGGGCGGCAGCGTGTGAGATTGTTTATTTATTACCCTGCACGTGATGGAACTGACATGTGAGACACACGGCAGTGGGGGATGTCGATATTATATAAACAGAAGATTTCTTACTATCGTCATTCGACACATGCAATTAATAAAATTAATCGTAGGTAAACTTCCACTCTACCAACTTTTACTATACCACATACAATCAAATATTTATAATACTATTCCTACACTAGCTATATGCCTAAGTGTCCACTAGAGGACGCAGGAAAAGTAGTTTACCAACTAATAAATATTTAGTGGTAGAATTAAGTCCAAAGGATAGATGTTCGCCAATGTAAGTTCATGTGTGTCACACCAAACCAAACAACGTCGTTAAATAGTTTATCGATGTTTTCATTAATGAATCGAGTAGCTAATCGATCGAGCAGACACGAACGATTACCCCGAAGGGCGTCCGAGCCAGCTGAAACTTCGCCGCTAATATTGTTCAGACGTTCTTGTGGTCGAGCTTTGAACACTAGCGGTTTGCAAACATTTTGAACGGAGAAATCAAGCACCCGGAAAGTGAACAGCTACGTGAAACATTTTACAAACTGAAAATTTGTTTCTGTTCCTTATTTCACAAAAAGTTTATTTTACAGCAAAGTCTTTAAAACGCTAGAGTTAGGCTGTCTGCTAAAAATATTTCATAAGTAGGTAACTACCTTTTTAAAAGGCAGACCTATAGTTACAAAATTCGTTACTTCGTAGTACCAAAGTCGAAGTAATTAAAAAATACAAATATAATTTTGTGTTATACTAAACCTACAGAAGAATTTCCGGGGTTCCAAACTAGACACAGCCTGTATTTTGGGGATACCAATTTTGAGTTTATAACAAAGGAATTAGGTAGTATTTATACGTTAAGTGCGAAATACGGTTATAATATTTTACTTAGATACTCAAATAATTTGAAGTGCGTCCCCAAGTTTCAATAACCCCTGTATTTACATAATGTACTAACGGTATTAATACAAACATGAACAACATGTGCCAAGTTTAAACTTACTAAGCAAGCAATTAAGTGATGTAAGATGTGACGAGTCACGCTTGTCGCGGGCGCCGGCGCCGGGCGGCTGGCCAAGTTGGAGCGAATTAAGACGATACAAGAAAAAAATGAATTTTAGTTTCGGGGTGTGGCTAGCGTCGCGTGAGCTGCCGAAGGATATATCCCTCTCGCTTAGCTAGGACAGAACAGCTATGGAGTAGACTATAGTATAGTTATTTTTTGAAGGAACAATATTGTTTAATTCGTACAATTAAAATAATATGTCCCAGTGCACCTTTTAAAATAGATGAAATGGATGAAAATATTCAAAGGCGGCGTCTTCCTATGTTGTTTTTATTGCTGAAGACAAAGTAAGTCAAAAGAAGACAAACGATACCTACAATATGCTGATAGATACGTATAACAATATTTCGATCGTATAATAGCCTATAACCAGCGGACGATCCAGACGCGTCAAACGATATCTCATTAGTCAAATTATTATGATAAAAATAGTTTGGACGTTATACGGGAGCAGATGAACATACATACATATCGGTCAAAATCATAACCCTCCGCCCACCGTAGTCGGGTAAAAATGTACATACTCTGTGTCAGTGACTGACTGCCGGATATGAGTATCTTTTTCATGTTTCGTAGGCAAAGGAATACTTTGGTACTTAACTTCGATGCCGATCATGAAGTCATCAGCGGTGTCATAATATTTATTTTTACCATATTTAATTTATTTTTTAATTTAATTTTCAGTTTTTATTAATTTTATTGATTTAACCATGCATTTATTTATTGTTTATCTTTTTATCTTTATTTTTTTATCTATCAAAATCACCCTTAGACTGGTTACCGCCACAGATGACAAGAGGGCTGGCTCTTTCCTTGCTCAAAAAATTCGCTTGACAACAGGAACAGCTTGAATACAGGGAGGACATGCAGCCAGTATCCCACGCGGACGGTATTTGTTTAATTAGGGGTAGGTTTTTATTTTATTGTATTTTATTTTAATTTATGTTATATTATATTGTATTTTAATGATAAAACATGAAAAATAAATTTTTTTTTTTTATTTTTTTTTATTTAATTTTACTTTTATTTATTGTTTTATATTTATTGTGAAATTATAATAATTTTAATAATCAATATTGGACTATGTCTGAAACAAATACATTGAATTGAATAATTTAAATACAAAAATTATCACATTAACTCGTTAAATCACGGTTTACACCCGCTAGAACGAAAAAGATCCTAACATGGTAGGTAGGACCTGAGGGTTGGCCAGTTAATTACTTAAAATACACTATATTTATTTCAAGAAAACATTCATAAGATCTGAAGGCGTCGGACTCGCACATAAAGGGTTCCGTACCACCGTAGAATAAACACATCAAAAATATCAAGTTTGAGACTTGATATTTATTTTTAAATGTTATTATATTTTTAGTATTTGTTCTGCACCGGCAACAGAAATACACATTCAGTGAAAATTTCAACTCTCTACCTGTTACGGTTCGTGAGATACAGCCCGCGCTGACAGACGGACAGACAGACAGACGGACAGCGTAGGCCTAGTAATAGGGTCCCGTTAGCACCCTTTGGAACCCTAAAAAGTAGCCTATGTTCTCCGCCAAGACCCAGTCTATCTCCATACCAAAATTCATCAACATTGGTTCAGCGGTTTAGCCGTGAAAAGGTAACAGACAGAGTTACTTTCGTTTATAATATAATAGATTGAATAGGACGGACAAACATTTTCCTATCCATATCTGTAATGTTATTTTTTACGATAATTTATTGATGTATGATATATTTATTACTTGCCCATCCATACCTACAACAAACGCAATAAAGCGACTCCATTGTTTTGACAAGCAATGTATTCCCACTGTCGGCCCAAGACCATGCTGCAAGTATATAACAGTAAGCGAAATAGGGAGTTTTTACAGAAATGACACGAATAACTATGAAATGACAAGAGATGACACAAAATGACAAGAGATGACACAAAATGACAAGAGATGAAAAGAAATTACACAAGACAAGGAAAAGCAAACGAAAATCACGCTGCAGTGCAGGTCGTAGGTTCGATTCCTGCCCAGGACATGCATTTGTGTGCATGAACATGTCCACATGTCCCGAGTCTAGGTGTAATTAAGTGTATATTTAGTTTGTATTTACAAACAAAAAGTAGTATATGTAGTAATATCAGTTATCTGGTTTCCATAGTACAAGCTCTGCTTAGTTTGGGATCAGGTAGTCATGTGTAAAAGAATTTCCAAGGATATTTATTTATTTATCATAGGCGTCGGCGGACTGTAAATACTGTACTGTACCTGTAATGTGGCACGACCGTAATATTTTTTCGTAATATTTTTTAAAAAATCCTTCACAGGTCCGACGTCGAACAAGTCCGAGCGGACACTGACAATACAAAGTTAGAGAGAGACATGGTTAGTTCAAGTACTTAAAATGTGAGATGGCGATATTGTGCGCGCGCTCGGAAATAAACAACGTAAGCGCCAAACCACATTTACTTGAATTAAAAAAAACTACTTCATGAATTAAAATATGGTTGAAGGGTAGTTTAGATATCATTATTTGCTATGTTTTAGAAATAATTTCGTGATCTAAATCGTAAAAACATCGTGGTAGCAAGGAAAATTGTAAATAATTAGAGCTCATTTCATAATTTTTTTTTATCGAGAAAATTTCATCAAATCGTGATTTGGATTTAAAGATACTCAAGATAATATAGTCAAAAATCATACATCTAAATATAAGATTCCTAGTCCACATACTTACTTAAAGAAACAGTAGAATAGAAAATCAACCAAATTTCGAACCCTCCTCTTAAGCATTCTTCGCTCGAACTTCATCGTCGATATTGGTGCATTGTGACATCGTGTATAATTTGAACCAGATACATTTATACACACGGGTGAATATGGGACAGTAGACTTGTATTCAAGCAATGGATACTTATTTGGAAAGGTAAGTGTAGACCACAGAGTAAAGACTAAAGAAAGAGGTGCCCTTATTAGATATTTGTATGAAACAAAACGTGGTCATTGTTTTTTCATTTTCATTTTACTATTAACCGGTAAATAGTTGAACTACTCGCTTCGTTTTATGTCGATGTTAGTACTAGGCCGACCACTCGGCCGACTTGCTTAGGGCCAGTCCACTTAGTAACTGGTCCATGGTGTAGACTGAACGAAGGCGTGACTGAAAACTGCTTTAACATGCATTAACGTAAAGATGTTAATCGAGGGAAGTTTGGGATCCAAGTAAGACCAATAGGGCCGTATTATGAACGTCAAAACCGGAAAAGTTCCAGGCAACTCACTTTTCCTAATTTATCCTGGTCTGGGTGTCACTGAGATCACCCCAGTCCATTGTATGGTAGCATTGCTTGATTTGGGATTATACAGTTGAAAGTAAGTCTGGAAATATTTATCAATATTTACATCACGTCTAAAGTAAATTAGTAATGAGTTGAGTCTGGATAGACTTATCTCTGTCTGAAGAAAGTTTGTAATTCAGAATCTTTATTGGAAGAGTTTATAATACGACCCCTGACTTTTACCTCGTCTCCACCACCAAGGGAAAAGACTGCCTAAATCTTTCTTGTAATCATTTACATATTTACCAAATAACAATTTCATTGCGTACTTGCTAAAGCAAACAAAATAAAAACAATACTAAATCCCTACATTAAGAAGCAATGAACATCGAAATAAGAAATGTATTCGACATATAATTGGGTGATTATTTTTATTGTCACCCAAATTTATTTTTTGTTCCCCTTATTTTGGTGAGGGTTGCCGCCCACTTTCCGGTGTGAGAGGCTGTTGACGTCATGGTCCATTATTGGAGTTGTAATGTTTAATAAGTCAGGAAATCCGTAGAGAAATGTTTGTTATTGAAAGAGGACTGTAAGAGGCGGGGTAGACGATCAAATAGTGCCGGAAGTGGTGGCAGTTAGAAGTATCTAACCTAAAGTGAATGGCTGTGTGTGCTGGTGTTTTTCTGGACCTAATAGTAGCTAACAAACGGAAATAAGAGAAATAAAGTAAAGTAGGTAGCTACTTAGCTGCGTTTCGGACGATGAGAGAGAGCTGAAAGCCCAAACCCTTCCCCCCGACTATTCCATTCCTATTTTAGGTTGGCATCGTGCGAGCAATGCCTTTGCTAATTGAAGAATGAATAGGCAGCGTTAACTGCTTGTTCGTCACCTCAGTTATATAAAAAAAAACGGACAGGTTGCACTCCGGGAGTGCCGGCAGAAGTAAAAACTTGAACATTAACGTCGTGCATTTTTAAATATTTTGGAATGGTTAGGGAAAAAATGTAAAAAAAAAACAACCTGGCCGTTTTTTTTTGTTAAATAGTCGCTACGAATCTGTCGCATTTTATTCGCGCAAGCGCCCTGCGCAATCTGTCGAATTTTTCGATCAGCACACGCGACCCCTGTCGCGAGTTTATAAATTTTACCCATCCCAAGAAAAGTGCACAACGTCGCTAGAGAAGCTTTCACTTCAAAAACCCCGCAGAACACTGATTATAAACTTACACGTGAAACACTAAGATTTTAATCTGCCACCGGCTGCCATACTTTGTCTCGTGTGCCTCACCACTACATAGAAATTTCAATTACCACAGCCGGCTCAAAAGTATCGCTTACAATGTATCTCCTTACTGATTAATTAAAGGCTAAGCCTTTAATAGACTTGATTTACTGCCGCTATTCCGTCAACATCTGATAAATACAGAATAAGGTGCTGAATGGTTATAAAGCGTTCTACCTATTTTATCGTAAATAACTTCGGGGTAAAGGGAAAATAATTATAGACTTTAGGTATTAATAGGTAAATAGTATTTATTTATTGATTGAATACCAAATAGATCACGATCTTTTCGTGCTCTACATATACATATTATATGATGATGATACATACCAAACATTCATAATAGTTATAATAATAATAATTCAACTGAACGTGGACCTCTCCAAAGAGTATATAAGTGGCATTTAGTCATAGTCTAACAGTGTGTGTTGGATTCTGAAAAAAATTGCATATTTCAGATAAATTCCTTTGGCGATTGTGGCTCTACTTTATAATTTAGTTAACAGGATATAACACAGCTTATTGCCTGTTTTTTTCAGCCATATCTTGTCCGAAGCGACTGTGGCCTAGGGGTGAACAGGTTGGGCTAACAATCAGAAGGTCCTAGGTTCGATCCCCGGTGGGGTATGCACCAATGGATGAATTTTCATCTATGTGCATAATTTACAGTTCGCTGACGGTGAGGGAAAACATCGTGAGGAAACCTACCTATCCCTCGGGATTAGGTAATAGTCAGTTCCTGTATACACGGCGACAAGGTTCACCACCTGTCACGTTGGGTTCTGACTATCTGGTGAAACGTGGGCTTTGAGTTGGTTAATACCTCCACAATGTGGTGGTATATGGTCACTCAAGCCTCTGACTACCCCCGAATTGGGATAAAAGTCGTGACGTTACATTTTAATTTTTTTTTTATCTTGTCTGACTGGGAGGATTATAGTTTCCTACAAGTGTTGATTAAACATGAGTCATGTATTCAGTATTCATTTCCAATAAATATGCATTACAGTAGCTCTACTATAAGATTTACGTTCGTTAATAGTTTACGGAGATACTAGGGACTCATGGTAGTGCTGCAGGCAAAGCTACGTACTAACCTGGGTCCACCATAAATCTCTAGTTGTATCCTTTATTTGACTTTACTAACTCTTCTATCCCCGGATTACGGACTAAACTAATAATTCAAGCTACAAGTTAGCGTCAAAGAGTAATTGCGGCGATAAGATGTAACGAAAGACTTACAAAGAAACTCTGAACTTAGATCTTAGACAAGTTAGTCAGTTTTATGATAATGATGATACAAAGTTAGTCTATCTGCTTATACCCAGCAGTATACTTAAATTGCAGCATAATATACACGATTTTTCTTATGAAAAGTCAACAAAAAAATGTCAGTTTTACCACCAGGGGCCTTACCACGACCTCTTATCGTGATTCAATTACAGGAACGTTTTAACGTTTCAGCGACTATTTGTACAATGACGTACCTTATTGTCATGACAATAAGGTACGGTACGGTACGGTATGACGTCATTGCACAAAAAGTAGCTGAATCGTTAAAACAAAATTGCTATAAGAGGTGGTGGTAAGCCCCCAGTTCGTTATATTGCTTCCATTGAAAAGAGTCGCCAAGAAACTCAAAACTTACTCTTTTCAGTAGAAAAATAAAAATTGTGTAGGTATCTTTCGCACGACTGCAACACAATGTGAGTAGGCAGCAGTATTGACACTTCCTTCTTCTTGACACTAGTAGTAATTTAATATTATCACACTAAGAGCCGGGCCCCACTTGCGCGCTGCGCTGCGCTGCGTCGTCGCAAGATTTTGTACTGGCACATCCCCCTCCCCCGCTTCGTCGCTCGCCCGCTGACACTTTGATCCGTTGCGACGACGCAGCGCAACGCAGCGCAGCGCGCAAGTGGGGCCCGGCTCTAACTCAGCTGGCTCGCTCAGCTAGCTTAGTGAGCTGTGCATGTCTACTTCCAATTTACATTAAAATAATTATTTTTATAAAAAAAAAAACAAACCGACTTCAAAAAAACCTGGATCACTAAAAAGCCTGAAATAATATTTCTATTACCACCTCTGCTTACCCCTTCGGGAAAACCAGACGTGATGGTGTGTTATCGAGTATTTGGGGTCGGTGCCAATCTATCTTCTTACTTTTGTAGTAGGTAGACTTGGCATACCAAGATTGGCACCGACTCCAAATACTCGATAACACACCATCACGTCTGGTTTTCCCGAAGGGGTAAGCAGAGGTGGTAATAGAAATATTATTTCAGGCTTTTTAGTGATCCAGGTTTTTTGAAGTCGGTTTGTTTTTTTTTTATAAAAATAATTTTATTTCACGATTTTTAGTGGCGCCATACCAATGAACATTTTGGCATATTGAACCGTATGAAGTAAGCCCAATAAAAGGTAACTGCTGTAAATCTTTGAGGAATTCCCTCGACTGTCTATGGTCTCCATCATTAGACCTGTAATGGCACTTATAACCCATATGGGTGTAAAGTTCTCTGCAATACAAATGAATCAAGCCCAAACACCAGGTAATTGCTGTAAATCGTTGAGGAGTTCTCTCGACTGTCTTTTGACTCCACCATCAGACCCTTAATGACAGTCACAACCCATCTAGGTGTAAAGTTCTCATCAATACAAATTAATGAAGCCCAAACACAAGGTAGCTACTGTAAAACGTTGAGGAGTTCCCTTGACTGTCCTTCGTCTTCATCATCAGACCCCTAATGACAGTCACAACCCATCTAGGTGTAAAGCTCTCATCAATACAAATGAATCAAGCCCAAACACAAGGTAGCTACTGTAAAACGTTGAGGAGTTCCCTTGACTGTCCTTCGTCTTCATCATCAGACCTCTAATGACAGTCACAACCCATCTAGGTGTAAAGATCTCATCAATACAAATGAATCAAGCCCAAACACAAGGTAGCTACTGTAAAACGTTGAGGAGTTCCCTTGACTGTCCTTCGTCTTCATCATCAGACCCCTAATGACAGTCACAACCCATCTAGGTGTAAAGTTCTCATCAATACAAATTAATCAAGCCCAAACACCAGGTAATTGTTGTAAGTCGTTGAGGAGTTCCCTCGACTGTCTTTCGGCTCCATCATCAGATCGACTCCAGACCTTCATAAAATAGTAGTGCTTTAAAATACTTAATGAAAAAAATAACAAACGCACTAGTTGCTCCTACGATTTTCGAAGGTTCCCCTCGATTTCTCTGGGATGCCATCATCAGATCCTGGTTTCCTTATCATGGTACCACCGCTGGGATATCTCCTTTCCAACAAAAAAAGAATCATCAAAATCGGTTCATAAACGACGAAGTTATCCGCGAACACACATAAAAAAAAAAATATATATATACGGTCGAATTGAGAAACCTCCTCCTTTTTGAAGTCGGTTTAAAAAAGGTAGATGTTGAAAACAATAGCTTTGGTGTGATTCCTTCCGAGCTAAAACTGTAACTTAACTCAGTGTAAACTAACTAAATTTTTCCAAACTTCTAAACCAGAAGCCTACGCTGAAGCCACTAGACCAATCAGCGTTTTACAAAAAAAATTTTAGTATTTTTCTTATTCCATTGGGAAATACAGAAGTCCGTCCACATCATTGGAATGTTTGAAACTGTTATTTTGTGTGATCCTTAAATTTAGTATATTCCCACGGGAGACATACATTTTCCCGGGTAAAGCTGCCTTCTTTGCGGTGCCCTCAAAACATATACATTCGCTTGATTTACTTGAAGCGTGAACATGTATGATACAAACAGTATACTTGTTCATTTTTGTCAAGAGAATATTTCATAAGCGAAGTAAATGTAAGTTTATTTATGGAAGAAACGAGAAATATAATTTCTGCGATCCCGGTCATGTGTTCTTAGAACTCGTAGGCACTGATAGGTTAAGATGTGAATATACTCTATTATTAGATATTATATCGTAGAGATTATTTACTCATTTCGAGAATCTAGGCATAAGTAATCCCCAAAAAGGCCTTAGTACTGGTAGTCATGAGTGATTAGTCTACATTATACAGACATACATTATAATATTATAAACTATACAGACTTAACGTTATCGAATTTTAACCCACAATAAAACTTTATATAAACTCTTTTTATTGCTCGATGCGAACATTGCGCGTCAATGCAATCTTTTTAAATCGATTCTTTTGATAGAATTTAATTAAAACTCGGGTCCACAATGTAACTGAATACGATGGAGTACGTTCCCATGGCGACGGCGTCGGCGACAGCGACACGCGACACCGTGCGACAGGCTGCGCTTGTCGCGGGCGACCGCGCGTCAAGCATGGCCGCGCGCGTCTTGACGCTTACGAAATTAAATATGTACCTATGCTTTTAAGGTTTTAGTAAATACATATTAGTTAAGTTACGAAAGTAGTTAATGCACTTATTAAATACGAGAAGTACAAGTCAGGAGGTGCGTCCAGATGCCTCGCATACCTCACCCGAGTACTACAAATAATGTTATAAACTTTATGTATATGCGTTCCGACGCCATAACTGAGTGCTCGTGCTTGGCATGATGTAGATGTATCCATTGACTGCGTCCAAAAAAGACGAGCGGCATTCTTGAGTAATAATTTTATAACATTTCAGACTTCGAAACTGATTGTTCGGGCGTGTCGCTCACCTCTTGTAGACGCAGTCAATGCAGTGAACTGTCATGCATGATGACACCATATTCTGAGGAGACTAATGAAATGACAACAACTTTATACAGACTAGTTCGTAAAAGTATTCATAATATGGAAAGAATGGTCAGACCATTATGGAACTTAACCGCTTCTCAACTCAATATAATAACAAATATCGCTACAATAGCTGTATGGTTTAAATTAAGCTATCAAATCAACTATGTTACTACTCCACCAAGCCAACTAGGAGCCTGTCAAATGTGACGTCACCCGCAATAAAAAGGCAGTGACGGTGGTGTGCGGGAAGCCGCAGGCGACGCGGGTGTGCGAGCGGTATGCGGGCGGGGAAGGCGCATTCCATCCGAGCTCCTAGTTGGCTTGGAAGAGTAGTAAGAGCAAACTTGAGAATTGTTTTGCAAAGTCACTATTTAGTTATATTTTTTAAAACATCAACTCATCATATCATCATATTTGTTATCATCTTCTGTGTCTCAAGGAATGTGGTTGTTCCAGTCCCGACGGCGCAGGCGCAGGGTGTGCTCGGCAAGAAGGCGGCGCTGCCGTGCGACATCCAGCCGCTGGCCGCCGAGGACCACGTGTCCATGGTGCTCTGGTTCAAGGAGACCGACGGTGAACCACTTTACAGGTACACTGAACCCTAACCCTAAAATGTATAGAAAGTTATGGTCGACTTTCACTGGCATTACAAATCACTTTTTACACGACTGCCCAAAAAAAGGAGTGTATATGTGTTTAGGGTTCATGTATGTTTATTTGTTTGTATGTATGTATGTGAGATTCTTTATTCCACCATAACTTATAAATGCCTGAACGGATTTGGATGTATGGGGTATCGTTAGAATCCTTATATCATTCCGGGTAACACTGGGTATTTATTTTAAAAAAAAATCAATATGGCGGCATTATGGTACAATTTTCAAATGTGTAAAAATCTTTTTTTCTTCCATTATTACAATATGGGGTATCAAATTGAAGGTCTTGATGAGCATATTCCAAAACTGTAGAATTTATAGGCATCATTTAACATAGGTAGGGTGTACATGCAAAACAAACATTTCATTTTTGGCTGCTGTCACTAAAATGCATAAAATTAAAATAAATAATTAATTAAAAATTAATTCCGAGAAGTGCTTTTTAAATCCATTGTAAACTGGCTAAAATCTCTAAAAAGGCTGTAAGATTGTAGCAGCTAAAGATTATTGATAAGTTACAGTTATTCTCTCGTTAATAAAACGTCTACGTTATCACTACTTACTACTGGTTACTTGGAACCATTATACGACCAAGTAGCTCTACATTCAACACAAGGCGACAAGGTTCACCACCTGTCACGTTGGGTTCTGACTATCTGGTGAAACGTGGGCTTTGAGTTGGTGAATACCTCCACAATGTGGTGGTGTATGGTGTATGGCACTCAAGCCTCTGATTACCCCCGAATGGGGATAAAAGTCGTGACGTTACATCATTAGCTACATTCGTATGATTTACTAATTGATAGCTTCTAAGTTCCAAGTTGAAATAAATCTTTTATCAGCTATAATACCTATAATAAATATAGTTTTTCTTGCAATTCCGTGCGTGTAGAGTAAAACATTTTTTTGGCAAACACTGAACGCGTATGTCTAATATTCAAACTGGTATCAATGTGGCTTTAGTGTACCTCACTTTTCTTTATTTTTTCGTTATTAACAAGCAAATAACTATACCGCTGAGATATCGAAAACCACAATATAAGGAGAGCACACTCGTCTCGATTGTACGCTAAAAGCAACGGATTGATTCCTACAGCAACGGATTGATTGCTACAGCATCGATAGTGCACGAGGCGAGGCTAATAACAGCGCGAGCGAAAGGCGCAACAGGGAACTGAGACTTTTTTAAATGGAGTGATCGGCGATGTCTGTGGTATTGAATATTTTACGACCATGTTGTTGAGGTTATACAAAACATGTATATTTCCTAGATATCACGTGAAGCAGTATTTGTTAGATTGCACTTCACGTAACTACTGTATTATCAACAAATTCAAAGTCTGACGCAAGATCTGGGGAAATCGTTTATTGATTGTTTTTTTAATTTCATAAGTAGTTACGTTCATTATGTTCATATGTATGTATGTATGGTATGTTCATTTTTCTAGTGGTGGATTAATAAAGAGTTATCTATCTATCTACGTATTTTAATTTATTACACTTCCCTCTGGGGTCAATAATACTATAAATAAAATTTAAAAGACTCCGTGACTTCTAATCTTTGGGGTATCAGTTACTTTGCGATACTGACTGCTTCGAATATTGCTATATCGTTAAAAGCCTTCAGCACTTGATCATGTAGTCACTTTCCTCTTTCCCCACAGCTATGACGTCCGCGGCCGGCTGGCCACGCAGCCCAAGCTCTGGTCGTCGTCATCAGGGTTCGGCACGCGCGCCTACTTCCGCGCAGCCGCCACCCCAGCGGTGCTGTTCGTGGACAACGTGGGCTCCACAGACGCGGGGGTCTACCGCTGCAGGGTGGACTTTAAGAACTCCCCGACTAGGAATTTGAGGGTCAACTTTACAGTCATCAGTAAGTACTTTAGTGCTTTATAACATCTTCAGCATTGTTTAGATGCCCCCGCAATGCACGCTATTAGCACCAGTGTTGCCAGATGACCATGTGAGTTTCCCCCCAAATTTCATAAAAATCCCCCCGAAAATTTGCTTTTTGAGTAAAAATCCCCCAAAACAGTTTTTACTCATTTGAAATTGCATTTTTTTTAAATTTCAATTTTATTTTTATACAAAAACATAAATAGGTACTCTTTCAATAACTTCGTCACAAAACGATATCGAACTAATTGAATTAATATAAAAAACTTTATTACTGAAAATAAGTAGGTTTTGATCTTCCGTGTTTATTTTCCCCCCGAAAATCCCCCCAAAGAATCTGTCTCCCCGAATCTCCCCCCAAAGGCGAAAAAAGCCCATGAATTTGCAGGGAATCCCCCCCATCTGGCAACACTGATTAGCAGGCTTAGGTGTCATCTCATTCGATAGCCTTTTAATATTTTATTTGAGGTTCTCCTGATAGCAGTGATAGCCGATTGGTTAAGCACGCGCTTTGCGGGCTTAAGGTCCAGGGTTCAAACTCCGGCTCGCACCTCTGGGTTACTCGAAATCTATGTGTGAATCATAACTTTAATATTATGATTACACTTGCTTACGGTGAAGGAAACATCGTGAGGAACCTGCATGTTTTAAAAATCTAACAAATTTTTGAAAGACGTGAAATCCATCAACCCGCACTGGGCCAGCGTGGTAGATTATGGCAGGCCCGTGCATTGAGGGGAGGCCCGTGCCCAGGAGTGGTACGTTAAAATGGCTAATATATTTTTTTCTCCTGATAAAAACAGAGCCAATGGAGACTATAAAAAAAACATCGGACTTCATAAACAAAACTTAAAATCTGACCAATGGTCATAAACTTACTTGGAATGATACCAGGACCTGATATTGTTTTTAAGATATTAAACTGATCTAATAACGGTAATAACAGTCAAACAATTCGAATAGAACTTGATTTAAACACCATAAAGATAATAGAAGATTTAAGAGGTATACTTGCGATTGATTTTAATTGTAATTTGAAGATAATGGGGTAGTAATTCTGTTAATAGATATAAAGAGAAATCTGAAGACGTGATGCTAACAACCTTTTCCGTTAATTATTATTTATTTTGTTATCCTTCTTTACGCTTTAACGGTTCAATCGATTATGACGATCTGACGAAAATTTGTGTACAGATGTTAAGTGTAGTATAGTCTGAATATAAGTATAATTTCTTATTTTTTTAACGCACATTATCCCACTGCTGGGCAAAGGTCTCCCCCAATGCACTCCACATGCCTCTATGTCGGGCCTCTTCCATCCATCCCTTAATATAACAGTCGAGGTCATCACGCCATCTTTTGCTGGGTCGACCACGACGGCGACGCGTGACGTCCGTTACCTAAGGGCGTACTCTGTTTCAAACGAAAACGAAATTTTGGACGAAATTCGCGTAGTTCCCACTACGTTTCTCATTCCTTCCTATATTTCTTACGAACGAACATAGTTTGACGTCTTCGTCGTCATCGAATCTAAACGTCAAACAATTTTCGTTAGTAAGAAATGTCGGAATGCATGAGAAACGTAGTAGGAAATACGCGAAATTTCGTCCGAAATTTCGTTTTCGTTTGTAAAAGAGTAGGCCCTCTGGTACCTATCCTGTGCATTTAACTTCTTATAGATTTTTTTTTCATCGGTAAAGTAGCATAAAAGATAATGTTGAAAAATCTATAATGTTATATGTAGTGAGGAAAGAAAAGAATGCGGACAAAGTGGAGCGAAAACTGTTTGAAGCTTTTTTATTATAAGAACTCGATAGGTAAGGATTTATGAGCAATTCAATGATCGGAGAGCGGAAAACGACTTAATTTATTAGCATCCCTCTCTACAATTTTTGTTTGGAGGGGAAAATCTCTATAAGACTATTACTTACGTTCCAATACACCATGTATTATTTCTATCTATAAAAATCTAAATATGTATTTAAATTGATCAAAGTAATTACTTAGTCTCATAACTTCCCCTTCACGAAATACGAAAATAATATTATTCTTGGAAGGAATCCTAAACGAACGATTCAAAGGATTTATTTATTTCACGGGCTAGTGTGGTCAATTATATGAATGTATTTGTAATTATTGTATATTATTTGTGTGACAAAGGTGGTTAACAAGCGTACGGCCCGCCTGATGTTAAGCAGTTACCGTAGCCTATAGATGCTTGCAATACCAAAGGCATCGCTCGCACGTTGCTGATGTGAAGCGGAGTGGGAGAGAGGGAGAGGAATGGGGATTGGGCTTCCAGCTCTCTCACTAATCATGCGAAACGCAGCAGTAATAGTTACTTTACACCGATCTGCTGCGAAAGGGTGAGTGGTACTACCCGGGATCGAACCAGCCCGTATACAGGGTGGTGACGACATAGTGACAATAAATTAAAACTAGACCCCTGCTAGTCAATCACAACACATTAAAATTATAAAATTAGGTTTACATCAAAGTCCAAAATTTCAAATATAAAAAAAAAATAGTCTAAACCAAACACAACACCCTTTATAAACGTCTACCAACCTCATAGACTGACCTGTCAGTACAAGCGTGGCAACATCGCTTCGGTGTCGGTGTTTTTAGCGGTATCTTTGTAGGCGTAAAGTTTAAATTGTCAAAATAAAAAAGCAATCCCGTGGCAATACCTTTAAATATAATTTATTAATATTTTATGTGCGAACTACTAATGTGATACTCAGTATGTGGTTTCAATTATTGTCATGATGTCGTCACCACTCTGTATACTAAGTTCAAGGTTCTGTTCAGTAAACGGTATAAAATTACATGTATAACATTAATAAACGGAATGAACACACGATCCCAGTAGTCCGGCCCATTCGGATCAATAGATCTGGATCTAAATCCCAACAGAGCGTCCCATCACTATTTACACGAGTTATCTAAATTTTACGGTCGTATTTTACGCAATATGTATTGCCCCAGCATCGATCTATGTTGAACGGCCTAGAGTTTGCCTTTAGGGACGGCGGCCATTTGTCCCACCCGAAACTAACGTTGGAGAAATAAAAATTGCGAGAAATTCTATTTTATCAGTTTTCTGACCTTGCAAATGGCTGTTTAGAAGTTGTATCGTATGTCTTAGTGTAAACTAGAGTTGTAAAATATTGGTCTAGGGGCTGCAAACTGTATTCGCTAAATGGAAAATTGAAAACAATTTTGACACACGCATTTGATATTTTCTCGACATATTTTTAATGTTACTGAAATTGGATCTAAAAAATATAAATAAATATCCTGGGATTATTTTTTTTACACAAGGCTACCTGATCCCAAACTAAGCAGAGCTTGTACTATGGAAACCAGATAACTGATCTACTTGGATTCTACTTTGTATCATTCTTCAAGTGCCAATATTATAACCATACCAGATAGGTACATACTATATAACAAATAACAATTATTTTACGATTACCATTTTGTGGCGATATAAGGTTTTCAATACAATAATTATGGCGAGTTATTACGACGATAAACAATGACCTTAAATTTATATAGACGGGTTCCCTTCATACCAAACAACGTTCAAAATGCGGCTAACTAGAGACCTGTCAACGCTTTCGTCGGCAACACGAGACTGTGCTCTGGTTTGCCAATTATCCAAGTTTTAACGTGCCACTTTCGTCCGTATCTATCGTTGTTGTATTTTATTACACGTAACAAAGAACTCAACAGTTATCAGGTTGTATAGGCATACCATATTTCCTTTGACCGACACAGTCCCAATGAATCTATGATAAACTACACCAAACATTTTCGCTATACATGCTCGCTAAAGTATTGGAATTTACATTAACATTCTATCAAACAGCATTACCAACGCGACATGTTTAACTAATGGCGTCAAAATCGCGTCGTCACCGAGCATTGTTTGTCTGAACAAACACGCCATGATTAGTCGTCGTGAACACCGAACAAATAGCGATCAGCTAAATTAATTATGTGACTATGAATACCGCAAGACGGCTTGATTAATTTAGATATTAAAGCTTTTTATGGGCTTCAAGTGGTGGTGGCGTGGTATTGGATATTATCCAATTCCTATTTTTAAGACGGGGACAGCAGCTAACGCGGCATTTTTGGAGGCTATCTCCTCTTAGACGAGTGGAGTAAAAATTTTGAAATAAATATCACCGTATTAACTGAACCCTCATCTTTAAAAAATAAGCAGGAAAAAAGTACTTTATGTTCTTTTTCTATGTGAAAAAAATTATCTAAATGAAGCTGTTTTTGTCTTAAAATTTCTATCTCCTTATAAACGGCTTGGAATTTTTTATTATTTTTTTCGCCAAAAGATAGAGAAAGATAAAACCTAAAAAAATTAAGATCGATTTTGGTGATGCAATAGGTTTTCACGTCACAATTAATGATTTTCGATATTTTCGCAAAAAAAGTGGGCGGGGCTAGTGCGCTCTCGACCAATCCAGACGGCGGAAACGCGCGGTGGGGAAGCGGGGCCTTAAAGTATAAATTTCTAGTTTCTTACCAGCTCTTATCAGTGGAAGCCGCATTTCAAACCGGCGAAACCAGTGATCACTAAAATTATCATCGTGAATTTATCTTTAGACAGGCCCGTTAGCGTGGTTGGCGCGGAGGCGCCTTTCACGCTGCAGGTCGTAGGTTCGATGGGACATGCATTTGTGTGCATGAACATGTCTGTATGTCCGGAGTCTGGGTGTATATGTATATTAAGTATGTATTTACAAATAAAAATTTAGTAATATCAGTTATCTGGTTTCCATAGTACAAGCTCTGCTTAGTTTGGGATCAGGTAACCGTGTGTACTAAAATGTCCCAGGATATTATTTATTTTATTTATTTTATCTTTATAAATCGCAAATTCTTGGCTGTCAACATTTTGTCGGCCTAACAACTGGTAACAGATAGCGATTCACGAATAACAATAAATAATTCAAGAAGACAATTTTGGAGACCATGGTTTTCCTGATTAATAGTTAGCAGACTTGGGACCATGATTATTCTACTAATTTTCCGTGGTAGGTACCATTTAATTATACTTATGAGTTTTTTGTTGTAAACATAATTTAAAAAAATGTATTTCTAATAAATAATGGTTCTTTTAAACTGCATGACTGTATTTTTTTTTATAATTACAAAAATGATTTTCAGTTTGTAGTTCGTACGTATATCATTCGAATCCAATTATGTTCAGGGTTTATAAACGCTTGCCACGGTTAAGCCGTTCGCAGACATAACAGAACGCCGCACAATAGTAGTTGGAACCGCAACATGCATAATTAAGAGCGTTTAACGTGTAAATATTGGTTACGTATTGTATAGATGGCTTAATTTAAATTACGTATGGTGTGATTTGGATGTGAGGACCAATAACGCGCGTCGTAGAGTTGCGGTGGATCACAGAGTGAGACTACTATGAAGTCTTTGGAGAAGGCTTGTCCTTGGCAGTGGACTCCGGTATATGGAAGAATAACTACTTTAAATAATTGATGGAATCAGGCGTAACTTTGCGGAAATCCATTGTTAAACAATTATAGAGAGGGACCCACCACTCACCCTCGGAATTGTCAACCTCTAATATTATAAACCAAATGAATTGATCGATAATAGAAGAAGCCAACAAGACCTAACTCCCTGTCAGTCGAGAGTATGTCTGTCATGAGTCATGGACCCTAACAATTAGGATTAGGATTTATTTAGGATTCGCTTTGTCTGCGAAGAATTGATAATTGTTAGGGTCCATGACTCATGACCGACATACTCTCGACTGACAGGGAGTTAGGTCTTGTTGGCTTCTTCTATTATCGATCAATTCATTTGGTTTATAATATTGGAGGTTGACAATTCCGAGGGTGAGTGGTGGGTCCCTCTCTATAATTGTTTAACTACTTTAATTTGCTTGCCGAATGACTGACGTCTGCCGTAGGTACTAGTGACGAAGTGCTTGTTCACTTAGATTCTGACTCATTCTGAATACCACCTTTTACTATCGTGAACAATAGAATGACAACTGTGGAGTCAACAGCAAGTGTCTTCGAGTACAGATGTTACTATCAGCTACCAACCAACTACCACTAGTTACTACCAACTAGGCTGTATAATATTGTTATTTAATTCAAACGAATATTTTCATAAAATATTTGCTTGTACAGGATGTGCATCGTTCTGTGAAGCATTCTTCATGCACCTGAACCGATAGGATTGAACTTCTCGTGCTCCTCAACTGGCTCGGATTTCAGACGATTTTGTTCGAATTCTTCACTCTCTGAATATTTTAATAGACAGGTGGTCAGTCGTAATTCAGCCTGTTGGAACGTTGGCTACTATTGAATGTATCAAAGCTATGCTAGTGCAGGAGACAATAGAATACATATAGTTTCACTAGAAGAGATTAATTCGATTCAAAATAGGCCAAGCTTGTATATTGGAATCTGATATTGAAAAAAATTAAATGTACTTAATAATAAAAGGTACTTATTGAGAAAAAACTTCTTCAGCTACATTTGTGGAAAATACGTATCTAATAAAGAGATCTGCATTGTATTGTAACTAAGTACACATTACTAATTAATAAAGAATAATATTATGTACAACAAAATAATAAAAAGAAAACAAAAAGAAAATATAATCTATAGGTACATTACCTAATAAAAATTGCTCAACAATCCCCCTCCGATGTCCGGCGGCAGGGTGCCCAGAACGCTGGCAGCATTGCCACGTTGGATGGCAATGCTGATATGCTGACCAAAATATGTGCGAGCGCTCTGGTCGCCCGAAGTCTCCACCAGACGTTTGGAGATCTCTTTAAACATCCGGTGGGCCCCGGGCCCCCACGGACCCAATGTTTCTACCCCAAACGCCTCAAATATGTAGCCTGCGCTCAGGCAACTATAAGAGATTAATTTTGTTCATGATTGCAAACAATAAATTGTAATATAGATGGGCTTGGAATTGAGTACCTACCTATACCTAAAGGGCCTTGTGGAAATTATATAGAAGGCAAAGAATAGGCAGAGTTTATTCCGTATTACCGACGGTTACAGTAAATACTGGGATAATGCCGCTAGAAGCAAGATTTCCCGGAAAACAGAACAGAAATATACTAAGAAAACTCCCAGACACAGATACATATTTACCTTATGCCGGGGATCTATCGTGTGTACTTCAATTTCAGCCGTCGTAACTCGGCTGAAATAAAACTGAATTGGCGAGCGTTTTATAAAACATTTTTCTCATAAACCGAGAGACACGTACAGCCTTTTGTGTTTCATTATAACCTGTGCGATCAAAGAACTTTTCAATTTCTATAAACGTCCGCCGAAATACCTTTGCCGGCAGACATTTACAATCATTCCCGAAACGAAATTAGTTCCGGGAACGTTCTACGAGTCCATTCCGAGTTCGGGAGGAATAATGGAATATTAAAAATATATCGCGCTCGTTTGCGCTTTAGTGTTCCGTATCAAAATTGAATATCGTCAAACAAACAAATAGAATGGAATTTATTATGTACCGAGCGATTTCCATCCGATTATAATACTTTATCCAGCCAATATCGATTGTAAATATTGTATGTGGCAAAAAAGGAGCATACATTAGGGATTTACTGCGTTCAAAATGCGAACACGCACGTCTTTGTCCGCTGTCAAAGTAGGATGTCTACGGCGCAAGGCGACAGTCTAAGTACTATCATATTATATACTTATTCCCAAATTTAAAGAAAGTGACGATGGACTTATAAATCACTCGCATTACAAATCACTTTTGTTCCCACAAATGCTTTGTAAAACCATTCTAAAATGGTTAAAATCTCTATAAATTTGGCGGTTAGGCTCCGCACGTGAAGTACTGTCAGTTGTGTCTAACGAAAATTTGACTTTGTAGCTTACAAAAAACTTTTGTATATTCGACATCATAGGAACTGGATGTGAACAATGATACGGAACACTCGAGCGCCAGTATAATAATTATATACTTGGCTACCTTTTACATAATTGAATTTTTTTATTTATCCCGAACCAGTGTTTCGGATGCTTGAAAACTGAAAACTTTGAAGTGTGTACTTTGTATACAATTATGTAAATGCTCATTGCAGGGAGATATCTCCTTCGTTTTGTTTAAAAAGCAAACATGGTTTAGCGGGCCGAATAAGATAAAATTCTGTAAATTAAGTTACAAGCTTTCGGAGCGGACTTATCAGAAAGCGTTGAACTTTCTGAGATGGAAAGAAAAACAAACTGGATCAACTGCTTGATCTACGGACGTACCTTTAATACTGATTCTTATTTAAATATCCCAAGACCCTTGTCAGTGTAGCTGATGGATCATTCTTTCTCTTTATGATCTGGCATCAACATTATCTTAAATCTGGGTTATCCTTAGTCTCATCCAAGCTTTCCTTAGTTTCCTTCTATCTATCAGTCTAAATGTTTTTATAAAGGTGTCATGTCCATAAGAGGGATCTTTTACACCTACTTGCAATAAAATTAGTCTGTACTGGAGAGTTTATTTAAAACCAGATTATCTACCCGCGGTTCTACCTGAGTGGGATAAAAACTAGCCTATAACTGTATTTTATATGGTTATAAATAGATATCTATCTACTTACTTATACAGTAGGTATACTTACACGCCTACCTACGGGGGTAAATTTTGATGTCTTGCCCAAAAGCACAAAACTACAATTAAGAGCTTAAGAAAGAATGCCGGAACGGCCCCTTGTTAAGAGTTTCCCCAAGTTGACTTTTACAACTGTTGGCTTTTCTTTGATGTACCCTACTTACACTTTCTTTGCAACATGGCTTGTAGATCAGAAGGCATTGGGCTAGTATAGTGGTGGAGAAGAGGAAGGCCCATCAGAACTTTATCTACCCATGATGTCTGAAGTAATACAGTATCTAATGTCCTTTGAGAATTAATCCGCTTTAGTTTTTATAGGGACTGCAGCTCATATATTGGCTGGTTCGACTGAAGTAGTACTAACCTCTCACAGAAGATCAGCGTAAAGTCTATTACAGCTGCGTTTCGTACGATAAGTAAGAGAGCCGGAAGCACAAACACCTCCCTCTCCCTTTGTCCCACTCTCCCCTTTAGGTCAGCAAGGTGTGAGCGATTATCAGGCGAGTCTTACGCTTGTTTGTCACCTTAGTCATATAAAAAAATATAGATTTGGATCTATGCATTTCAAGACTGATATCAAAATCTAAAAAGCACATACCTACTTCGTTTCTGTTGCGTTTTTCAGTATTCAAACTGTTTTCAGGCGTGGCTTCAGTTTGAATGATGGGTAGTCGAGTGCAGCGGGCGGGCGGGCGGCGCGGGCGGGCGGGCGGCTTGCGGTTGCAAAGCCTGATGTGCACGACCGGTCCGTTTGAATGCACGCGAGTCATGCGATACAAATAATTATGATAAGAGCAACCTTTATAGAAGTATTTTTGAAAAAAAAAAAATGTTGCCATCAAATCTTTTAAACAATAAACCTAGAATTTCGCGACTCGATAGATGAGACAATTTATAACCTAAAACTTATACTGAAAACCTCAATAATCATACATACACATCATAGGCGAATAACCAGAAGATTCACATTCCAGAATCAGACCGGAAAAGTAATTTAACAAAACATTAAAGTTAATTTACAGACATCCTTTCGTGAAATACGAACGTTTTGTAAGCTAGTTTCCATCCCGTTTGGCTACACGAAAGTACTTTGCAAAGGACAATTTCCTTATGCCGACCGTGTCCTTTCTGTCCCTAACTAGTTGAGCGATTAAATTTAACTTCTGGGTAGGTTTTTTGGGCCCATACGTGAACGAATTTCTTATTATTTCGGACATCAAGAGGGTTCGGTGGGATAAGCGGGTTATGTTTTGCGGTGTGGGTTTTAAAGGTCGCAATTTTGTTGAGTGCACGTCTAGTGACGTCAGGGATGGCATGAGTTTAGTGTTTGGCAAGCCTTAGTCCTTTTGTCCTTCGAGTAACATTTTAATAAAACGATTAGTCTCGAAATTAGATATTGCAGGGTGGTTTACGCATTACGTCAAATATGTCGCTTGTTCGCAACATATTAATAATAATAATAATTTAGCCCTTTTAACGTCCCACTGCTGGGCACGGGCCTCCCCTCAATGCGAGGGGGATTCAGGCCATAATCCACCACGCTGGCCCAATGCGGGTTGGTGGATTTCACATGTCTAAAGACATGCAGGTTTCCTCACGATGTTTTCCTTCACCGTAAGCAAGTGATAATCATATTAAAGTTATGATTCACACATAGATTTCGAAAAATCCAGAGGTGTGAGCCGGGGTTTGAACCCATGACCTTAAGCCCGCAAGACGCGTGCTTAACCAATCGGCTACCACTGCTTTTTCGCAACATATTAATTCTCGTTATTTATTTTATTTTCGTTTACAATGTTAAGATTAACGCATCTAGAAATTAAAATAAGCTTATAGATGATGAACTTGCAACTCCGTCTAATAGATACTCACATTCCACACTCTATTTCTTTAGAAAAATTATATTTTTCACTTTGTAATATTTGAATTTAGCAACATAAAAAAAATACTGCTCGAATATACCAGTTTTGTAAAAATAACCGCAATAAAAGTAGCTGTGAGTTCAAGTTCAATACATACCTACTGTGTTAAGATAGTCTAGTATCTACTTAGAAACAAAATAATCTGTGATCATAATCTACCAAAGTGTGTACAAAAAATATTTTTGTATATCGTACGTGCTTTCTCAAACATACATCTTAAATAATGAGCTTTATAATTAATGCGAGACAAAAACGGAGACAACGCCGGCGAAACCGCGAGCGTGTCGCTAACGGAAAACTAGGATTATGTTACGACTAGGAACGAGAAATATAATATTTAGGAACCCAAGAATCTGGTACAAGTAATGAAATATTACTTATCGCTTTATTCAAGACAAGGCTATTGATAGTAGCTTCATTAAGTTTCTTCAGAGTTTACAAAGAGAATTTATTGTTTAACTAAAACAGTGTAAGAATAAAGAAATTATAGACAGTTTTATTAAACTACGTCTTTTTAGAGTAACTAAATAGGCACTTAATTGCGGAAAAAACACAATTTTATTTTTGTTCTAAGCTTGTTAATTATTCATAAAGACACAAATAGTGAACTAATACAATTACACATTATACAGGGTGATGACGACATAGCGACAATAAATTAAAACACGATCCCTGCTAGTCAATCACAACACATTAAAATTATAAAAGTCCAAAATTTCCAAAATGCGGAAATAGTCTAAACGAAACACAACATCCTTTATAAACGTCTACCGACCTCATAGACTGATCTGTGAGTACAAGCGTGGCAACATCGCTTCGGTGTCGGTGTTTTAGCGGTATCTTTATAGGCGTAAATTTAAAATAGTCAAAATAAAAAAGCGATGCCGTGGCAATACCTTTGAATATAATTTAATAATATTTTATGTGTGAACTACTAATGTGATACCCAGTATGTGGTTTCAATTATTTTCATGATGTCGTCACCACCCTGTATAAGTATAATGAAAGTTAGAAGCTTTTTATTGAACGAGCTTACAAGGGGAAATAAGTTCGGAGAAGCACAATTTCAATGGAAATACTTAAGTATTACTTTAATGGCATAGTTCAAAAGCCGTCTCTGTGGCAACGAGGCCGACTTAATTAACTTTTAATTGGCTAAGCTTTCTTGACAGGTTGGTTGATGAACACCGTTTGAAATGTGTTTTTCTGTAAATATTGACAGTTTCCGTGTTATTGTACGTTTGACAAGATAAAATGCGTAATAGTACAAAAGGTATATTTAAGATGTATCCTACTTTACAAGATTAGGTAGTAAAACAATTCATTCACGTGATTATTTTTTCTATAATAGCTTCTTCTAGCAGCTATTTGCTAGCGGCGAGGGAAAACATCGTGAGGAAACCTACCTATCCCTCGGGATTAGGTAATAGTCAGTTCCTGTATACACGGCGACAAGGTTCACCACCCGTCACGTTGGGTTCTGACTATCTTGTGAAACGTGGGCTTTGAGTTGGTTAATACCTCCACAATGTGGTGGTGTATGGCCACTCAAGCCTCTGACTACCCCCGAATGGGGATAAAAGTCGTGACGTTACATAATAGCTTCTAGTTTAACAGTAGCTCTATCTATCACTCTACTATTAGATTACACGTTCGCTAGAGTAAAATATGTGTATGGCAAATGGTTAGATCCTCTGATAGACGATAGAGGCATTGAAAGTGCAAAAATCATTGTATAACAACATACCCGTGTCTATAAACAAGTAATTACTTGTTATCAAGTAAATTCGTATCAAAAAACCTGTTTGACAATCCCGTTTTGTCGGATTCCCTATGGTTTAGATTCAGCCTTCCACGCTTCAGGTCGTAGGTTCGATTCCTACGGGACATGCATTTGTGTGCATGAACATGTCTGTATGTACCGAGTCTGGGTGTAATGTATTTACCAACAAAAAGTAGTATATGTAGTAACTAGCTTTTGCCCGCGACTTCGTCCGCGTAGACTTCAAAATAATAAAAAAACCGGGCAAGTGACTTAAGACTTTTTAGTACTTTTTAGTGCGCCAGGGTTTTTTAAGTCAGTATTTGCTTTTTTATAAAAATAATTTTATTTCACGATTTTTATTGGAGCCATACAAACCTTATTTCGGTACCTAATTCGGTGAATGCGTGTTTTGGTAGGTAGGTATATAGAGCCAAAATCCCAAATCCCCCTCCCCTTCTCCACCCCTTTTCCTCCCCTCTCTTCCTTCTGCTCCCTCCCCCTCCATTTCCCTTTCCCTTTCCCCTCCCCCTTCCACTTCCCCCTACCTTACGTCTTCCCCTTCCTCCCTCACCTACCCTATGCATACTAAGTTTCAAGTCAATCGGGTACAAACATATTTTTCTGCCGTACTTTTCTACCTTTAGTTTCCCCCTTTTGGGTGTTGATTTCCGAAATGATTTTTTATGGGATCAAACTGAAGTAGTACCTACCATATTCAGCTCGGCTTATACCCCAATTATTTAAAATGAATAATCATAACCAATCTCGAGATATGGATGACTAAACATTCGCAGACCCCGCTCTCCCCTTTTCCTTCAAAATAATAAAAACGCTGAAACCCCAGTCTGATTATTTAAAATGAACAATCATAACCAATTTCGAGATATGGATGACTAAACATTCGCTGACCCCGCTCTCCCCTTTTCCTTCAAAATATTAAAAACGCTGAAACCCAAGTCTGATTATTTAAAATGAACAATCATAACCAATTTCGAGATATGGATGACTAAAAATTCGCTGACCCCGCTCTCCCCTTTTCCTTCAAAATATTAAAAACGCTGAAACCCCAGTCTGATTATTTAAAATGAACAATCATAACCAATCTCGAGATATGGATGACTAAACATTCGCTGACCCCGCTCTCCCCTTTTCCTTCAAAATATTAAAAACGCTGAAACCCCAGTCTGATTATTTAAAATGAACAATCATAACCAATTTTGAGATATGGATGACTAAACATGCGCTGACCCCGCTCTCCCCTTTCTCGTCAAAATGATTAAAAATACGGAAACCCCAGTCTGATCAATTCAAATAAGCAATCATAACCAATATCGAGATATGGATGACTTATTAAAACATCCCTTGACCCCGTTTTCCCCTTTCCCGTCAAAATAACAAAACTCGACCACCCCTATACAAACTTTCACTCCACATTTCACCCCTTAGGGGTTGAATTTCCAAAAACACGAAAGAAATCTAAACACAAACTTTCATTCCCCTATTTTACCCCCTTAGGGGTTGAATTTTCAAAAACCCTGAAATTACTCTTTTTTATTTTTGAAAAGACACCAAATCACCAATTTAAGTAATTCTAACTTCAAAAATGACGGAACTTCCATACAAACTTTTATCCCCTATTTTACCCCCTTAGGGGTCGAATTTTCAAAAACCCTGAAACCCATATTTTTTTATTTTTCAAAAGACACCTAGTCAGCAATTTTCATAATTCTAACTTCAAAAATGACGAACTTCCATACAAACTTTCATCCCTTATTTTACCCCCTTAGGGGTTGAATTTCAAAAAACCCTTTCTTAGTACACCTCTACACATCAAGACAAACCCACCCTCCAAATTTCAAGTCTCTACGATCAGCGGTTTAGGCTGTGCGTTGTCTGTCAGTCAGTCAGTCAGTCAGTCAGTCAGTCAGTCAATCAGGACTTTGATTCTTATATATTTAGATATCAGTTATCTGGTTTCCATAGTACAAGCTCTGCTTAGATTGGGATCAAATAGCCGTGTGTAGAATAATGTCCCAGGATATTTATTTATTTATTATTTATTTATTATTATTGTAAGGCTGATCAGTCAAATCAGGTTTGTGGGACAGAAGGATTAGAACTTACTTGAGATAACAAGTTTAGTAATCATTTATCTATAGATACGGTGGTAAGTAAATCATACAGTCAGTCATCGTGAGCCAAATTACTATAAAATGTGGATTATGATTGTTATAATATATCGTGTCTCCTTCGGACGACTGCGTGATTTATTAAACTGTGGTACAGCTATACAGCTGTTATTAAGAAGGTTTAAAATGTGTTTCTAATTGTTCTACGTGCCTCAAATTATACCAAATTACTGTAAAGTTATAATTTCATACTCGCGCTAGGCTGTTAATTGAAATTCACACATGAAACGCCTTCACATTAAAATGTTCAACGTCTCGTTAACGTATCGCTACGTGGTTCTTTTCATCTAAGTGCCCGTTTAGACGATCGTTATTCATTCATTTTTATAGAACACTTTAGTGTCTTATTAAATTTTCAATTTAGTACCCAGACCTAAGAAGAAATAGGCACTAGACATGAAATTGGTATGATACCTAAGGTACGATACTTAAGTAATAATTAAATTCGGTGTGATGGACAGGTGCCTCTTCAAAACGAGAGGTATTTAGGTCTCAGTTCACTTTGATGCCAGAAACGCGAAAAGGCGGTGTCTTCATCAGGCGCATGCCTCGCGCGAGCACTCACTTTTGACGTCGGAACGCATAGACGTAATGTCATATTATGAGTGCTCGGGTGAGGCATGCGCGCCATATGGACACATCTAATGTTGACCTCCACCATATATAAGCAGCTATTTGTTTTAATTTATTTGTTGTCTCAGTATTTCGTTCCACCAACACAGCTATCGCTGCATTCATTAAAATAAAACAGACATAATGAGTTTTGGAACTTTTCCTTTAAAAATGTTTCGGTAAAACTTACCTACAAAGGGAGAAATAATCATCTAAGTTCCGAGAAATGCCTTTCCGACTGGCCCTTTTTCGGGAACACATAAAGTAGCTGTGATTATTGTAGCCGGGGAGGAAAAAATGCTGGACGTCGAAATATTTTCGTTAAAACCTTTACGTACGGCTGCTGGAATAGGTAGTGGAAAACAATTTAACTACCTTATCGGTAGAAAGTAGTTCACTATACCACACATTTTGTAATATCTAGAGCTTTCGAGTCATCAGAGCTTTCTTGTTTAGTAAGCTAAAATAAAATAATCTTATACGCCAACAAGGCATTTATCAGTGGTCAGAATCTTCCACTGGTACGGAATCTTTTTAATGGCTGCGTCGACATCAGGCGCATGCTGCCTGAGCACTCAGTTTTGATGGCGGAACCCATAGGCATACTGTCATGACATGAGTGCTCGGGCTATGCATGCGAGGCATCTGGACGCACTAACTGGGAAGAGCCGGCGACAGATTGAATTTTCTCAGTTTCTTTTCGATAGAGTTTTGTCGTGTTGCTGTGCTAGGCCTAAAGCATTAAAGCAATGCAAGTCGCGATGTGCGAAATCAACACTATTGTCATAATACCAGATAAAAAATTCCTGGGATATTATTTTACACACGGCTACCTGATCCCAAACTAAGCAGAGCTAGTACTATGGAAACCAGATAACTGATATTACTACATATACTACTTTTTGTTGGTAAATACACACTTAATATACATAATTACACCCAGACTCGGGACATACAGACATGTTCATGCACACAAATGCATGCCCCGGGTAGGAATCGAACCTATGACCTCGGCGTGATAGGCGGAATCTTATCAACCATGCCAACGAGCCCGTCAAAGTCGAAATTGCGGTAATTGTTAAAGTCTTAGTAAGATTTATGTATTTAAACTAGGAAACTAGCTTATAACCGTTTGACGTTGATACGCACGAAGTTTATCAAACAATACCCTACTCGACTAGTGTAGTGAACTATAGCCACCCTGTCCTGCTGAAGGGTTCCGTACATTATAGCTGAATATGATGCAAAGTTTGATTACTTCCACGTTATCGCATAAGACACGATATTTCCGACCAGATAAAACTAATTAAGCGGTTTCCAAATTTATTTTAAGCGATGTTTAGATATTATCTCGATAGATAGCGGTTTGAAGGATGTTTCGCGGCCCAAATAGGGTCGGCTTTAATTTAAGCAACTTTAGTAAAATAGACGAGGTTTTAAATTAAAAAGTTGTGAAACGACTTTCATTTGTAGGTGATTCTTTTGATAGAGTGCAGAGTATTCCAGTGAAGTGGAATTCTGAATAGATTGGAAGTCGTGTTCAATACAATGTAAGCTTGAGGCAGGCTCGAACGAAACGATTGCTATTTACTATCGGTAGTATGAAAATCTTGCTAAGTTTGAGGCAAGTAAAGACTGCGTGGACACAGATTGCATAATACTTCTGGGTGTCTTTTATCAATAATGGCCATAATTTCTTTCGTCATTGATAATGGCGCAGAATATAATGAAATTTGTTGAATTATGACGGACGATGATCGAATTCTACTGTCTATATCCTTTGGCCGTTTACCCACTAGCCGGCACGGCACCGACAACGGCACGGTGATAGCTTTTTGTGGAATTTTCATTGGTCAATGACTAATGTGCCGGTGCCGGTGCCGTGCCGGCTAGTGGGAAAACGGCCATCGCCGTTGCTATTGCCAACCACTTTTAACTGTCGTAAAGTTCGTAGTCTCCTTGCTATTGAACTACCACTTTGACATGCGGACCTACCAATCAGGGAAGAGAATAACCGCCTTGTTCTATTCTCTGATTGGTGATTCTACCACACACTAGCAACTTAATAATAGAGTAGCAGTCTACAGCGGAATACCCATTTTTGATACGATGTCAACAGTATTTCCCCATTACTTTATAGATGGCATTAAAATGGCAGACGTAAAAGGACCTTACACCCTGGGTAAGGCCACACACCTTCAAGTATACTTGTGCAAGTCTAGACTTGCGCAAGTATAGTTGAGCGTGTGTGGGAAGAGACTTGCGCCAATTTCTGGCCACTTCCAAAACTGCGCATATTGTGCAAGTCTAGACTTGCAGAAATATACTTGAAGGTGTGTGGCTGGCTGTAGTTTTCAATACTATGATTTATAATTGGTATTTGTCCTCAGCTCCTCCTAACCGGCCTACCATAATGGATGCAAAGACGAGGAGTCACACGCGTCTGCTGGAGCCTTACAATGAGGGAGATACCCTGGAACTGGTCTGCGAGTGTTATGGCGGTGAGTTCTGTTATTCCTAAATAGGTGCATCTACATAAACTAAGCGGCGCGCCCGAGCATTCAGTTTCGACGTCTAACCACGCTGATAACGTCATCTGATCCGGGTGTGGCTGCTAGGGGCGTATGGACACAGCTAATAAAAATTGTACCAAACTAAGTTATTCTACAAGATCTGCACACTTCTGCTGCTCTGCTCTGTTAGTACAAGCTCTGCTTTGTTTGGGAGAAGTTAGCCGTGTGTAAAACTATGTCCTGGGATTTATTTATTTATCTTATTTTTCTGTTTTAAAATAACAAATGAATAACACACACAAGTAACACACAAATCAGTACACAAGTAACTCTTTTGAACAATTTGAAAATTAAAAAGATCCAAGATAGTGTTGATAATAACAGACTAACACTAATACGTATTATACAATATATAAGAATAGTTATCCGAAGTTAAACCCTAGAACAAAACGATAATTTACAATAGAACCACTCACTACGACGGTCAAACTAGTTTTATTGATATGTCGATATAAAAAACAAAGGCAAACAAATACACTGTTTGCTCAAGCGAATTTGGTGGATGGAGAAAAAATGTTATTTTTAGCCCACGAATCACAGTGGCGATGATTTAGAGCTTGCATTTTTAGATAAAGCTTTGAAAGCATTTTTGTTATTTTTTAAGGTGTTAGATTTTTGCAGTCGAATTCGAAATTTTTTTCCTATTATATTTTTTCCAAAGCCTTGTTCAAGTTAACATTACCTGATGTTAGGTTAGGTTAGGGCCACCGCAGACTTGCTACTTTTTGCATCGGCGATTGGCGATTTTGCGACTGCATCGCGTTTTGGCGACTCTCTGCGGTCGGACGCAGCGACTGCTCCGATGCTAAAAGCGACTAAATTGCCGATCGCCGATGCAAAAAGTAGCTAGTCTGCGGTGTCCCTTAGTTATTTTTTTACAGTTTTAGCACCTATCATTAATTTTGCCGATCAAAGCTAAACGTAGCGTAGGCATCTCATATTCATAAAACTTATGCTAAGTTGTCTTTCGAAATATCTGTTACACAATATTCTAAAAATAGGACCATTAGGATAAACCACTGCCTGTTTATAACGTTAATATCCCAATAATGAATACAATATTTGTACGCCGTTCATTTTTACAAGGCAGCATTAAATATAACGAGAAATCGTCTATTTTCCTCAATCCGCAGAAGTAGGTCAACTAATCATTTTACTGGCGGGGGGTGGGAAAAAAATCTAATCCTCTCCGATGTGGCACATTCTGCGAATCTGCCAAATAATTCCTACAGTGTTGATGCTCCGGTATTGTGCATCAAGCAATCTGATAAACAGCCTCCATCTATGAATTATACTTGTTGTGTAATAAGATCTATAGATTGTTGATTCGACGAGTTCCGTAACTGCTGGTGCATATAGATTGGGTAATTTATAAACAGTAGCCAACTTGGTCGGACAGACGCCGAGTGGACGGACCGGCTCCATGTTTGATTTGAACCCAGCCTTGGGCTGACAATTTGAATCTTATTATCTCTTAAGTAACAACCAAGAGTACTTTCGTACTCAAGAGTTCAAGAGTACTTGACTTTCGCTTTCCATTTTCAGTCCCAGAGTAAAATCTATTTCTCATTAGAATCCCGAATAATATCTCTTACAGTCTTCATAACAAGTTGTATATCTCAGGTGACCCCCGCCCCCGGCTCACGTGGTACTTGGAGAACACCGTGATAGACGACTCGTTCGAGCAGCGTGACGACGGCGTGACAGTGAACACGCTCACGTTCCCCAACGTTGGCCGCCAGCATCTGAACGCCAGGCTCGTCTGCCAAGCGTCCAACACCAACTTGGCGCCACCTGAGACTAAGCTGGTTATACTGGATATTAACTGTGAGTGGGATGACAAAGTGCGAATATTCTGTGTGGTTTTGATAAATTCAATGTCATTCTTATATACAGATGTTATGGAGATCTACTAATCTATAGAAAAATATGTGCTAAGGAACCAAAACGTCGATTTTAGACATAAAAAACTGCATTGAATGATTTACATTTTTTATTTGCTAGATATCAAAACTTCTGGAATTAATCCAGACAGCATTTTATTTCAATTTCAGTGACAAGCTTTTGTAACAACATTTGCAACTTACAACCTAGGCAATGGCATTTATTGTGATCTCTAAAATAGACAACATGGTTCCTTAGAACCCATTTTATTTTCTATAGTTTCGGAGGGGCCCATACTGATTTATGTCGATGGGCTACCCTGTAAAAATATAGCATGTCAAACTACACATCAAAACTTGATATCTCTTTGTGGTCCCCTCTCTTGTAACCTATTCTCCTATCTCCTCTCGCAAGCGAGCGCACACTCGCTGCTCACGCCCGCATCAAAATGCAGCTATTTACATACAAAACATAGTGATGAAAACACATAAATATAGCGGGAAGCACCCCGCGCGGACACCGCGCCGGCACCGCAGTCCGCACGTGGTCCCAGCTCAGTTCCTGGAAATTTATACGGGATTGTTGAAAAAATAGCGAATAGTTACGTGATTTGGAGTTGTACGAGACATTTTTGCTGATCGACGGCAATTTTTTGTTGCTGAGGATAGGTTTAAAATAGGGGTGATTGAGAAAAATCTAGTAAATCTCTATTTGCATGGGTTATTTAATTTTCATCCTTATAAATAGTTCTAACTTAATTTAATGTTCCCACCAATTTGGACGCAACATAAAAAAACTGTATCAAACGGCTAGGTATCTGTCTCAGCAGATACATGGCCGTTAGCAGCACAAAAATACATAACTTACGCCCGAAAACTTCAAGGCCAGTTTTAAGTCCCGTCTTTATCTGTAATTTTTTGGGGCGCGTCCAAGTTAGGCAAATCTGAGGAGCCTTTGAGTATTCTGCCGTTAGGTTTCTAATCTAAAATCATGCTGGAGTTCAAAATAGATGTATGTGATATGTAATATCAACAGTCAGTTAATGTTATGGACAACAGGAAGAGGTAAAACTAGTAGTTCATAAAACTTAACTATTCCTCCTTAAATAAATTAGCTCTCTTGCAGTAAGGCCACTCAGCGTTCAGATCCTGAACAAGAAGGGCCAGCTGTCAGCGGACAGGAACTACGAGGTGGAGTGCAGGGCGGTGGGCTCCAGGCCTGAAGCCCAGGTCACCTGGTGGAAGGCTGGCAGGCAGATGAAGAGGAGCGTTAAGAACGTGAGCACTAAGTACCGATGTTTGATTATTCAGGATTTTATGTTTTCTGGAGAGTAAATAAAGGGACTACTAAGGTTGGCACTCACCTATCAACCCGTCACCCGACCAGCACCGCCTCGCCGCTCGGCGTCCACTCGTTGTCGACAGGTGGTCCGCGGGCGGACGCTGCTTTTGCACCATAAACGTCATGTGATCAACCAGTGGACCGCGCGGGGTCAACGAGTGAACGCCGCGCAGTCAGCGCGTGGTCCACTTATTTCCGGTTCAGTTAGTGGATGCCGACCGGCGAGGCGGTGCTGGTCGGGTGCCGAGTTGATAGATGAGTGCCAACCTTTAATCGCCTTATTCTAACAGGGTCGCGATGTAGCGATGAAGGTTCTGTGTGGGGTTGGGTAATAACACGCCTTAGAGGTCCATCGTTTACTGTCTGTAATTAGGTACTTCGATACATGTAAACTGACGGCTAGCAACAATAACTCTATGCTACGTCACAATGGAATTAGGTAGGCAAACCTTTTTCGAATTCATCGCTATTTATTCTCAAATGTTTTCTTATAAAAAATGTCTCCTATATTACGTTTTCTTATTAACGTAGTAACCTTTTGTGCTGCTTGCGCTATAGAAGAGCATTCGAGCATTTACACAGCAAGCATTTAAGCATTTGTTTCATTTAAGACGGGCGTTCAATGAAGTTCCAGCATTTAAAATACGGGCTAGGGCTGTAGGTTAGCTAGATAATCAATGACTTATTCTTCTGAAGGATTCAAGATCATGAAACATTCTGGGTTATGTCATAAATGTGTATTTTTGTACAAACTACGTTTTTTTTTTTATTCTATCAATTATGCGATGTCCAAATGCTGTCGGTGTGGCGGCTGGGGGTGCAAACAATAGGGGTACATTTGGATTTCTTTGTTTTATTACCACTAAAATGTCAACTAGGGCGCTAAAAGTTTTCGCTTTGTTTTAGCGTGTTCGCAATTTTGCTTATTATTTTGTGTGACGTGTTTGTGGATAGGGTTCCGTATAAAACTAAATCATTACAACCAGAATAGTAATTTTAAAAAAATATTTGGAGCAAGCCAAATTTTATACTTTGTTTTATGATTTGAATCGTTCAGTGTTTTATCTTATTTTATCTGCAAGCATCAGTTTATAGACACAATTTTTGCGAAATAATATTATGTATTAATAATATTTTAGTAATTTAATAGGTATTATAATAAATGTTGGACCTACGACTTGTGACATGAATATTTCAAAATAAAACTCACGTTTCAATAAGGTATTTTTTTCTGTTAACAATATTAGTATAAGCGCATTCACTTCGCATATCTGATTATTTATTTAGTGATCCAAATGGAATAATAAGTAGCTTATAATGCATATAATATTAAAACACTCAGTACAGGGGCCATTGCGTTAGTAATATTAGTTGTGTAATAATATTAAAACTGAAAATATTTATTCAAACCCAAATGATTTTATGATTTAAAATATTGTAATTAAGCATGTTAAGTATTTGACTCTACTATATACACGGCTTTTTAAAATAAATCTATTATTATGAACTTTAGATACCAATGAAAATTTCTTGCCGGCTCTTCTCAATGGAAGCAACATTACGAACTGGTGGTAACGCTAAAATATTGTTTTTTGACGATTTATAAATGCTACATTTAGCTAACATGAATAAAAAACAAAATATTTGATTTGATTAGAAATTACAATTTATTAGATAAGAGCACAAATGGGAGACATCTTTTATCTTAAGAATGCACTGAAATTTTCGTTTATAAAAAGAACTTATTTCATGTGCCCACGGAACCCCAAGCGCTCCGATCTAAATCATAATATACATTTTTTATCTTTTCGTAAGCTGAAAACTTTACCCGGCTTGTAAAACATGATGGATAAAGGTAAACACGTGTCTGACAGATGTTTAAAAAGCCTTCTGTCTGCGCTTGTAATATTTAACGGAGACATCTGAACATTGACTGTGACAGGAGCGTGGGCAGGACATTTTCTATTTTCTATAAAATAATAATGTCAAGGAACATATAAAGGCAGAAACCTTACTAACTGGGGCAAGTAACTATTTATATAGTATTCACATGTGGAGTAATACAATTTTATCTCAGGAAAAAACTGAGTGCCGTTTAATATGATGAGTTGTGTTTCGATAAAATATTCAATTAGGACAAAATGTTCGTGGCAACTCTTACATTATAGACAAACATACTAAGTTCTAAATTGACTCATTTATTTGCAAAACCTACATACCATGAAATATATAGATAGATAATCCAACTTCATTATAAACTTCAACGCTTACATCCGGCTTTTAAACGCGTTTTAATTAAATATTAATTAGTCCGTGTTTAAATATCCCTAATTTCTGATTTGACGTGCGTTTGTTGTTATAACCGGGTGTTATTTGTGTGTGAAATGTGGTTATGTGGCCGATGATTGTAAATATTTATCGTTAGCGACATGCGACCATCTATTTTGGTGAACGGATTTTGTATTGGTAATTCATTTATACACGCCTGCACAATAAAGAAGCGAAAAGAATTAATTTATTGCGATCGTTTCGGATCTTACGTCAAAATAAAGCTAATTCACCATCAGGTGTGTTTTTTTATTATAGTATAGTAAGTAGCAGTAGTACCTATCATAGTTTATAGCTTAGATAGTAGTTGGGTTGGAGCGTCGCCGACAAGTGTTTTTATATTCGGCTTTTCTTATACTTGTGTAGTTCTCGGAGAGCAACACGACAGTGAGCATCCTGAACCTGGTCCCGATGGCGGAGGACCACGAGAAGTACCTGGTGTGCCGCGCCGACAACCCGCGGGTGCTCAACGCCATGATCGAAGAACGATGGCTCTTGAATGTGCACTGTGAGTAGTACCTATAGTTTATCTATTCAGCATCCTAACGCAACTGTGTTAAGGTAACGTGGCATGGTTACTGCTAGCACTGGTTGCTTAGGGCGCTTACAAACTAGCGTTTATTTCGCACTTCAAAAAGCCGAACGCGCGTACACGGGCTTATGCCGGCGTGTTCGCTCCAACCGGTGGAGACGCCTTACGCGGCTCGCGCGAGAGACTCTCAGCAAGTTTCTGTCCTATGTTGCTATGAAATACTATTCTTCATAATAAGCTGATGAGATTGAACTGTTCCATGGATTTCTTACGTCACTTGGACGTCCAACAGATGTGCCAATTGTAACGCTGAAACTGGGATCAAACCTGAACCCAGGCTTCATCAAGGAAGGCGATGACGTATACTTCGAGTGCAGTGTAAAAGCCAACCCGAAGACGAAGAAGCTCACTTGGTATAAAGGGGTGAGTTGAAGAAACCCACCATTACTCAATAGCTACGTCCAGAAGTGTCACATGCCGCGCGAGGAAAATTTTCCTCGCGGTGTTTGACTTGCCTCACGTGAGGCAAATGCGCGCCCTGCCTCACCTGAGCACTCACATTTGCGTCGCCTAGTTTGGCAGTCGTGAGACAGAACGATGTCAAACGTGTCAAACTGATTGATCGGGTATACCTTTCCCTGTCTAGAGTGTCAGTTGCCTCGCCATTTGCCTCGCGCGGCATGCGACTGAGGCAAACGTCGTGCTTCGCGAGGCATGTGGGTGAGCAGCCTCGCGCGGCATGTGACACTTCTGGACGTAGCTATTCAGTTTTTGAACTAATTAAATATAAATAAGCCAAAATTTAGGTCACCCTTTTTGAGATAAGGTTAGCAAATAGAATTCGACGGAGGCACCCACTACTTACTACGCTCCTCGATATAAATGTTACTATAATCTACCTGAACTTTTACAATCTTCTTCTTATTGTATGATTCGTGTCCAACCTGGGTGGTTACTTTGAAATGCGAAACGAACGCTTCGGCTGACGGATCCGAAGTACGCATTCAAAACGTGATTTGACGTTTCTTCTTTCGTGGATCCTACTCCGGTTTTCACATATTTATATGATCTTGTCTATGAGTTACTTTAAAATACGTCATGCGTCATGAACATGTGAAAACGGGAGTAGGATCCACGAAAGAAGAAACGTCAAATCACGATCGTGATTTACGATTATCGAATCCGTACTTCGGATCCGTCAGCCGAAGCGTTCGTTTCGCATTTCAAAGTAACCACCCTGGTGTCAAAGTTGTTCAAGCCACCCGAAAAATCCTTGTCACCTGTCTTCATGCTGTGACACCAACCGGGACCGACATTTTACGTGCCCTCCACACGGAGGCGCTCAGTTCGAAACGCCACTACCTGGTCACTCATCTCTGACTGAACATGCCAAGCGTTGTTTAACCTTCAATTGATTACCAATCAGTAATCGCAGCTTGCTATGAGCGTCTATAAAAAGTCAGTCAAGCCAAGAAAGTCAAGCACTAGACTCTATTCGGAAGTACTTCAAAGAAGCGTCTGAACGCTACTTTAAAAAGGCTTCCGATCACTCGAATGCTCTAATCGACGCCGCCGCCGATTATGAGCCCGCGCACTTAGACACACTCAGTAGGTACCGCCGCCGACCGCGGCATGTACTACTGGACCCACCCGACCCACTCACCGCTCTCCTTGACTCAGATGTCGAGGAGACCGACACACGCACACTACCCATCATACACCGACCTCGCCGGCGAGGTCGACGTATCCTCTCTTCCGCTAATAGGTGCCTCTATGCGTCTGCGCCAGCAGGACCTAGACGCACGTAGGCCACTCGACAAGCCCGCTGAGTTTCTTGCCGGATCTTCTCAGTGAGGTCGCAATACGATCCGGTGGTAGTTTTTACCTCCACTCTCTCTCTAGAGATAGCAGCGCCAGTCAGCCGTCCTTGGCTATAAAACAAGTAAAATCTGTTAATAGATAAAAGAGATCCAACACAACGCCAGCGCCGGCGTTATCCTGAGCGACCAGAGCTTGGTGCTGCAGAGCGTGGCGAGGACTGCCGCCGGCGACTACAGCTGCCTCGCCTACAACAACGAAGGCAGTGCCACCAGCAATCCTGTGTCGCTGCAAGTTCGATGTGAGTACATTCTAGATCAGGGGTCGGCAAGTAGTTTTAGGTGGGGTCCGGATACTGTGGGAAAATTTTAACGAGGGCCAGAAAAAATTGTATGGTTTCAAATAAAATTCCGAATTATAAAACACAAGACCTAAAATTAATTTGAGAAACTGCACCGACGGTCTTGAGCCAGTTTTTTATAGTTTGGTTCTCGAGAAGAACTGTGTCTTCTAGGTGGGCGTCCGTTAATTTCGATCTACGTATTAATTTATACTTGGTATACAATACATTACAATATTTGGCGGTCCGAGGTTCGACCTTTCGCGGTCCGCAAACGGACCGCGGTCCGCCTGTTGCCGACCGTTGTTCTAGATGATAAAGCTAGCAACATCGACATCAAAACCACGGAAAAATGCGCCAACAGTATAGTCCTACTCTTAGATTAATGATAATAGTCTTCGCGAGAATGCGCGCGCGAATTTTTACATAAATTTATGACCATACTTGTATTGTTATGTAGACTGTACAATGGTCTGACCACATGACCTGAATTATGACGAATCTCTCACCAATTTGTCATTGATGATACTCCTCTTCAAAACTTGCACAGGAAATTTGACCTAGTCCAAATGGTCTGGAGGATTCAATCGGATTTTTTGTTTATTTGACAGGGGATATGTTTGCTAAATCTCACCGGAATAGACCAATTTTAATGTCAGCAGGTGTATCAATATTTTTGTGTTTTATGAATAGTGTTAATTGACAGATGCACCGATGTGCAAAGTAGCCAACGAGGGAGAGGTCTACGGGGCCCTCAAGATGGAGACGGTGATCCTGCAATGTGTGGTGGACTCCAGTCCACCGCCGATCGCTTTCACGTGGACCTTCAACAGCTCCGGGGAACAGACTGAGATGCCTCCAAGGTTAGAGAATGAGGATAACAATGTTAGACAAGTATTCAGTAAATCAGTAGGAGTATGCTCCCTAAAGATATGTGACTGATAATATAAATCTTTGTTTTTGGTGCAACCGGCTAAAACCGGTTAAAATTGGTGTTAATTTTATCGGTACATTAACACAAACTAAACTTGCCCAAAGTTATTCCTCTTTATATTCTTCTCATGGTCATAATGTATGAACGAATAGCAACATTTTTGGAGGTATCTTTAGAGCATTCCTGCATTGACGACAACAGAATCTGACGTGTACTTGCTTGCAAGATTATACAATGAAGAGAGAATTCAGCAAAGATAATGAATAATAAATTATGCATAATGTTGAGAACATTGGTATTCATAAAGGCGATCCACATTTAGGGAATATACATAGTCAATCGGTCTTGGATAGATCAATATTCAATGTCGCTTCATGCATAACAAAGCACATCTACATCAACATTATCATAATTAAGGTCGAAAAGTAGTTTATGGGTTAGTCTAAAGTTTTCCATATTTGTCACCAGTTTGTACACCATGAGCGGCAACTCCTCAATACTCCGGTATACTCCAACTACTGACATGGACTTTGGCACGATATTGTGCTCAGCCACGAATTCTATAGGAAGGCAGGAGTCTCCCTGCCTTTACAAGCTGATTGCAGCAGGTAAATTTAAACTTAGAGATATTAGTGCTATAGGTTTTGCATCGACGTATTGAATGAAAGAAGGAAACATAAACAATGAAAGAATATGCTGCCTCTTTGGAGATGTCTTGGAATTCCAAGACCATCGCGCTCCAAGTTTATGAGCAATTAAGGGGTGCTTATATCCCTCTAATTGCTTATATGTCAGAATTTGGAGCGCTGCCTGTGCATCTGTATTGTCACTTGCGTTGAAGAGCAAACTATTTCCAAAACCGGCAACAAAACATTATGATTATCACTCTTTGCCATAACATAATTAGCAATAACTAAAGGCTTGTATCCAGCGATGCACTGATAAGGGCCAAGGCACACTGTCTCTCGATCCATAATTGCGTTATGCTTGTTAGCATCCCAAATTGTAAATCGACCAATTTGGTATGCTAATCTTAGACCACGAATCAAGGAACGGAGGACGATATTCTATTCCAATTTTGTTTTATCTTATTATTAAGTTGTTAGTGTATTAAGAAAGACTTTTGAGTAAGGTTTTTATAATTTTACAAAACAAAAAATACCTCATTTTTACCCGACTACGGCGGAGGGTTATGATTTTGACCGGTATGTATGTATGTATGTATGTATGTATGTATGTATGTATGTATGTATGTATGTATGTATGTATGTATGTATGTATGTATGTATGTGCATCTGTTCCCACCTAACTTCCAAACTACTTGTCGTAATTTAACAAATGAGGTATCGTTAGAAGCGGCTTAATGGCGCGCTGGTTATAGGCTATGTGACGTCACATAAAATTGCATATGGCGCCCTCTAGAGGAAATAATGTCATGAACTAAAAAAAAAACATTTTTTAATGAAACCGTGTGGGGTATCAAATGAAAGAGCTTGATGAGCACATTTCTAAAATATATATATTGTTACCTATAACTCCAAAATAATTAAATAAAAAGTAAGTTTAAAAACTAAAACCCGACTACTGAAAAACCGCGCTCTAAAAAGTATGAAACAAGAAAATATTCGCATCTAGAGGATAGCCGTGGTCCGTGTTCATATGCCATTTTGCCCTAAAGAACCTACACGGACCACGGCTATCCTCTAGATGCGAATATTTTCTTGTTTCATACTTTTTAGAGCGCGATTTTTCAGTAGTCGGGTTTTAGTTTTTAAACTTACTTTTTCACTTAGAGGCATGTTTTCTGCATGAGTTCTCAGAAAATGGAAGATAATAATGTAAAAAAAAATACTACCTTCTAGGGGACATAGGGGCCCGATTTACTATGTGGCTATTGAAGTACGCAAGGATATGTGTCCCAAATCCATTCTGGTCCAGCAGGCAACCCGACGGCGCTGCAGAACTGTTCCGTAGTGAACCAGAGCTCCGACAGTCTTCACGTGGAATGCCTCGAAGGCTTCGATGGAGGCCTACCACAGGTCTTCTATATGGAAGTGTTTGAACTGCCTTCCTTGGTGGTAAGAATTTTGGCCAGATATTTTCTAACTGTAAAAGTTACTAGTTACAAATAGTAGTAATTTTATCTTTTTCTCGTAGGTTCGAGCAAATATCTCCTCGAATCACACTCCTGTGTTCGTAGCACATAACCTGGACAGTAGATCCAGCTACACTCTAGTACTTTACGCTGCTAACGCTAAAGGAAGAAGTGAGGAAGTGACTTTATACACAGTAGCCATCAGGCCGCCTGACAAGTATACTGGTAAGTGGAAACTCTAAGTACAACTTTTACATTTATTCGTTCATTCGCTAGTATGAGTTTTAGACCAACTCGAATGTTGGAGTTTTCAGGCCACCTGGAGGTCTCCGACATGGCTTTACGACTGTGATAGTCGAGACCGAAAGCTTAACCTGTGTCCGATGCACAGACAGAAGCGTTCAGTTTATTTATAGCCTATTTTATATCTGCTAATTTCCATTAGTTCTAGGAAAATAGTTCTAATTTGCCTATAATAACTAGAATGTCTCTAAAAAGTGACCTAAACAGTAACAACGGAAACCTCGTTGCCGTCCGGTAATAATAGTAATATCACAGTATTAGATCGTCTAATAAATACCCGAGCGCGGGTACGGCTCCATAAATTGTTTGCTGCAATATTCATTCGTACCGCTGCAGTTCCTGGGAGCCGTTATTCATAACAGAAAAGGTATTTGTGAGGTAATCAAGTGCTGTTACGTTTTATCCAAGGAGAAATATGATTAAACTTGTACAATCAGAATATTTTGTAAACTAACAATTGAAATGGTTTTGTGTGCGTGTGATTCTCTGATTTTTACATTAAAGTCACGGATGTTTCAACCTAGACTTTGCCTTTGAAGACAACTAAAGAGAGTTCGCAAAAGTGATATAGTGAGTGATATATCACGGATGTATCAACGTTGAGCTCATGGTTGTAAGGATGTTTGGCTTTAGTAAATCACACAGTAGTGTAATCGTCAAGAATATCCTATAGTGAAGAGGGGCAAGAAATTGTATGACATTTCCAAATTAAAGTTCGGTAATGATATCAGAAAAGGTTATTGTATGGAGAGTATTACCCTACTCATTTTAGAAGTGTATCTCTATGTAACACTGCAGGAAGTAATACCTCCCATCGTCTCCCAGGAGTGAGCACGTCGATCCCTCTGTCTCCGATGCTAATGTCACTGCTGTCGGTGGCAGCACTGCTCTGCACGGGAGTGTGTGCTGTTATCACGGCGTTGTACAGGCGCCATGCTGCCAGGAGGCAGGACATTGATAAACACCCACCCTCCACGTGAGTCTGTGTAGCTTTTAAACGCTTTAGTACTGCTCCACCAAGCCAACTAGGAGCTCGGATGGACTGCGGCTTCCACACCCGCCACCGCCTACGGCTTCCCGCCCGCCACACCGCCCGCACACCGCCGCCGCCTTTTTGTGAGAGTGACGTCACATTTGGTTCCAAGTTGGTTTAGTGGAGTTGTATATGAGAGCTGATGCTGATTTTATTGATGATTTTAACTTCTTTTAGATTTCATCTTTATTGTCATCTCCGCCGATTATGATGAGAACGCAAATGAATTTATCCGTCGCAACGGAAAAATGTGCCAACATCACAAAATAACTCGCTAAAGCAGATCAAAGAGTTGTAAGGAGTTAATGGAGTTACTTAGCTTTGACGATTTTATATGTATACAAGTTACAATCTACATTTTATGTACTATTAAGTAACATGAGCCATAGTAAAACGACTAACATAACATAAATACATAATGTATATCGTTCAAGCGTATTAAACAGTTGTTGGGAATAGAGTTCCTAAGCTTTTGCTAACAGTTCAGCTCAAAACACTCCGCTGAAAACAAACTCCAGTTATCAAAACCTAACCTAGTTTTACGAACACTAACGTTCCCTCAATAGGCCGTCTGGAAATATTTGCAGTGTAGAAATTTTAGTAAAAAATAACATTTAATCCGCCTTCTAGGCAACGGCAGTAATTTTAAACTGTTTTTCTAAACCCAGCCGGTTTGGAAAATCAGTACTTTTCTCAAAAAATACTCAAACATTCTTGTTATAAGAAAAACGAATTAGAAACTTTTGAAAACCTATGTTAAGTTTCAAACAATTTAGTAACATGACCAATGAAGGTTAAGGGGAGATATTCATGATAATAAAAATGTGAGTGAAAAAAGCAGCAAATGTTTTCCCAGGAATGCTCTATACATGGAGCAAAGCGTGGAGTCGCTCTCCAAGCAAGACAACTTGAACACTTACTGCGGGTCTCCCAAGCTGGACTACTGCAGCACATACGAGCTGAAGATGGAAGGCAGCGGCGAGGACACCGACCCTGATATTATTCCATGCCATTATGGTGAGACTGTTAGAACTTGAAATAAGTTTATTTTATTCCACCTTGTGCTCCTGGGTGATATTATATCATATTTTAGTGTAGCTACAACTTTTTTTTTACAAATTGTTCGGTAGCTACACTACTTTAGTCCACACTAAAGTTAGGACTTGTTATCTCTTAAGGATTATAACAGAAGCTGTCATGTCTTCTATTTTACAACCTAGACGGATGAGGTATCTATCTCTCTGTAATCCTGTGGTTACTTACTAAATTTCGTCACTTAATTTCAATATTTAATTTCTAGCCTGTACTGTCCCTCTGCAGGGCACATGCCTCCTTTCATTTCCTCCACTTAATTCAGTCTATGGCCACCCGGGACCAATTTGTAATTCACGCAATATTGCTTTTGTGACTACTTAATATTCATCATCATCATCATGTCAGCAAAAAGTTGTTCAGTGTTGGACATAGGCCTCCTCCAAAGTTTTCCACTACGACCGGTCCTGTCCTTCGAACTTCACTAGGTCGTCGGTCCACCTTGTAGGGGCCTACCCACGCTGCGTCTTCTGGTACATGGTCGCCACTCACGAAACTTTCTGCCCCATCAGCCATTAGTTTTTCGGGCAATGTGCCCCGTGCACTGCTACTTCAGCCTACTACTACTTAATAATATTATCTCAACTGTTTTGAGTTAATAGTTTCATTCTATTTTGTTGCAGACAAAAAACCAATAGGTGAATACAGTAAGTTATCGACACCCGTGGCGGATATTGATCCGCACAGGATATTTAGTAGCAGACCGATTCCTGCCAGTGCTGTAAGTCTTTAGAATGTAAATACTGTACAGAATACTGTATTTCTTACTTCTGTTGGTTCTATGTTTATTTGGAAACTTAGTTTTTTTTTCTCGTATTTTGATCCAGTCTTCAGTGAGCATATGCGTGGTGAACCGAGGGGTGACCGCCCGCAGCACGGACATCGCCGCGGCGCGAAGGCCGGAGGTCGTCACTACAGCAAGAAAAGTTAGAGAAAGTTGCATATAAGTGTCACAGTGTGCTTGTATAAAGTTGTTATAGGATTGCATTACGATTTACGTGAAATTGTGATGAGTCTTGGTGTGGCTATAATTGCTCATGTAGTATTTGAGATGTTTTAAGGAATTGGATGCGAGGCTGTGCGGTAGCCAAGTTCTTAAAATGATTTTTATAGGATAAAGTAATGCCTATTTTTTTACTTTTATTTAATTGGATTTTGCGACTCATTGATGTAAAATATTAAATTTTATTTGATGAAAAATACTCTAACAAGAGACATTAGTTAGATGACTAATAAACTTTATCCCCAAATTTATAGAAAATTATGATGGCATTACAATGGCATTACAAATCGCTTATGTTTCTAGCAATGCTTTGTAAAACCATTGTAAACTGGCTAAAAATCTCTATAAATTTAGAGGTAAGACTTTATAATCTCAGTAAGTACCTATATACATTATTTTCTTACGTAAAATTCCAAACACAAAAGCATCGCTAAAATGTTAAACCAGGGTTGCCTGTGAAAGATTGTTGTAGAAAATTATGTATTAAGTAAGTAATAATATTTAACTGAATACTAAGTATTAATTAAGAATATACAGAATTTAAAGTAATATTAAACAAAATTGAATGATGTTTATTATTATTATTGTTGGATAATAAAGTTAATTGTTACATCCGCCCATGTATGTGAGCCATGAATAATAAGAAATCACTAAGTATTTTTAATTGATGCGGACTTATATTTAAACTTATCAACTTTTACTTTCATCTAAGTAATCAAAACGTAGGCTGAAGTGGCAGGGGGCGGGGCAGAGGTGGGGGCACTGTCCTATGAAATGATGGCTGACGGGGTGGAAAGATTCTTGAGTAGCGACCACGTACCGCAAGACACAGCGTGGGTAGGCCTTCCACAAGGGGGACCGACGACCTGGTGAAGGTCGCGGGAAACGTCACGTCATAGTGAAAAACCTTGAGGGGGACCTATGGCCAGCACTAGACGTCTTCTGACCTGATGATGATGAATTAATTATAAATGTTCCCTTTAACTTGGAAAAAACCCCTAAATTTCGATTTTAATTTTGACAGGCCTCTCCATTTCTCTTCTGTGAAAGACAAAGTGTGACAACTTATAACAAGGAATCTCTGGAATACACATGTATTTATAACTTTTCGAACAACTTCAATTGTCAAAGTAGGTACTTTTATTAAAATTCAACAGCTACGTCCAGAAGTGTCACATGCCGCGCGAGGAAAATTTTCCTCGCCAAGTTTGACTTGCCTCACGTGAGGCAAATGCGCGCCCTGCCTCACCTGAGCACTCACATTTGCCTCGCCTAGTTTGGCAGTCGTGAGACAGAACGATGTCAAACGTGTCAAACTGATTGATCGGGTATACCTTTCCCTGTCTAGAGTGTCAGTTGCCTCGCCATTTGCCTCGCGCGGCATGCGACTGAGGCAAACGTCGTGCTTCGCGAGGCATGTGGGTGAGCAGCCTCGCGCGGCATGTGCATGTTGTAGACACGTCTAATGAACTTTGTAAATAACAGTCTCAAATGATGTATAATATTAGATAGGTAATAAAAAACGTAAGTAAATGCTATACTTAACATGGCATTCCATTGTGATTATGATAAGGTACATTAATTAAAAGTTGCTAAATATCAGGGTTGCGTACCTACCTCGTCGTTTGTTCTCGCTTTATGTTCATTAAGTATATTTAATTAACGAATTACTAACAACATTACGTTAAATTGTTTTTATTGTCGTCTCCTCTCCTTTTCCATCCTTCGTTATGGTAACTTTAAATAACAATTCCTTAATGTATAAAAGTGTAGATATGCTAAGTTATTGATTTAAAAAGTAGGATTTTTAAATTGTATAAATAAAGAGACGGCTACCGGATTGAGAAATAGGATAAGTGATAAATTTGATAATATATCGTTTATCCGTTTTCACTTTTCGAGGTCGACAAAATACCTAACAGCTATAAATTATAACTTTCTTTCTGGATTGCTAGTAAAATTTTATTAGGTATCAAGTTTCTTTGTAATTAGTCCAATAATTATATTTCTTGTTAGCTATTAATACTTGTACAAAGTAATATTATAAGTGTGGGGGTGTAAGGAACTTAACACATAGAAGGCCTAACGCCTCAAAAATACTTGCGTTTTGTCGGAAACAGACTCGTTAGTGTAAAAGAGGCCTAATGGCGAGGAGTAACCTTCATTCGAGGCAGCCTCGAGTAGAGAACAAGTTACAAAGTGACTATGATAGTAATTTAGTTGTTAAATATGATTATAAATACTATAAAAGTTTTTAATTATACCATTAGAATAAGTAGTGTTGCGAGAAATTATAAAATCTATTACTCCAAGACGAAATTAAGGGTTTTTTAAAAAAGTTACTTATACCAGTCTCCCAAGAAGATATCACGAATAAAAAAAAACTGAGTCCCGTAATTTACCAAAGACGCTGCGCAGCATTTTTTACTTTTAACGGAGACTTTGGTAGCAAATGGTTTTATAATTGCTTGCAATACCAATAACTACTATATTTATGAAGCAAAAAAATCGCACTACAAAATGAAATTGATGAATTTTAAATCGCGTTTGTTGTTACAAAAGTACGTTTTATTATTAGGCGAACCCGACTGACATTACCTATAGTGATACATGTAAACGATGATTGTGAATGTTTTATTAAAAACGATTACGAAAATAATACTTCCTGCCTTTCATTTGTTTACGATTGTTGGTATAATACGACTCTAATATCATTGTTCATGGAGGAAGACGGCTTAGTGTGGGCTGATAGGCTTTATGAACCTTTTGGAAATTAATTGGATACAAAGACGTTACCAGGAAGAGGGTCACACGTGCCTATCATAAACAAGTTCTAAACTGAGCCTATGGACACCGTAAAATAAATATATACTATTCCACCAAGCCATCTAGGCACTCTGGTATAAATATCAAATGATAATAAGCGCCGCCATACACAGACTGCATTTTGCTGTCGGAAGCGACAGCTCTATTGCAGTCGGTTGCAGTCGACTGCACTGACAGCTCGCGACAGCGCGCCGACTGCATGACGCCAAGCAGTCGCGAGCTGTCGACCGCAGCCAACTGCATTTTGCTGTCGGTTCCGACAGCAAAATGCAGTCCGTGTATGGCGGCGCTAAATCAATGATTCCGTGGTCCATCCACAACGTGAGCCTGGACACTCCTGTGGCAGTAGCTTCCACTACGTCGTGGCAGGACCGCGGAATCATTGACTTATAATCATTTGATATTTATACCCGAGTGCCTAGTTGGCTTGGTGGAGTATTAAATATTGCCATACTTACACACCTGTACGGCCCCAAACTAAGCAACGCTTGTACTATGGCTACTATTAATGAACTGGGGTTGATCCCAGTGACACCTAGGCTAATTCCGAAATTTGTCTCTGGCGGGAATCGAACCCCCAACTACCCGATGCAGTGAGCCGAGCGGCCAACGCTCAAACCACTGCGCCAAGCGGTCGTCTATCAGTACCACGCAATCGCTCGTGGTCGTCACAGAATTTACTTAAAAACAAGTTATCACTTAGACTTAGACAAGTCTGTGTCAATCGACAAACTTGTCTAATCACTTAGAATTACTAGTGCAAGTTGTGGAATGATCTCCCACCCGAAGTCTTTCCTTTGCACTACAACATGGGGTTCTTCAAAGTTCATGTTTACAGGTATCTAAAAGGTCGCCGCCGCATCTGCTACTTAAGTTGCAGATGTCCTGGGCGGCGGCTTCCACTTACCATCAGGTGGACCGTCTGCCGTGTGCCATGCTTGGCAATAAAAAAAAATACTTGGCAACATTTTAACATAGAATATTTTTGATGAAATCAATTGTACAATATTGCGATATTAGATCGCAGTAACATGTTAAGAATGCATTAGTTCCAACATAGCCAATCCCGCGTCTGAAACACACGACTTATTTCCCCGGAGACTCTCGCGCAATGTTAAACAAAGAGGAAATGGAACGATAAGTAATATATCTCGTTTTGTTGTGATCGGTATTGGTTATAGACAAGTTTTAAAAGTGGTAGAGTCGAGCTGTAGCCAATTGACTGCAGCTCATAAACGGGCTGGCTCGACCGGGGTAGTACCACCCTCTCACAGAAGATCGGCGTAAAGCAGCTATTACAGCTGCGTTTCGTACGAGTGAGAGAGCCGAAAGCCCAGCCGGTATATTTTATTGACGTCATAAACAGGTTTTCTATAAAACCCTAGATATAGAGATCCAGAATTTTCAGTTAAAATAACTAAAAGCCATCATGGTTTTAATTGCTGGTGAGTGAAGAGATATGAAAACAAAAGATCACAATTAAGCTCTCATTTATAAAATGCAAAAATAGCTTTTAAATGGGATTTGATGGTGTTAATGTGGATAAGACAGTATACAAAGATATTGTACTTTACAAACCAAAGTTCTATCGTAAATAACTATCCACACGTTTGTTACATGAGTGAAGTACCAATTTATAACTAAAGTGTAAGTACCTAAGTTGTGAGGCTTAGATGAGATTATTAGTTTATTTTAGCAACTTTGTTGAGTACTCGTCTCTTAATCTAAATATATAAGAATCAAAGTCCTGATTGACTGACTGACTGACTGACTGACTGACTGACTGACTGACTGACTGACTGACAGACAACGCACAGCCTAAGCCGCTGATCGTAGAGACTTGAAATTTGGAGGGTGGGTTTGTCTTGATGTGTAGAGGTGTACTAAGAAAGGGTTTTTTGAAATTCAACCCCTAAGGGGGTAAAATAAGGGATGAAAGTTTGTATGGAAGTTCGTCATTTTTGAAGTTAGAATTATGAAAATTGCTGATTAGGTGTCTTTTGAAAAATAAATAAATATGGGTTTCAGGGTTTTTGAAAATTCGACCCCTAAGGGGGTAAAATAGGGGATAAAAGTTTGTATGGAAGTCCCGTCATTTTTGAAGTTAGAATAACTTAAATTGGTGATTAGGTGTCTTTTCAAAAATAAAAAAGAGTAATTTCAGGGTTTTTGAAAATTCAACCCCTAAAGGGGTAAAATAGGGGAATGAAAGTTTGTGTTTAGATTTCTTTCGTGTTTTTGGAAATTCAACCCCTAAGGGGTGAAATGTGGAGTGAAAGTTTGTATAGGGGTGGTCGAGTTTTGTTATTTTGACGGGAAAGGGGAAAACGGGGTCAAGGGATGTTTTAATAAGTCATCCATATCTCGATATTGGTTATGATTGCTTATTTGAATTGATCAGACTGGGGTTTCCGTATTTTTAATCATTTTGACGAGAAAGGGGAGAGCGGGGTCAGCGCATGTTTAGTCATCCATATCTCAAAATTGGTTATGATTGTTCATTTTAAATAATCAGACTGGGGTTTCAGCGTTTTTAATATTTTGAAGGAAAAGGGGAGAGTGGGGTCAGCGAATGTTTAGTCATCCATATCTCGAGATTGGTTATGATTGTTCATTTTAAATAATCAGACTGGGGTTTCAGCGTTTTTAATATTTTGAAGGAAAAGGGGAGAGCGGGGTCAGCGAATTTTTAGTCATCCATATCTCGAAATTGGTTATGATTGTTCATTTTAAATAATCAGACTGGGGTTTCAGCGTTTTTAATATTTTGAAGGAAAAGGGGAGAGCGGGGTCAGCGAATGTTTAGTCACCCATATCTCGAAATTGGTTATGATTGTTCATTTTAAATAATCAGACTGGGGTTTCAGCGTTTTTAATATTTTGAAGGAAAAGGGGAGAGCGGGGTCGGCGAATTTTTAGTCATCCATATCTCGAAATTGGTTATGATTGTTCATTGTAAATAATCAGACTGGGGTTTCAGCGTTTTTAATAGTTTCAAGGAAAAGGGGAGAGCGGGGTCAGCGAATGTTTAGTCATCCATATCTCGAAATTGGTTATGATTGTTCATTTTAAATAATCAAACTGGGGTTTCGGCGTTTTTAATATTTTGAAGGAAAAGGGGAGAGCGGGGTCAGCGAATTTTTAGTCATCCATATCTCGAAATTGGTTATGATTGTTCATTTTAAATAATGTGACTGGGGTTTCAGCGTCTTTAATATTTTGAAGGAAAAGGGGAGAGCGGGGTCAGCGAATGTTTAGTCATCCATATCTCGAAATTGGTTATGATTGTTCATTTTAAATAATCAGACTGGGGTTTCAGCGTTTTTAATATTTTGAAGGAAAGGGGGAGAGCGGGGTCAGCGAATTTTTAGTCATCCATATCTCGAAATTGGTTATGATCGTTCATTTTAAATAATCAGACTGGGGTTTCAGCGTTTTTAATAGTTTCAAGGAAAAGGGGAGAGCGGGGTCAGCGAATGTTTAGTCATCCATATCTCGAAATTGGTTATGATTGTTCATTTTAAATAATCAAACTGGGGTTTCGGCGTTTTTAATATTTTGAAGGAAAAGGGGAGAGCGGGGTCAGCGAATTTTTAGTCATCCATATCTCGAAATTGGTTATGATTGTTCATTTTAAATAATGTGACTGGGGTTTCAGCGTCTTTAATATTTTGAAGGAAAAGGGGAGAGCGGGGTCAGCGAATGTTTAGTCATCCATATCTCGAAATTGGTTATGATTGTTCATTTTAAATAATCAGACTGGGGTTTCAGCGTTTTTAATATTTTGAAGGAAAGGGGGAGAGCGGGGTCAGCGAATTTTTAGTCATTCATATCTCGAAATTGGTTATGATTGTTCATTTTAAATAATCAAACTGGGGTTTCGGCGTTTTCAATATTTTGAAGGAAAAGGGGAGAGCGGGGTCAGCGAATGTTTAGTCATCCATATCTCGAAATTGGTTATGATTATTCATTTTAAATAATTGGGGTATAAGCTGAGCTGAATATGGTAGGTACTACTTCAGTTTGATCCCATAAAAAATCATTTCGTAAATCAACACCCAAAAGAGGGAAACTAAAGGTAGAAAAGTACGGCAGAAAAATATGTTTGTACCCGATTGACTTGAAACTTAGTATGCATAGGGTAGGTGAGGGAGGAAGGGGAAGACGTAAGGTAGGGGGAAAGGGAAATGGAGGGGGAGGGAGCAGAAGGAAGAGAGGGGAGGAAAAGGGGTGGAGAAGGGGAGGGGGATTAGGGATTTTGGCTCTATATAACTACCTACCAAAACACGCATTCACCGAATAAGGTACCGTGATAAAGTTTGTATGGCTCCAATAAAAATCATGAAATAAAATTATATTTTTATAAAAAAGCAAATACTGACTTAAAAAACCCTAGCGCACTAAAAAGTACTAAAAAGTCTTAAGTCACTTGCCCGATTTTTTTTTTATTTTGAAGTCTACGCGGACGAAGTCGCGGGCAAAAGCTAGTTATTGTAATAAGATGCTCTAAAATTGCGGTTATGTAACTGTATTCAACATTAATTTATAACTTCACTGTAACTAATAGATACACAAAAAAATGTAGAATGGAGTTACAACATAGATAGGTAATGTTTAATAACTGCAACTGCAATGTGGGTGTACTATTATGTCAACTTTAAGTTACGTTACGTAACGTTATGTTTAAGTTGGTAAGCATTGTTTTAATGGTGGTGGTATTAGTTCACTTGTTTTAAAAAAAAATATATATATTTTTCTATCTGTGGAGACTTCTAAATGGCGGCGTCTTCATCAGGCGCATGCCTCGCGCGAGCACTCACTTTTGACGTCGGAACGCATTGACGTAATGTCATAATATGAGTGCTCGGGTGAGGCATGCGCGACATATGGACACATCTATTGGCTTTGTATTGTTATTCTTTTCTACCTATTGTATCTTCTTAGCTGTTAGTCTTCCTTAAAACTAAATAAATAAACTTTCAATATTTTTTTTTTAAATAAAATATACGAAAGTCGTATCCACAACAAACTTTCCGTTGAGTTTTCCTCACCTGGAGCTATCGAGGGTTAATTTCCAGCGAGCTGTCACCCCGGGCCGTCATCTCGCAGTATTGAGGTGGCTCCGCGCTCTAATGAACCTCTTCCTATCCTCTTACTGCACAGACAAGAATTTTTTTTCGCGCCTTTCTGCTTCACGGCTAGTGATGGGATGTTCTCGAGAACATTTTTACCCTCGGAAACTCGGAAACTTACTCGTGAGAATTTTTGAGAATCTTATATTTTGGGTGACGTTTCAATCTTAAAAACAATTAAAATCACCGTACTTGCATGTTTAATGAGGTTTATGCCAAGTTTAACATGCTTCAGAAGATAATATTCTCGAAAATTCTCACGATTAAGTTTCGGAGGGTGAGAATGTTCAGATCAAATCAAATCAAAAACATTTATTGTGGTACATAGGTTAGCTTCTCGAGAACAACCCATGACTATTCACGGCTGACAGCTTCGTTACAGATAGGAGTAGATTGGGAATTTACTGTCTATAGACATTAGATCCAGTAGATCCGATTGCTTACCATTATAGTAGGTAGCTAGCATCCTTGGTACCTATATGCGTACAATGTCACCACAACAGTATGGCTAGCACACGCGGCAAGTTAAGACCTTTGTCACCATTATGTCGTATCGAGTCGTTCTCTCTCTGACTTAATTCATATGAGTGAATGAAACAAAATCCATTTATCTCGCGTTTTGTCTTGTCACGGACGGCTGTGCTACCAGTTCAGAATTGGCATTATTTTGTATTTACACCATCTTCTTTTCAAACATAAGCTTGGTATTACTACAGTAGTATGATCAAAAATAGCAGAACGCTGCGTCTGAACTGACATATTATAATTACCGTCCCCTAATAAGATTGGCTTTTTGGGGCAAAGTCATAGCCCCGAGCGGTGCCCAATTAGTTCCTGGAAGGGGCTCGTTTTGCTTGTTTTAACAAGTTATGTAGTATCCTTGCGGCGATGTAATCCACGATGACTGATTTATTATGAATGGCTACGATAGGAAGATCATAGTTTTGGGACTAACTCTAATTCACTTTAATAAATAGTCGTAGTTTCAAGGTGGTAGAGTCAAGCTGTAGCCAATTGACTGCAGCTCATAAACGGGCTGGCTCGACCGGGGTAGTACCACCCTCTCACAGAAGATCGGCGTAAAGTAGCTATTACAGCTGCGTTTCGTTCGATGAGTGAGAGAGACGTAAAACTACCCCCCCCCTCCATCCCAGTCCCCTTCAGGTCGGCAATGTGCGAGCAATGCCTTTGGTATTGTAAGCATCTATAGGCTACGGTAGCTGCTTAACATCAGGCGGGCCGTACGCTTTTTTGCCACCGCAGTCCTAAAAAAAAAAAAAAAAAAATCGGTCGAAATAGTTTTAAGTAGCCCCTAGTTAGTGTAATGGTGGCTGCATACTGGATACACGGAGTGCTAGGTGCATTATAGAGTACTTGATTTAAATGTACAGTAGAGACTGCCTATACTTATGCAATTTCAGATTTACAGCTTAGAACACAAAAAAGCACATAATAAAACAATGTAGCTTATAAATTATGTGTAGTTAAATAACAAAATCTGTTCAGGTTTATTGGCACCGTAGTAATCCGATACCCAAGAATACTTCCAAATATTCCAATCTACATTTTGTGATCACTATCCGACATAAACGAGAAACCAATCTAGGTGAAGCCTTAATAGAGCCTAAATATAGTTTAGTACATTTTCTCTCAAGTTTAATTACACAGCAGAATCCTGACTCCTTCCGAGAATAGAAACCTTTAAATTCTCCTACCTTATTGGGACTATAGAAGTTTTTGGTAATATTTACTTTTCGGTGAATACGGAAAACATGATAATTGGATAGACAGGGTGGTTGCCGATAAAAATCGCTAACAATCTTTATATAAATAGTCCAGGGGCGGTATTATGAACTACACAATGTTATTGGAAAAACACTAACAACCTTGTAGAACATACAGTCCTGCAATGTTGTTAGTATTTTCCAATAACCCTATACAAATTAAAATTTCCAAGGCAAAGTTTTTTTTTTTAAATAATTATAACATATTTAATAATTAATAATTTTTTACGCTAGGATAAGTTAGGCCTTTGAAAATCCAGAAATTAGAAAATAAATTGTTATAGTTCAGGACGTCGACGATGATGACGTCAAACCTTAGGTGAGGAGGTAGGTAAATCATGCGCATTGGCAGCACCAACCGCAAACCCTATCCGCTCTATAAAATTTGCGGCCCATAAAAAAATAACAAATGTTTACCCCAAAACCGCTTCCTTCCAGGCTCCAGTGTCAAAACCGACATGACAAATGGATGAAACCCGTGACGTCACATTGAAATAATATATTATACTGGAAATGAAGAAAAATGCTCGCGAATAAGCCTTTAATGCCGGCAGCTGCGAGTGAGAGCGATGGGGTTCCTTGCAAAAACATTAAGGCGGTTTTTGTTATGTACTGTCTCATGTCATCATTGACTATCAATATATGAAGTAAAATCTTTTCTAAAACGATAAACAAATTATGGCACTTGTATTTTTACTATTAAAACCATGCACAAATCCATGATTGCTACTGTCTTTATACCTAACTATGCTTTGTCATTATGAGTCAAAAAGTTCAATTTTTATTTACGACTACATAAAGATATTAAAATTGTTGTTTATCCATGATATTCATATAGTAATATCCCCGATGTGGCGGTGGAGTCATTAATTTTATCATTGACCCGCGCAAATAGGTCCCTGTAGACAATTAGCTGAATAAATGATTTGATTATACTCCATGCGGCATCGATATATTTTTGTTTATTCCCGTTGACTGTGTGAAATTGTATTTATATTGAACTATTTATTTATGAGATAGGCAATTTTGTGTAACAAAAGAGCAGTTCTTTATTTTTCATTATTATCGACATTTATTGTTTGCAACAAATAAACATAAATATTGAGTACCTTAATAAATTTTGCGAAACAATTTATTATTTTAATCATTTAACTTGTTTTTAAAGTATTATTTGCTGAATTTAATTTATTATTTTATTATTAATTTATGATACATGCGCGATGCTTCCTTTTCTTTCATTTCTTGTGTTCAGTGATAGGCAATATAGATCTGAAAAAATATAATTATAAATTAAGATTCTTCATTATTCCCATGTTCAATTACTGATGACTATCATGCATACCTGAACAATGATGACCATATAATTGATGCTCAGGTCTACAATCTGAAACGGCAGACTCATGCTGATGGTGAGAATAGAGCCGCTAACGTAGCTGGGCCTCTGAGACAGAACCGTGGCGTACCAGCGGCGGGTCGCCTTATATTGTGCTAAGTTCCTGCCTGTCAATCAAAGTACTTTGACTACTTGAAGACGGAAATACTTGGAAGAAGGAAAGCGCAGAAGAATACAATCATTAGCTTCACAAGTAAATCAAAAAAGATTGTAAGGTAGGCAAAAAAAATACTAGATAAAGATGGGTTTAAGGAGTTCTATCAGCTCTACCAGAAGACGAGGGTAGCAAGTTTCATTTTCAATAAAGATCACTTGAGAAAAGCTCGCCTTTATCAAAGACGTTTGTTTCGCCAACCTGCACTGGATCAGCATGCTAGAGTATAATTGCAATAACCCCCGTATTACATTAGGACCAAAATTCCATGAAAGTGCGAGTAGACTCACACTTCTTCCCCTCCGGGAATACGGACATGATAAGAAAACTGTACTGAAAAAACATACGGAGTCGAATTCAGAAACACCTTTTTTGTAGTCTGTTATAATAGTTACCTTTATTGATACTCTGGTCCAGTACCAATCGCCTAGCAAGCTCCAACGATAACCGACTACAAAGGACCTCAGATCTAGATACCGCAGAAGATAACATCCAGAGTGAATACAGAGACCTGGTTTCACGCCATATCAGATATATCCAGAGGTAGCTCATCTGAGAAAATGATGAAAGTGCCTAGAAATTAATGCAACTTGCATTGATATTTGATGTAAGATACTTAAACTTAAGTAATGTAGTGACCTCAGATCTCAATAGATAGCACTGAGTGCAACGCTCCGGTACAACACACGATTGTGAATAGAAATCTTGAAACACGATTTCAAGTTCCCAGCACATACCCCGACAATAACCATTGGGGGCAAAGCGGTGGGCCCCGCACAGGCATAAAACCCGCTTGGCTGGAATCCTTGCCTTTTGTGCTGTAGTCTTCGCTGACGTCACAGGTGTTATATATAGAATCGTCACAGAATCCATTCATTAGCCGGAAGTCGTCAACACATCCCGCTTTTCCACCAATCGCTTTCACCGTCTTCCTGCGAGGCGTACCTACGATGTCATCGGCCCACCTTGTGGCCGTCCCACACTACGTCTGCCGGCTCTTGATCGCCATTCTAGTACCTTCACGTTCTAACAGTTATTCTACCTAATTATCAGAGATCGGAACCATTGTTGGTAAATAATGTTAATCCGTATCAAGTAAGGTTACATAATGCATTCCCATTGTCTATTCCCTGCCCCATTAATAGAACTAATGTTATGCATCACAACAACTTGACTGAATATATTGCGTTTTTTCAATTTCAACTTGGCATGGATATCTTAATAGCCACGATGGCCATTATCTCTTGAATTATGGCATCAATACGTGAGATTTTATGTATAAGAGCCAACGTTCCTTTGTGTTCCCAATATATGGGTTTATTTAAGCCTGGATTTTGACCGAGGTTTAAAAAGTAGGTCTAGCTAGATAGGTACACAATATCTGTAGGGCTGGGAGAATAGAGTTTTTTTAAATTGGTTTAAAAATAGGGTTTGAATTTTGTTTCAATTTCACTTACCGTTTCATAATCCACAAGAAACAAAACGAACGCGTATATCACTGTGGTTATCAAAGTCATTCCAAGCATCAATAATATCTGTAAAAAAAACATAGTTATTAAAGATATCTTCAAAGAGTTGCAGAATAATTTTACAAGTTGCAGGGAGTCAAAGTAAATATAGAATAGTAGGAGATGTCTAAGAAAGAAGACTTACATGTATTGTATACTGTGCACTCAAATGTGTCGTAGCAATCAGCACATGCCTGTACACTCGCGATCCAGTATACGCTGAAGCCTCACCCAATGCTGACAACCTTATATTAATAACATTAATGATTATAGTCAAGAAAGCCATCTCTATGTCATGAGCACTAAAGATCACACAAAGGTATATCGCCAAACTTGTGTTATTCACCAACATTTCGATCCCAACAAAATCAAATATCAATGAAACAATACTTGCAAATACAGCTCTTAAAGACATGGCTTTGATTTGTGAAATATAGGCATCGTTAACACCACATTTCTCATCCAACCTTTCCGTAACTTTAAAGGTTAATTTTCCGTATCTAGCTCCTATTACCAGACCAATGAATTCAATGCCCACTAAGTATTGAAACACTCTGACGCCAGTACTCATGTTGCTAGTACAAATATCGAAAGTAGTAGCCACAATGATGATTACAATCATGGTGGTGAAGATGATGTTGCAAATGATTCTCCTATTGTGGTTAGTGATGATGAACGAACGGTTTATGCAGAAAAAGTTTTCCAAAATGATCAAATTTTCAATGTAATATGTTGTTGTCAACATAATGATAATAAATAAATTTTATATGAACAGTAAACACTGTACACGAAGTGATACGAGCAATGTTACGTCAAGTACTGCTTGAGGCTATTTGATGGCCTATACCTTTTAATGAAATTAGATTTTTACATTCTCCGTAATGACTACCCCGGGGATTCGGATTCCCTACAACAGATTATACAATTACAAGCTATTCGTTTATAGCGGTTTTCATTTATTTAATTAATTGGGAATGGTTTTTATTGAAGTGGTTTTTTCAATCAAAGCTTCTACCATCTATACTCTACTCCCCAAATTTATAGAAAGTTATGATGGATTTACACTGGCATTACAAATCACTTTTGTTCCTAGAAATGCTTTGTAAAACCATTGTTAATTAACAGAAAATCTCTATGAATTTGGTGGTAGGTATATGTTTTAAGATAATAGTACCAGTTAGCCCCCCCTCCCCCTCCTCCTGCAACTATGTCATTTGTGTTGAGAGTGAGCTGGCAGGGACTCGGTTACGAGGGTGGCCCCGCTAACCAGTTTAACCACTGAGCTATTGACGTTTCTTTGTTTATGTAAAGTTCTTTTTACTTCACTATACTCGTATCAGAAATGTAACTATCCGAAATAGAATAGGTAATCGAGATATTATGTGTATATTTTCTCATGCTCTCTTGACTGGGTAGCTGGCAAGACTGTTTGCGTAATAAGCATGTTCACAAATATACTAGATATACTAAGTTCTTAAACTACAATTAATTTAGAGCAAGGACAAGGAATCGTCCATTACTCTTAAGTAGACCAATGCTCTTCAAAACTGTAAGATAAATTTAATTTAAGATTTACTTGGTGGAAAGTCATTATTTTCCGACGTTCATTTCCTTTGAACACTCCCGTTTATACGACACGACCACGATTCGATTTAAAAATATATAATTGCTACTTGAAATGAAAATATTTATATTTGGATTTCAATTTCTTACAATGCTTTTTCTACATAACTTTTTGCTAATTAAAAAAACTGGCTTCTCAGTTTTGCCCTAATAAAAAATCTTCTTCCCAGTGTCCTACCTACCTACCAAAATTCTTCTTAAATTGTCTTAAAGTGATACTGTCTTAATTATTACATATTAGGTATACTATCTCCAATTAACTTGTATTCGTTTCAAAACTCTACATCGCATACACTAAAGTGCCTAATTTTCATTACTTGTGATTAAATTTAAGTCACTATCCGTTCGTTGGGGCGGCGGTGCCATGCAATTTTCACCTGAAAAGCCTTAATTTTCCATAAGGAATCGCTGTAGGGGCGGGCTCGCGAAATTCAGAGCAATTACTGACTTAATTCGTTGGGGCGTTTTTTGGTAACTGGGTTTATGGCCATTGGAACTGGGGTTTAATTTGTGTTTGGATAATTTTAGGGGCTGGAGTGATTTTTTTTAGATAAGAAAATTTAGTGCATAATCTAAAGTGATAGTGTTATTTTGTTAGTTATAGGCGCAATATCTTTAAAGTAAAAAATAAATGCATATCATGCTGCAAGAGTGGCTCGTAAAGATACTTTCATGTTTCAATTTACCTTGAAGTGTCAGTTGTTTTTGATCCTTACCCATTTTTATCTAGCACCGAGCACGTGTCTAGACCCAGACCTTTTTCTGCTACATCTGTACAACATTATCCAGAACACATACACCAACAAAAAGTCGAGGCACATCACGCAACGCTGCTCAATATTCGGAGTGCGTCCGCGGGCGAGAGCGTCTTTTTCAGCGTTTCAGGCATCGCCTTGAATTTTCAGCTGAAGTGCTGGGATTTGCATCACAAAGCGGTTGCTGTTTATCCGTCTACAACTCCCCCCCCCCTCTCCGCCCCGCGGCCGCACTTCGGCTTGTTTGTGCACTTTTTCAGATGAAAAGCTTATATTAACAAGTACTGTACAAGGCATTGTGGACGTGGGTTCACTTTTTCAGAAATGTAAATAATTATCAGTGTGAAATATTTCAGGATTCTGCAGCGAAGGGCAAGGTTGAGGATTGTAAGGTATTCCCTCCCGCTCACATTATAGTTTTCATCAATAGCGGCGGACAAACATGATCTTCTCGATGACGATACGGTTTCGTCAAAGTTGGCGTTAAAGCCAATGAACGCGGCTTAGTAATTTAGTAGTACAAATAAACCTATTATGACGATCATAGTCTTGAGCCAAATCACGAGCAAATTTATGTATTTTCATTGAAATAAAAATAATCTGGAATTTAGGTTATTATTCGAATAAGTAAAAAAAAAAGTTGTTCTGCTTTCGGCGCATGTCTGACTCGGCGGTTCAACATCGCGTAGTTCTGATTACTGCCGCACTGGCGCTGTTGTACTCAAAACCAACGCAAACGTACCTACGCAGTAAGAATCCTATCCTGGCGTGTCCTATTGAGAGGTTTCTGGCGTAAAGGATAGATGGCGTAATTAACCATAGAGAAAAATGAAAGATTACATTTTTTTTGTATTTCAAGCCTCTTTTGGTTACAAAATTGGAAAGTGGAAAAAGTAGAAGCATTGTCCTTGGTTATAAATATAGAAATCGCCAGTAAAATTCACCAAATCCATGGTAAAAAAAGGCTTGTATTGTACTGTAGGTACAATACGGTAGTAGTTAGGTAATGTAGCGACTGTAGCCTAGGGGCGAACACGTTGGGCTCAATCAGAAGGTCCCAGGTTCGATCCCCAGTGGGGCATGCACCAATGGATGAATTTTCATCTATGTGCATAATTTACAGTTCGCTAACGGTGAGGGAAAACATCGTGAGGAAACCTACCTATCCCTCGGGATTAGGTAATAGTGAGTTCCTGTATACACGGCGACAAGGTTTACCACCTGTCACGTTGGGTTCTGACTATCTGGTGAAACGTGGGCTTTGAGTTGGCTTAATACCTCCACTATGTGGTGGTGTATAGCCACTCAAGCCTCTGACTACCCCCCGAATGGGGATAAAAGTCGTGACGTTATATTTATTTTTATTTATTTAATTTTTTTAGGTAATGTTGGTATTAAGATAAGCCCTGAAGGGAATCAAACCCGCAACCACCGAGTTATTAAAACTGTTAAATCAACTCTGAGACTCTGACTCGAAAGTCGTTATTAATGTTATTGCTTATTTTGAGAGTAGGATTTTTTTTACAGGAATTTCCAAATCGGAGTTCTCACTCTCTGACATGAAGAGAGATAGTTAGAATCTGAAAGCAGCCACAAATAGGTACAATACAACTTTGTTATTTGTATTTCACAACTTTTCTTAATTCAGGAAATAAAAGCGTCATAGTGATTCCCAACAAAACTCATTAACAAATATTATAATTTAAACTGTAAACGGAAAGTTTGTTGCGAACGACAGTTTCATGTCGCGCGCATCGCGAGTCCAACAAAATGTCGCAGCGTTTAATGCCTCATTTGCTTGTGATTTGTTTTTGCTGGTCAGTGTTGCTTTGCGGGGTATTCATATATTGTGTAACAACTTTGGAACATTCAACGGGTAAGTATAATCTAAATATATAAGAATCAAAGTCCTGATTGACTGACTGACTGACTGACTGACTGACAGACAACGCACAGCCTAAACCGCTGATCGTAGAGACTTGAAATTTGGAGGGTGGGTTTGTCTTGATGTGTAGAGGTGTACTAAGAAAGGGTTTTTTGAAATTCAACCCCTAAGGGGGTAAAATAAGGGATGAAAGTTTGTATGGAAGTTCGTCATTTTTGAAGTTAGAATTATGAAAATTGCTGATTAGGTGTCTTTTGAAAAATAAAAAAATATGGGTTTCAGGGTTTTTGAAAATTCGACCCCTAAGGGGGTAAAATAGGGGATAAAAGTTTGTATGGAAGTTCCGTCATTTTTGAAGTTAGAATTACTTAAATTGGTGATTAGGTGTATTATCAAAAATAAAAAAGAGTAATTTCAGGGTTTTTGAAAATTCAACCCCTAAGGGGGTAAAATAGGGGAATGAGAGTTTGTGTTTAGATTTCTTTCGTGTTTTTGGAAATTCAACCCCTAAGGGGTGAAATGTGGAGTGAAAGTTTGTATAGGGGTGGTCGAGTTTTGTTATTTTGACGGGAAAGGGGAAAACGGGGTCAAGGGATGTTTTAATAAGTCATCCATATCTCGAGATTGGTTATGATTGTTCATTTTAAATTATCAGACTGGGGGGGTTTCAGCGTTTTTAATATTTTGAAGGAAAAGGGGAGAGCGGGGTCAGCGAATTTTTAGTCATCCATATCTCGAAATTGGTTATGATTGTTCATTTTAAATAATCGGACTGGGGTTTCAGCGTTTTTAATATTTTGAAGGAAAAGGGGAGAGCGGGGTCAGCGAATGTTTAGTCATCCATATCTCGAGATTGGTTATGATTGTTCATTTTAAATAATCAGACTGGGGTTTCAGCGTTTTTAATATTTTGAAGGAAAAGGGGAGAGCGGGGTCAGCGAATTTTTAGTCATCCATATCTCGAAATTGGTTATGATTGTTCATTTTAAATAATCAGACTGGGGTTTCAGCGTTTTTAATATTTTGAAGGAAAAGGGGAGAGCGGGGTCAGCGAATGTTTAGTCATCCATATCTCGAAATTGGTTATGATTGTTCATTTTAAATAATCAAACTGGAGTTTCAGCGTTTTTAATATTTTGAAGGAAAAGGGGAGAGCGGGGTCAGCGAATGTTTGGTCATCCATATCTCGAAATTGGTTATGATTGTTCATTTTAAATAATCAGACTGGGGTTTCAGCGTTTTTAATATTTTGAAGGAAAAGGGGAGAGCGGGGTCAGCGAATTTTTAGTCATCCATATCTCGAAATTGGTTATGATTGTTCATTTTAAATAATCGGACTGGGGTTTCAGCGTTTTTAATATTTTGAAGGAAAAGGGGAGAGCGGGGTCAGCGAATGTTTAGTCATCCATATCTCGAGATTGGTTATGATTGTTCATTTTAAATAATCAGACTGGGGTTTCAGCGTTTTTAATATTTTGAAGGAAAAGGGGAGAGCGGGGTCAGCGAATTTTTAGTCATCCATATCTCGAAATTGGTTATGATTGTTCATTTTAAATAATCAGACTGGGGTTTCAGCGTTTTTAATATTTTGAAGGAAAAGGGGAGAGCGGGGTCAGCGAATGTTTAGTCATCCATATCTCGAAATTGGTTATGATTGTTCATTTTAAATAATCAAACTGGAGTTTCAGCGTTTTTAATATTTTGAAGGAAAAGGGGAGAGTGGGGTCAGCGAATGTTTGGTCATCCATATCTCGAAATTGGTTATGATTGTTCATTTTAAATAATCAGACTGGGGTTTCAGCGTTTTTAATATTTTGAAGGAAAAGGGGAGAGCGGGGTCAGCGAATTTTTAGTCATCCATATCTCGAAATTGGTTATGATTGTTCATTTTAAATAATCAGACTGGGGTTTTAGCGTTTTTAATATTTTGAAGGAAAAGGGGAGAGCGGGGTCAGCGAATGTTTAGTCATCCATATCTCGAAATTGGTTATGATTGTTCATTTTAAATAATCAAACTGGGGTTTCAGCGTTTTTAATATTTTGAAGGAAAAGGGGAGAGCGGGGTCAGCGAATGTTTAGTCATCCATATCTCGAAATTGGTTATGATTGTTCATTTTAAATAATCAGACTGGGGTTTCAGCGTTTTTAATATTTTGAAGGAAAAGGGGAGAGCGGGGTCAGCGAATGTTTAGTCATCCATATCTCGAGATTGGTTATGATTAAAAAAAAAAATTTAGCCCTTTTAACGTCCCACTGATGGGCACGGGCCTCCCCTCAATGCGAGGGGGATTTAGGCCATAATCCACCACGCTGGCCCAGTGCGGGTTGGTGAATTTCACATGTCTAAAGACATGCAGGTTTCCTCACGAAACCATTATGACCACCATGTTAACCATTATGATTAACCATTATGGTTATGATTATTCATTTTAAATAATTGGGGTATCAACACCCAAAAGGGGGAAACTAAAGGTAGAAAAGTACGGCAGAAAAATATGTTTGTACCCGATTGACTTGAAACTTAGTATGCATAGGGTAGGTGAGGGAGGAAGGGGAAGACGTAAGGTAGGGGGAAGTGGAAGGGGGAGGGGAAAGGGAAAGGGAAATGGAGGGGGAGGGAGCAGAAGGAAGAGAGGGGAGGAAAAGGGGTGGAGAAGGGGAGGGGGATTTGGGATTTTGGCTCTATATACCTACCTACCAAAACACGCATTCACCGAATTAGGTACCGTGATGAAGTTTGTATGGCTCCAATAAAAATCGTGAAATAAAATTATTTTTATAAAAAAGCAAATACTGACTTAAAAAACCCTGGCGCACTTAAAAGTACTAAAAAGTCTTAAGTCACTTGCCCGGTTTTTTTTATTTTGAAGTCTACGCGGGCGAAGTCGCGGGCAAAAGCTAGTATAGGTATAAAACAGTAACTATGGCATTACTTTTCGTAGAATAAGCGTGATGGTGAGATTTTGTCACTGCCTAGTGGATGAAGAGGTACGTAAAGTGAGATAATTGATACCCTTACAGCGTAATACTCGTACAACTCAATTTTGAGAGCAGGGGCCCTACCACCACCTCTTATAGCAGTATTGTTTTAACGTTTCAGCGACTTTTTATCCAATGACGTTTCTTAGCGGGCCCGTTAGCGTGGTTGGCGCGGAGGCGACTTTCACGCTGCAGGTCGTAGGTTCGATTCCTACCCGTGACATGCATTTGTGTGCATGAACATGTCTGTATGTCCGGAGTCTGGGTGTATATGTATATTAAGTATGTATTTACAAATAAAAAAGTAGTATATGTAGTAATATCAGTTATCTGGTTTCCATAGTACAAGCTCTGCTTAGTTTGGGATCAGGTAGCCGTGTGTAAAAAATGTCCCAGGATATTATTATTATTATTATTATGTTTCTCTATTTTGTCCACTCGGGCTAAACCCGGACCTTTGGAAGGCTTGCGTGGGGACATGGGTCCAACACGTAGAGGCCCCTAGAGATAAGTTTGATGTTATGTGAGGCACCTGCTGGGGTCAACCGCTGCAGGCGATGAGACACTTACAGCAGCTTGACCCCAGCAGATGCAGGAACTATTGCAAAATGTGAAAAGAGAAAATGAGTCTATTGCATGAAGTTTGGATGGACTGGGATTGGACTATAGGAAGGGTTCGGACACCTGCCATAATCAGTGTAAAACTAATTATCGTTGGCAGGTGGTGACTTGCCGCTCACTAGGTGGGCCCCTAAAATTGCCATCGTAAAGACGGCTAGGAGCAACACTGGTGTGGGCGGCTCAGGGGTGTAGAGAGGTGTGCTGCGCTTTCTCCGAAGTTACTCGCGGCGTTATGCCCTTTAACACTTCCACCCCTGGAGCATATAGCTCTAACGACCCCTCTCTGGACAGCCAACTAAGGCAAGCCAGAGCTGAGAGTCCTGCGGGCCCCCGTCGGTTTCCACTCGGCCGGCGAAGACACGCCGAGGTGGGGGCCCTGACCGACTCTCTAGGGTACTCGGGTCCGTGGTGTCGCTACTCACCAACAGCTCGCCACAAGCTGCCCTGCGGGCTTATTATTATTATTATTGTCATGACAATAAGAAACGTCATTGGATAAAAAGTCGCTGAAACGTTAAAACGTTCTTATAATTGAATCGCGATAAGAGGTCGTGGTAAGCCCCCTGCTTAACTTTGACAACGACGTCTCAAATGGGACTTAAACATTTGAGTATTCGGCCGTAAGTTCGATACTCAACATAATAATATTATGTACACCACATTTATTCAAAATCTTTGGTGTACACGCATCAAAGGTTTACATTCTTTCAGTTCACGCAGGCCTCTGGGTACCTACACATGGTGCAAGAAACATGGAATAGGTACTTGCGAGAAGAATGAAAAATTATAATCTTAAGAGATTTTAAGAGCTGGTTCGATGTAAATAGAGATTAAAAGTGTATTAAGAATATGGGTTATATGGGTTCTATTATGACAATCGGTTTTCACTTGCTACTGTTGAGAGTTTATGAACACAGTACATTATTAGTTTCCATTTTTTTAAGATATGTAATTAATCGAAAATTTTAGTGATTGTACGTTAGAAATCTTATGGATAATAAGTAGGTACTATACTTACTTGCATACGGTATTTATACTGAGTATAAGTGAGTACATTACGAATACTCAGACACTCATTGTGGTTTAGCTCTTCGACCGCCCATCACTAGCGTTTGCACAATATTCATCATCATCATCACAACCAGTAATCTTCAGATTTATGAGACTTAAGTATAATTGTCGAGAAAATTAAGGTCCTTTCACGCAGGCCTGCCCGGAGGCCTGTAATTATGACTCCCGGGCCTGCCCAGGGGACCTCGCAAATTGCCCGTTTTAATGCTTTTTTATTTGATACTCCCGTCACGGTCACTTCGCATCGCTTACACATGTTTATTTAGATAAGTACCTACTTGTATATTTTGTCGTGTTTAAGAAAATAGCAAGGAATAGCCTCTACTTACTTAAATACCTTTTAATTCTGTTCAATTATTTCAAGGCACAAAGAATGGATCCTAAAAAAATATTGTACCTAGAGATTCAAACCGGATCGTAGTAAGATTAACAACCTTTTCCAGAAACTCCCACGTGAACTTAGGAACTTTATTTGAGATAAATTAGGTAAGTACTGAATAAGGGGTCAAGTTGTTATTCTTTATTTAAAAAAAAAAATACTTCTTACCAATTTTATGAGAGTTGATACTAAATAGATTTTGACCTACAAGATTTTTCTAAAAGTGAAGCGAATTGTCATACAATAAAACCTATCATCCCATAATCGAGGCAAAAATAATTCCATCAAATTCATTCATACTTTATGTAAACACGATAGCTTAATTCAATATTTCTATTAAACAAACACATGAATATAAACTACGTATACTAATATAAGATCAAGTCCGTTTCGCTACGTGCATGCAAAATTTCCCTATGGACCAGACCACGCCAGGATCCAAGGCCTGTGGTACATTCGTCCAGTGACACAGTTTATAAACAGCATAGGACGAAGTTTTCAGTGTTTCGGAGGTCTATGTTAACTGGATTTCGCTGTGATAGTCGTATTATAGGACTTGGATATGATCGGAGGCATTTTTTAGAGACCGCAGTTTCTCGACGTTGTTTGAGTACATGAGGTCAAAATAATACTAATAATAATGTAATAAAAACACGCTTTAAGTTTCGAAAACAGTACTAGCTTGTGAAGTATGAAGTCATAACTTTGTAGTTTCAGCAAACTTTAACCCCATAGAGCTTTAGCCAGTTTACAATGGTTTTAAAAAGCATTTCTATAAATTTGTATAAATTCTATAAATTTGGAGGTAACTTTATAATTATTATAAAAAATGTTTCAAAATATTATTATCAAAAAAAAAAAGTTTTGTATTATCAAACCATATTTGTTATTTATGAGCTAATAAAAATATACGGAAAAATATCTCCGATTGATCAATCGCACTGCAGATAGACCACATATCGCAGGATTTGTAAGAGCACGAGGAAAAAGAATTTATATCCGCAGTAGCAGCGGCCCTGCGCGGTGTCACCCCCGGCTAAATTGACTTATATCCGTGTCGAGCCGCGGACAGATTACGATACCTGCACGCAAGAAGCAACCAATGGAGGTGGCAACTACTGTAAAATGATAGTGGATGTTTCGAGATGTCTGACACGGCATAACTCAGTGCGTCTATGTCAGGCGCATGCCGTGCTCGAGCACTCAGTTTTGACGTCGTAATACATAGATATCATAACATAACATGTCATAACATAACATGTCATAACATGAGTGCTCGGGCGAGGCATGCGAGGCATATGGACGCACCAATTGGAGCATGAATAGATCGGTGTTCTTAGTGCAAGATTACTTATTCTATCATAAAGGACTACGAAGGCAAAAAGCCGTATGGCACGCCTTATGTTAAGCAGTTACCTTAGGGCGAGGCCCCACTAGCGTTGCGCTGCGTCGTCGCAACGGGTCAAAGGGTCGACGGGAGAGAACGAAGCGGGGGAGGGTGATGCGCCGGTACAAAATCTTGCGACGACGCAACGCAACGCGCTAATGCTGCCGCACAATTTATAAACGCAGTAAGTACAACTGATTGCTTTGGAACTTACTGCGTTTATAAATTGTGCGGCAGAATGGGGCCTCGCCCTTAGTCTAAAGATTATTACAATACATAATACAAGGCCTTGCTTGCACGTTGCCGACCAAAATGGGAGTGGGATAGAAGAAGAGGAAGCCAGGGGTTGGGCTTTCGGCTCTCTCACTCATCGTACGCAACGTATCGTATTGTATCATACGATCTTCTGTAAAGGGGTGGAACTACCCCGGTCGAGCCAGCCCGTATATAAGCTGCAGTCAATTTGGCTACAGCTTGGCTCTAGTACTATCACTCGCTATTGAATGAATTATCAACTTGACAAACGCAGTTGGTACGTAAACGTAGAAAGTTGCCAAGCTGAGGTCATACCGTGGGTCCTATGTTTACATACGTCTTACGTTTCCAATTTTCTGATGGATGACAGTATTTACCACGAATTTCAATTCCAAAATGACAGTTTGTGGTAGAGCCAAGCTGTAGCCAATTGACTGCAGCTCATAAACGGGCTGGCTCGACCGGGGTAGTACCACCCTCTCACAGAAGATCGGCGTAAAGCAGCTATTACAGCTGCGTTTCGTACGATGAGTGAGAGAGCCGTAAGCCCACCCCCCCTCCCCCTCCCTCCATCCCACTCCCCTTCAGGTCGGCAATGTGCGAGCAATACCTTTGGTATTGTAAGCACCTATAGGCTACGGTAACTGCTTAACATCAGGCGGGCCGTACGCTTTTTTGCCATCGCAGCCCTATAAAAAATAAATAAAAAAAATACGCCGCGAAAGCAACATAGTGGACATGGCTTCTGAGATTGCGGATTAAATCAAGCGCTAAGGTAATATCCATACAAGCTTTCGTGTTTCATTTGACGTCTGCACTGTACGAACTACGTCACGATACTGACGGAATAAATACTGAACGTGTAGCCTGCGTCGATGGAATGACATCCATCATTATTTACCATACTGAAGGACCACAGTATATATACTTTACGTCTAGCCTTCGGCTAAATCTCTGTATTTGTTTTGGTCTTTTTCTCCAATACAATGTCATATCCAAACTAAATAGTCCCTCCACTTCCGTCATTCCCGCCGCTCGTCGGCGATTACCGCGCCATTTTTGAGTCATTCCCGTCTCTCTGTATGCAAATTTAGATGGTACGAGTCGGAAGCTGGCATTGTGAGGGTTAACAGGAGTGACGCTACTCAACCCTTTGTCAGTAATCATGTTGAGATTTTGCGTTACAGTTAAGCTATGGGTTCCTCCAATAGCAACGCTGTCATATAACGGCCGTAACTAGAACGTTGGCTATGTAAACAAAATGGCGCGGTTACCTAGAGAGCGGTATTGGACACCGTTGTTTACGTAGCCAATGTTCTAGTGCGGCCGTTATATGACGGCGCCGCTATTGGAGGAACTCATAGCTTTACAACCTGTGGCCCGATTCACGTAACCAAAACCGTAACGATGTCTCAGCGATATAGTCGTTGATAGCCTTTTCGTATTATGAAAAGGCTATCAACGACTATATCGTTGAGACATCGTTACGGTTTTGGTTACGTGAATCGGGCTACTGTACGGATTTCATGTTCGAATTTTGAGCATGGTGGTAAAGCATAAAAGCTTTTAAAAGATTAAAAGAATGCATGAATTTATAATCTTCTGTAATGGCCGTAACAGACATGAGTTTCAACTACGAACGGAACAACGAATAGGTTCAGAATTTTTTATTTTACGTCTTTAATCTGAGACTACAGTAGATATTGTTTTTTTTTTTTGGATAACCAGTATTTTTTGCGAATGCGACGGCATTAATTTACCTATCGCGTTATAATTGGATTAAAATAAATAAGCGTAAAAACTAGATCAGCCTTCATACTACCTTCCTGTGTACATATGATTTTCTATCTTTATTTTTATTTGGAGTAAAAAATCATATTATCATCAGTCCGATACTTGAGATCCGTCACCAGAGTCGTCGGCAACCTACCATTGTCAACATAACGAGCTGGCATTGTGAGCCGCGCTCATTAAAATTGCACCATTAAGCGTGAGCCTACATCTTCTGTGCACTCTGGCTGAAATATCATGAAGGGCTGAAATAATAGTGTGATAATTAAACCGCTAGACTTCACGATCTCATTATTACAACCAAATATTTTATCCAATGTTTTTTTTCTGAGGTGAGTTTGTTTCCACATCGATACCTGACATACACGAATACTAGTGCACTATCAGCACATTAAACGAAACCTACATATCAATGAAAACAAGCCATATTCGCTAGACCTGTTGTTCGAAAGAGATGAATATACCTACATTGTAGTGTTATTAGCTACATAATCATTGGCGCGCGCGCGTGCAGCCGTGCAGCCGCGACGTTGGTTGTCGCGTGATTAAGTGGGTGCCAGGCAGTTACCTTGCATTCATGTTGACTAGATAAGCTGTATGTCGCATCTAAAGGATAAATACATCTTTGGTCAAGCTAGCATTAAGCAACGCTCATTAAAAGTACAACATCAGCCTAAGAAATATCTGCTTGAAGGTGGAATGCTTTTACAATTATCCATCGGGCTTATTATGCCCTCCGCATCGCACATGAATCGCAACCCCACGACACGTGTGATGACATCCTCCCTCTATCCTATAAAAATACATTGGACTTGTTATCATGTTAAATAAACTTTCACGAGTTGATAACCACTTAGCTACTCTTGGGGGTATGGGGAGGCACCCTCTAGCGGCAGACAAACGTCACTCATCTTAACACATGGAGCTAGGAGCTATCCCACCAGTTTTCATATGTTGATGGGGGTGACAGACGGGGCATTATGTCGTCAAGCATTCGAGCAGTGAGCACGTTGAGCAGAGTTTTAAAGCCTACCTGTGAGCATGAAGTTGCTTCAGTGGAGAAATTGCAATGACTAGCGCACTTAACAAGTTACTAAAAAGCTTGTAATCGATTGCTCGGGTCGTGAAATAATATCTGATAATGCATGCTCGCAGTAAGGAAACAAAATTAAACTTTCGAAAAGGGTGCTCAATCTATTTATCTTTCCAAATCTTTAACAAATTAATAAATACTTACAAAAATTTTGTAACCAGTTCTGTTCTCAAAAACACCAAGATTGGTGTTATTTACTAGATTTTTCGACGGTCCCTCCGTTTAATAGAAATAGATGACAATTAAAAAAAACCGTCGCTGAATCTTGTCGTGTCGATAGTTGGCCGTGGATGGATATTTGGAAAACATTTTAATAAGTACCTGGATGGCTGAATAGTAGTATGTTCCACGTTATTTGTAGCCGTGTGTCTCCTCGCCGTTATCGGTTGCGCACCGCTCGAGTGAGCACTTGTGATGACGTCATAATCTGCCGTATCACACGTCCACATTTTACGCAGACGAGCCGACTGTGACGTGATTTTATTAACGACTATCTTGTGTGAGGGATGTCTTATATTCGTCTTGTAACCGTTGCGTAGCTTTGATCGGCAGGGGCGCGTTTGCTCTCAAAATTTCAATTGGATCTTTTAGTTTTTAAGTATTTAAGTATACAGATATACATATTCCTAACATAAAATTAATTCTAGATTCGTACTCCCATTTGAGTTTTGAAATACAGCACAGATTGATTACATTATAGTTCTTACGATTTCAGTAAGTATTTTCATATCTATCAGTACTAATTTCATTAGTTTTTGCCACTGAAAGTTTAAATACTAAGGCTAGTAATTCTATAAATCTCAGATGCGAACTGTAAGTGCAGTTTTCAGCATCTGTGACGTCATTTCAGCGCGCCGGCGCTGCAGTTAGTCCGCACTTTATCAAGCGATAGGTATTTAACATTTAAAGCCCCAACTTCAAGAGTTTATTTGCATCTTATTTCAGAATTTCAGGTGAATTTAAACACTATTTATCTCTTTCATACTATGTATCAAGGGAACAGCTAGAAGTTCGTATTAGTTTGCGGTTTTGATGGATGAACACACACTAACCGATCGCCGTCCAGGGAGTACATGTACCTAATAATGGTTATCATGGTACCAATAGGCATGCGGCCTAATATTTTTATTGCAAAATTATATAAAGTATGTCCTACGGCTAAAAGTGAAATAATTTTCAAAATGTTTTTGAAATGGGGGATTGTCTATTTTTCAAAACACCCGTGCTGATTGAAAAGCCTTTCGAGGAATAGAGTTGCTATTTATGTTTATCTAGTTAAAATTGGAAAATAGATCATGTAAATTAAGCTCGGAATTTATGCCTAAATATTCTTCTTTCATAAGAATGAAGACGTCATCAGTTTCATAATTTAAAAAAAATATATATCAAAGTGGAATAAAAATCATATAAGTAACAATTATATTCAAATCAATTTCTTTAAAATGCACTAATTTTTCAAAAAAAAAAATGAAGGTCTAACATTTTAGATAATGCTAATTGGAAATTAAATACAGACGTTATTTTCAAGAATAGTACTAACGCAGATTGTTCCGTTTTCAACTATTTAAATTTCGCGCCACTCGCCGTATACGTCCGATGTGATAAATTCGTAGTCGCCATTCGTTAATGCGCGAAAAGCATGCACCGCGGCGAGTAGAAAGAGACCACGACTCTCAACCCCGAGAGTGAGCGAGACGGAACGACGCCCAGCAGGATTCGACAGGAACCGCTCGCGCGTGCACTTCAATTTAGAAGAAAAGGATGCAAAAATCGGGAAGACCATACTCCTGGTCTTCAAATCGCTCGAACTGTTTATAGACGTTATCCGTGAAGTGTCCTAAGTGTTTTCCTCACCAATCATCACCTCATCATCGACGACGAGCGACCAGGGCCCTGGTGAACCGCCGCCACGTGCTGGACTGCTGGGAAACTACTATCCAAGGCTCCCGCCTGGACATCCAGGTAGGTGCATGCTCGTATATCGAACCTTATCGCATCGGCGTATTTAACGTACTTGTTAATACGATCTTTTTTCAAATTCGTACCCAAATGCGACGAGACCATACGTGGTTTCATCACATTTTCTTGGTGCCGAAACCAGGGAATAAGGCTTAAAACTAGCTTAAATCTTCCCATCAATATCAATATTTAACGTTCTAATTTGTAATCGTAGCATTCATCACCACCAAATTACACATTTAGTTTGTCAAATTTTCAATCGAAGTACGCGGCTCGGTCGCCGCCATATTTTCACACTATAAATTTTACTAGTTTGTTTTGAAATTAAAATTCTAATCTTACCGGTTGAACACATAACCAATACAATATTTCGTTGTTATTATTACAGCAAGTCAATAATATACGGATACCTACCGTTTTATTCTCGTATTATGAAAATAATTTCTATAATACGAAATCATTAGGTATAACCCGAATAATTTACGTAGTCGTCCTCGTTGTTCTACTGTCGTACCACCGGTCGAGCAGAGACATGTGCAACTTAATTCGATCGCATAATCACAGCTGCAATAGGTAGGTGGGTATCTATTCCCTTCGAGTACGAAGTAGTTGAATGTTTGTGCATTGTAGTCCTTTCGTTATACGAAAAGTATTCGATACTTACGTGTAAGTGTAGCGGTACAATACTTTTACATTCATTTTGAGACTGCGTATTGCGGGTAGAATCGTGCGACGAGAACGCGGCGCAAATATCTACCTACGTCTGTTTATTCACGTTCGCTCAACTTGCCGTCCCGCGCGAAGTCGTTTCGAGTTTGGTCCCTACCATCGGTGCGAAACTCACTTTCGTGTTTGTGTTGCTCGCTTATCGAGTTTATTGTGAGAAGTGGGTTCGTAGTAACCACTTTTTTACTTTCGTATTGTAACGAAGTTTTCAGTTACCTACACGTTCTGACCGTTTAAAACCTACAAAAAAAATGCATAAATCGAAGAAAATACGTGGAACTAGATCCAAATCGTTCGAATCAAAGGGCCTCAGCCAAGACGATTTACCAGTCTTACGTCGTAAGCGTACGCTAGCCTTTAGTCGGTTAGTTAAATTAGTGGAAGTTGCGAAATTAACCCAAGAAGACATAACGAATTTAGATACGTTTCTTGCACATTTCTCGGAAATCGAAAAATTTGTAAACAATTTTGAGGATGCTCATGAAGACATTCTCAGTGTAATTGATGCTGAATCGGAGGATCGTGAGGATATTATCCGATCAAACTTTGATGACTATTACTTCGAAGTTCTTAAAATTCATCGACAGGTTACTGGTCTCTCCAGTAACTTGAATCAATCAGTTAGCCCTTCGAGTAATGTTATCAAAGTCAAGCTACCTAAAATAACCTTACCGGAATTTTCGGGCAATATAAAATCATGGCCGGAATTCTACGATGTCTTTAACTCACTAATTCATAATAACGAATCCTTATCGGACACTGAAAGAATGCACTATTTGGTGTCTTGTCTAACGGGCGATGCGTTGGCGCTCATTCGCACCTTTCCGGTGGCAGGTTCATTCTACAAGGCAGCGTACGACACATTAGTCAATCGTTATCGGGATAAACGCGACCTGGCATTTGCATGTTGGAATGAAATGCTACACATTAAGTTCGATATCGACTCGCCTCACGAGTTTCGTAGAACGCTTGACATGTTTAACGAAAATTTAATGATTCTGTCCAGGCTTGGCTTACCAACCCACCAGTGGGACTTTGTGTTAAGCTATCTCCTACTTTCCAAACTTGATACGAAGTTACGTTGTTCTTTTGAGCATGCATCCTCGTCTAGTGAATTGCCAAGTTATACTAAACTGAAAGCATTTCTATATTCAAGGTGCGACGCACGTGTTCGCGACGACCATTTTTCGACATTCGTTAAACCATCCGTTACCAAGAAACCTGCTGCATCAGTGCTGTTAACCAATACGGATACCGAAGCGTGTGGTTCTGTTCCCAATTCGCCAGCTCTATCCACCATCCCGGACGCGTCGCAGATATCGTCACGAGAACCTACCTTCAAGTGCTCTTATTGTGGAGAAAGTCACTCCATTAATAAATGCGTATCGTTTTCTAAGATGTCTCCACAAGAACGAATCAACTACACAAAACAGCATCATTGGTGCTTTAATTGCCTAAAACCTTCGCATGTTCTTAAGGACTGTCGGTCAATATTTAAATGTCTCAAATGCCAGCAGCGTCATCACACGTTACTTCACCTTGATACGGATGATTCAAACACTGCGGTCTGCGAAGCGGAGGTGAATGATGAGTCGAACGTCTGCACGCAAATCAGTATGATAAGTAAGACTTGCGACAATCCAATCGTACTGTTGTCAACCGCCAAAATCAAAATTCGTGATTCTGCCGGGCAGTTTCAATCTTTTCGGGCTCTCGTTGACACTGGTAGCCAAGCGCATTTCATTACGGATCGTGCGGCTAATCGTTTGGGTCTCCATCGCACCTCTACTTCGCGTAACATTCGAGGCTTAGGTCAGGCTCCTGCTTTGGTGTCTGGTTCCGTAAAACTCGAAGTAGGTATCGAAAACGACACGTTATTCTGCATCGAAGCGCTGACATTAGATAGTATTTGCGGTGAAATGCCCACTACTAAGCTGGACATGTCCTCATGGCAACATCTTAAAAACTTAAAGTTGGCGGACCCAGATTGTAACGTTCCTGGAAATATCGATGTTCTCCTTGGTGCAGAAGTATTTTCATCGCTTCTTCTTCCCGGTAGCATTAGTGGAGGTCCACACCAACCTTCAGCTTTCAATACGGTTTTCGGTTGGCTCTTGCTAGGTAATGTCAGCAATACGAACAGTAGCTCAGTCAACGCGTTCTTGGTCACAGAAGATGATCAGCTTCATGAGCAAACCCAACAGGAGACAAACATTCGACCGCAGCCCGGCGATGTCCATGCTGACGTTACATCTCGTGGTCAATTTCCAGTTCACCTCATACGTAATGAGTCATGGTGGGCGGATCAGTTTCTCGACGACCATAGAGTTCTGAGGGTGGGCGGACACCTCTCGCGATTCGGACTAGCACATGAACACAAACATTCGGCTTTAGTTACTCGTAATTCGCCTTTTACTCATCGTATCATCGAAACGAATCATCGGGATAACTGTCATCCTAAGGTAAATTCAATTTTGCATCGGCCTCTTGCTCGAGCGGTGGAGCTGCAGCCAGGACCGGATAATATTCTTCGCATCGCAACAGCTCGTACCACGAATGGTTCTGTGTTCAAGAGACTATTCGTTAAACTATGTCCATTGCCTGAGTAGTTTGACCAGTTGTATATCTCTAGCACTACGATCAAATAAACGTAATCGGCGTAGTGTTAGTTTTATCGTCTAGCTAGCGTATCTTTAACTTAGTTCTTTATTTAGGTAGTTCATCGTTTGATAAGTCTATCGTTTATTAATACATCGTAGTTTTATTATTTTTTAAAATACAACATAGTGTATTTTGGTGGGCGGAATGTTCCGTTTTCAACTATTTAAATTTCGCGCCACTCGCCGTATACGTCCGATGTGATAAATTCGTAGTCGCCATTCGTTAATGCGCGAAAAGCATGCACCGCGGCGAGTAGAAAGAGACCACGACTCTCAACCCCGAGAGTGAGCGAGACGGAACGACGCCCAGCAGGATTCGACAGGAACCGCTCGCGCGTGCACTTCAATTTAGAAGAAAAGGATGCAAAAATCGGGAAGACCATACTCCTGGTCTTCAAATCGCTCGAACTGTTTATAGACGTTATCCGTGAAGTGTCCTAAGTGTTTTCCTCACCAATCATCACCTCATCATCGACGACGAGCGACCAGGGCCCTGGTGAACCGCCGCCACGTGCTGGACTGCTGGGAAACTACTATCCAAGGCTCCCGCCTGGACATCCAGGTAGGTGCATGCTCGTATATCGAACCTTATCGCATCGGCGTATTTAACGTACTTGTTAATACGATCTTTTTTCAAATTCGTACCCAAATGCGACGAGACCATACGTGGTTTCATCACACAGATTAATATCATGTATAGTTTGAAACTACTAATTTCTTTGCTCGATAACTGTGCATATTATTATTTCAGGCTTTTGAATGAGCCTGTAATATCTCAGGCGTGTCCTTCACTTGTCTGCGGCTCTTGAAGAACTGCCAGTGTTCATAAACCTCGTTATCGCTCCAACTGCGTATAGTGGCGTTATTATGCATAATATCGGCGATTTATAATCGTCGAGTCGCATCGCGATCGCTCAAGAGTCTGGTGAAGTGGTGTTGGGGCAATTTGTATGCAAATATCGATGGCACTCGGGGCGGGCCGCGATTTAGGGCGGGGGACAAGGAAAAAGCGATTGATTTCGTATTTAGATACATTACTTTTTACAGTGCAATATGTAGAGCCAAACTGATATACCAACTGTTCTGTATAATCCAAACTTAGCAACGATTGTACTATGATTTCGGTACAATAGACTGGGGGCGATTCCAGTGACACCTAGAGTAAGGTAAATTACGAGAAAACCGAAAAGCCAAAACCCTCCACGGAAAGCAACCCGTAACCACCCAGTGCGATGAGTCGAGGAGCTTATGCTTTAATTAGGAAAGGAACACATAATATATTAAATTCAAAAGCTACCTATTATATAGTTGTTATTGCTGGAGACTGCGACATAATTTTTATATTATGAATTTATTCGCCTGTATTTTGGACCAAACTAATATGTATATTACGAGATAAACTTTGTTCAGTGGTCATATATATCATGCCTGAGTTATTGCAAGTTTACTGATTATATTTTTCTGAAAATATAATAATTTATACGCCACGTTCATGCCTCAGAGAAGTTGGTGCATTTGTTAAGATTATTATTAGGAATAAGCTTTATATTTTTTATAAAATGCTATATTTTGGGTTTGTTACTTACCTTGGAAGTTTAATAAAATTGCATGCAAAAGCGATTCCTACTAGATTACAAAGTGGGCTGATATCTAACTTATGTAATTTAGGCAATAAAATGGCTAGAAAATTGATTTTCAGGATATTTATGAGAGTACATGTTACACAAGTAACAGGTTGCGTAGTTAGAAATCATAACAACCAATTACTAATCATTTCAATGTATATCTCTTGGTGATGGATAAGAAACAAGATTTTATTATCTTAATCAAAGTGCAAATACTAGTATGTGAACTGAAATAAAATTCTATTAAACGAAGTATTTATGCTCCGGAACCGAATAATTTCGCGTAATAAGCTCGTGATATTAAAATCGAATCCCGCTCGGCGATGTGATGTGTCACCGGCAGAAGGACCCATTTACATATTCCACGGGGCATATCGAACTTGTTGATACGGGCTGGTTATCTGCACCGAGAGGCGAGATTCGATTCCTAGATGACTATGTATTTAAAAATAAAATACACCATCACGTCATCTCCGAAGGGAAGGCCTTTCCATAATCCCTATGTTCCACTCCCTATGCCTTTGGTATTGCAAGTATCGCAAGCATCTATCTATAGGCTACGGTAATTGCTTAACATTAGGCGGGTCGTACGCTTGTGCCCCTTTGTTAGCTTTTTGTTAAATAATCATATAAAATAATACAAATTAAAATAAAAAATAATAAGAATTAAATTATTAATATTATATTAAATTCGAAAATAAAGTAAACATAGGATTCGAACCTACGCCCCATAGAGCACTCACCCAGATCCAATCACTTAGGCGCTAATAAGACGTTGACGTTGAAAGCGAAATTATGAACTATATACTTTTTACCCATCCCAAGATAGGACACGTGACCTGTCACTACGAATCTGATGCATTTTATTCGCGCAAGCGCCCTGCGCAATCTGTCGAATTTTTCGATTAGGACACGGACCCCTGTCGCGAGTTTGTAATATTTCACCCATCCCAAGAAAAGTGCACAACGCCGCTAAAGAAGTTTTCACTTCAAAAATCAGATTATAGTCCACACTGACACAACGGATTGGCAAACTTTCCCACACTGAGATATGCACATAAAAAATCCTAGAATAGGAGCTAACCCCAACTCTAAGATATTTCTTAGGTTAGGTTCTAGAACTTGCATGACTTTTCAAAGCTTGTGTTCGACTTAGCTATGACTGTTTATTGTAATAGAACACAAATTCCCCAGCAGAGCTACACAAGCTACCCTCCGTATGAATCATCCGCCGCCCGCGTCCGTCCGAACTGTCCCTCCGCCATACATCACACAGTACGGTACCGTTATAAATTTTTCGGTCAAGAAATTGGTCGGTCCAGTGATATACGCCGGTTTAGTCACGGTAAATACCTACTCAACATACACGGAGATGCTATGAGAAATTTATGGTTAGTAATATGTGGGGTTGATACCCTAGCTGCCTCGCTGCCCCGGCCCGGGAACATTTTATACCTTACTTTTTATGTAGGTACTATGCGTCTAGGAAATATTTTTGTGGTTGTAATGTAATTTTGTTTTCTTCTTCTTATTATTATTAGTGTTTGAAAACCCTTGTTAGTGTAGCTGATGGAGCTCTCTCCATCATTCTTTATCTAGGGCAGTCTCTTCCTTTCTAGGTATAAATAGTTAAACCTTTAACTATTTATTTATATCTAGTATCATAATTATTGTTCTCCACAATGAACAAAGTAGCATAATTCCCAAAAATATTTTTAGGCGGGTAGGTAGTATCTTGTTTGGCAGACATTTTGTTCTACTGGATGGCGTAGTTTGATATTTATTTTTAAGTTAAAAATAAAACAGTTTCAATAAGTAGGTTACATAATGTGACTTAACAATTCAGCATTTCATCTGTTTAATACGGGTCTAATCTACCCTTAGCCATTTGTACATCACCAACCGTATTTCACTGCCCAAATTCTTACCCGGGATTCCCCGATAAATATTGTTTTTGTTGAATTCACTCACGTTTTGGTGTTATCTTCGTGATCTGATGCCGATTCCTTGTGTGCTTTTAGTTTTATAGTAATACTAGTCTGGTGTCCCGGTTTTGTTCGAAAAAATAGATTAATTTAGCAGCCTGTTAGCTCGGTCGAGGTCACCTCCTTAATGCTTTACATTCTATCTCAGCAGTAGCCGTACTAAACGTTAAATTGGTAAGTAGCAGTTGGAGGTAGACTAAAAGGCAACCCTAGTTCAAAAACAAAACTGATTAATTATAAAGATTTATAAACGAAATTCAACAACAACAACAACAACAACTCAACAACAACTCAACAGTTGCACCACATGTTTAGACCTTTTTACGAGATATAAACTATCAACAAATAGCAACTAAATTATTTTGTAATAACAAACTGACACCAGCATTTTATAAATACGACTATCCCTCGAATTTGTCAATGTTAACACGGATGGACCCTGCGATTTTTCATCAGAAATAGTAGAGTTCGAAGCGCACGTGTGTGTTGGGTGATAAGGTTGAATTTTGTCCATCCTTTTCGGATTTATGTGATGTAGTGAATGGAGTATCATAGCTTGCCACTCCGCTAAAAATGTATGAATCAATTTATCGTAAGTTGGAACCTTTAGCGCGTTGCTGTTAGTCTGTACAGGTTTAGACCCTTTTTCTGCTCCCTTACACAATCTTGTGTATTCTGTGTAATTTGAAAATAAATCAAACATGTAATAACCGCGACGTGTCAAGATAGTGGCGTGTATAAACATAGTGAGGCTATCGCAGCCGCGAGCATTTGTCTCAAAAAGATTTTTCCTTTGGCAAAGAACCTGTTATCCACGCGACACTCGGGCCGACATGCGCAAACACTCGTGCTGTAGAGCTCACTTGTAAGTCGGCACAAAGGCGGCATCTCACACCGTGGGGTAACACCACCCACTACTACTTTTATGAGCTAAGGCTTTGCATTAGGTTTGGCCAAATTGGAGGTCCTAACGAGAATAATCTTGATAATTAAATTAATAATTCTTGGTTGGACCGATAAAAAACTCTTGCTGCATGAGGTAAGTTTTTAATTCATTTAGTTCCGTTTTTAAACCGACTTCAAAAAAGGAGGAGGTTTCTCAATTCGACCGTATATTTTTTTTTTTTTTTTTTTTTTATGTGTGTTCGCGGATAACTTCGTCGTTTATGAACTGATTTTGATGAATCTTTTTTGTTGGAAAGGTGATATTCCAGCGGTAGTACCATGATAAGGAAACCAGGATCTGATGATGGCATCCCAGAGAAATCGAGGGGAACCTTCGAAAATCGTAGGGGCGACTAGTGCGTTTGTAATTTTTTTCATTAACTATTTTAAAGCACTACTATTTTATGAAGGTCTGGAGTCGATCTGATGATGGAGCCGAAAGACAGTCGAGGGAGTTCCTCAACGATTTACAGCAATTACCTGGTGTTTGGGCTTGATTAATTTGTATTGATGAGAACTTTACACATAGATGGGTTGTGACTGTCATTAGGGGTCTGATGATGAAGACGTAGGACAGTCAAGGGAACTCCTCAACGATTTACAGTAGCTACCTTGTGTTTGTGCTTGATTAATTTGTATTGATGAGAACTTTACACTTAGATGGGTTGTGACTGTCATTAGAGGTCTGATGATGAAGACGTAGGACAGTCAAGGGAACTCCTCAATGTTTTACAGTAGCTACCTTGTGTTTGGACTTAATTCATTTCTATTGATGAGAACTTTGCACCCATATCGTTTATAAGTGCCATTACAGGTCTGATGATGGAGACCATAGACAGTCGAGGGAATTCTTCAACGATTTACAGCAGTTACCTTTTGTTGGGCTTACTTCATAAGGTTCAATATGCTAAAATGTTCATTGGTATGGCGCCACTAAAAATCGTGAAATAAAATTATTTTTATTAAAAAAAAAACCGACTTCAAAAAAACCTGATGCACTAAAAAGCCTTAAATAATATTTCTATTACCACCTCTGCCTACCCCTTCGGGAAAACCAGACGTGATGGTATGTTATCGAGTATTTGAAGTCTGTGCCAATCTTGGTATGCCAAGTCTACCTACTATAAAAGTAAGAAGATAGATTGGCACCGACCCCCAAATACTCGATAACACACCATCACGTCTGGTTTTCCCGAAGGGGTAGGCAGAGGTGGTAATAGAAATATTATTTCAGGCTTTTTAGTGCATCAGGTTTATGAATCGTTCAAAGGAAATACAATATTTTAGCGTTACCACCGGTGGTACATCACATACTCAGTCGCATCTTGTGACGCGTCGTGTGATGTCTTCGGTCTACCTTCCTCACTTATCACTAATTTGTATTAAACTTACCCGAGACTTTCTAGCTGCTATACGTTCCTATGCTGTTGTCGGTGGTAGAGCCAAGCTGTAGCCAATTGACTGCAGCTCATATACGGGCTGGCTTGATCAGGGTATCACCCTCTCACAGAAGATCGGCGTAAAATAGCTAAGCTATTATGGCTGCGTTTCGGACGATGAGTAAGAGAGCCAGAACCAATCCGACCCCCCCCCTCCCCTCACTCTGCCCTACTCCCCTTTAGGTCAGCAAAGTGCGAGCGATGCCTTTCGTGTTGCAAGCATACTTAACATCAGGCGGGCCGTACGCTTGTTTGCCACCTTAATAACATTAAAAAAAAACAGGTTTTAAGAAATAATAGTAATATGCTCTTTTGATGTAACACTCCTGGGGGGTTACTCCGAAATACGTCGCTGACGGATCGTCCGAAATACGGATTCGATTTACGATCAAAACAATGTCAAATCGTAGAGAAAAACGAAAGAAGAAATGTCAAATCACGACAATCCGTCAGCCGAAACGTGAGGTTCGTATTTCGGAGTAGGCCAGCTGGGCACAGGCCTCCCCTCAATATGAGGGGATTTAAGTTTTTATGAAAGTATATCTTCTAAATATATAAGAATCAAAGTCCTGACTCATTCATTCATTCACTGACTGACAGACAACGCACAGCCTAAACCGCTGGTCGTAGGGACTTGAAATTTGGAGGGTGTGTTTGTCTTGCTGGGTAGAGGTGTACTAAGAAAGGGATTATTGAAATTCAACCCCTAAGGTCGTTCAATTAGGGTTGAAAGTTTGGATGGAAGTTCGTCATTTTTGAAGTTAGAATTATGAAAATTGGTATTTAGGTTTCTTATTATAAACCGGGATCCGGGATCCTAGATCCGGGATATCCGGGGTATTTGGGATCCGGGATCATTGCATCCCTTGAGTATTTTAAAACGTCCTCATATGTTTTTATATAAATTCTGCGCGGACGAAGTTGCGAGCAAAAGCTAGTTAAAAATAGCCATAAAGCAATACCCAGTGCCAACTCATAAAAGAAGGAGTGTGGTTTGTACGCGGTCTTATGAAATAGTTTACGGCCTGTCTGTACCGGTAATATACTTTACTGCGTACCTAAAGGTCGGTCACGTCTGACATAGGATCGGTGGAGAGCTCTTGAAGAAATGCCTAGTAGTAAATTGTTTGTAAGAACTGGATCTTGAGGTGCTGTAGGATGGAGAATATTTTTACGGGCGTATTTTTGGTGGATATACTATTCATAGTATTAGGCAAAAAAATTGTTCAATTTCAGCTTTCAAGCTGAAATTGAACAATTTTTTTTCCTCTACCACCGTCAAAGTCTTTTCTGCAAAGGTGATATTTGGCATCAACGTAGTTGATATAACTTGAACTTTTTTTTTTTTTTTTATTAAAAATGGGCTTGCTCTTGACCTCAATCTTGCCGCAGGGGCAGAGATGAGGTCGACGGTGGAGCGAGCGCACCCAGAAGATGTCTGTTCACCCTACTTTTAAAGAGATTTGGGTTGTATGCACTTGGAAAAACAGACGCAGGCAGGGAGTTCCACTCCTTGGCTGTGCGCATTATGAATGATGATTTGTAGCGCTGTGTGCGGATATGAGGGATATCAACCAAGTAGGAATGATAACCTGCGGTGCGTCTAGAGGTCCGATGGTAGAAGGGGGAAGGCGGAATGAGATCATGGAGCTCTTGAGCACAATCTCCGAAGTACAGCCTGTAAAAGACCGACAGACAGGCAACTTTACGGCGATGATACAGGCTGTGAAGCCCAGTCTTCACCAGTTTTTCATCACCTATTAGCCTCTTGGCACGGCGTTCGATCGAGTCAAGTGCAGCAAGTTGGTATTTAGCTGAGCCATCCCAATGGTGGCTGCAATACTCCAAGCAAATGCGAAGTGTCCACTCTCTGCAATAAAGATGCATTAACAAGATCCTCTATTCATAAAACACGATCCCGATCAGATAAAACTTTAATTAAACAAATGCTTGTCGCGGTCAGATGGCCGAGAGGCGGTGTGTATAGTCCAATTACACGGCCGGCGGGCAATCCTTTACCCTACACATTTTATTTCCTCCAGCGCTGTTGTGTGTGAAATAAAACCTGTGTGAAGGCTGTGTCTTTAATGGGAGACAGGGCTCACACCGTTGCGTGAACATAACAGTGAGTACGCACTGAGGTAACATTCTCACCAATTTAGGTAGGTATGTATGTTAGGTAGGTAGGTATGTATCTCTAACAAAGTACAGATAATCGGTGTGAATGTCTTGTCAGTGCAAATAAGAGAATTGTCTGGTAGCAATAAAAATCTAAACCCCTCAGCATTAGTACCTAATCACTTCTAGAAATGCTTTTTAAATAAAACCACTGTAAATTCGCTAAAACTCCATAAATTTGGCGTTTAGTATATAACGACATCACTGGTAGTTTTGGTATTATGTAGGTATAGGTGTCCAGTTAAGTTAAAGGGGCGAAAATAAGAAATATTATTTTTATAAAAAAAAAACCGACTTCAAAAAAACCTGATGCACTAAAAAGCCTGAAATAATATTTCTATTACCACCTCTGCCTACCCCTTCGGGAAAACCAGACGTGATGGTGTGTTATCGAGTATTTGGGGTCGGTGCCAATCTATCTTCTTACTTTTATAGTAGGTAGACTTGGCATACTGAGATTGGCACCGACTTCAAATACTCGATAACACACCATCACGTCTGGTTTTAGCGAATTTACAGTGGTTTTATTTAAAAAGCATTTCTAGAAGTGATTAGGTACTAATGCTGAGGGGTTTAGATTTTTATTGCTACCAGACAATTCTCTTATTTGCACTGACAAGACATTCACACCGATTATCTGTACTTTGTTAGAGATACATACCTACCTACCTAACATACATACCTACCTAAATTGGTGAGAATGTTACCTCAGTGCGTACTCACTGTTATGTTCACGCAACGGTGTGAGCCCTGTCTCCCATTAAAGACACAGCCTTCACACAGGTTTTATTTCACACACAACAGCGCTGGAGGAAATAAAATGTGTAGGGTAAAGGATTGCCCGCCGGCCGTGTAATTGGACTATACACACCGCCTCTCGGCCATCTGACCGCGACTAGCATTTGTTTAATTAAAGTTTTATCTGATCGGGATCGTGTTTTATGAATAAAGGATCTTGTTAATGCATCTTTATTGCAGAGAGTGGACACTTCGCATTTGCTTGGAGTATTGCAGCCACCATTGGGATGGCTCAGCTAAATACCAACTTGCTGCACTTGACTCGATCGAACGCCGTGCCAAGAGGCTAATAGGTGATGAAAAACTGGTGAAGACTGGGCTTCACAGCCTGTATCATCGCCGTAAAGTTGCCTGTCTGTCGATCTTTTACAGGCTGTACTTCGGAGATTGTGCTCAAGAGCTCCATGAACTCATTCCGCCTTCCCCCTTCTACCATCGGACCTCTAGACGCACCGCAGGTTATCATTCCTACTTGGTTGATATCCCTCATATCCGCACACAGCGCTACAAATCATCATTCATAATGCGCACAGCCAAGGAGTGGAACTCCCTGCCTGCGTCTGTTTTTCCAAGTGCATACAACCCAAATCTCTTTAAAAGTAGAGTGAACAGGCATCTTCTGGGTGCGCTCGCTCCACCGTCGACCTCATCTCTGCCCCTGCGGCAAGATTGAGATCAAGAGCAAGCCCATTTTTAATAAAAAAAAAAAATATAGTTCAAGTTATAGCAACTACGTTGATGCCAAATATCACCTTTGCAGAAAAGACTTTGACGGTGGTAGGGGCAATTTTTTTTTTCAATTTCAGCTTTCATAGTATATCCACCAAAAATACGCCCGTAAAAATATTCTCCACCCTACAGCACCTCAAGATCCAGTTCTTACAAACAATTTACTACTAGGCATTTCTTCAAGAGCTCTATGTCAGACGTGACCGACCTTTAGGTACGCAGTAAAGTATATTACCGGTACAGACAGGCCGTAAACTATTTCATAAGACCGCGTACAAACCACACTCCTTCTTTTATGAGTTGGCACTGGGTATTGCTTTATGGCTATTTTTAACTAGCTTTTGCTCGCAACTTCGTCCGCGCAGAATTTATATAAAAAACATATGAGGACGTTTTAAAATACTCAAGGGATGCAACGATCCCGGATCCCGTAATCCCGGATCCCATATACCCCGGATCACGTATTCCGGATATCCCGAATCTAGGATCCCGGATCTAGGATCCCGGATCTAGGATCCCGGATCCCGGTTTATAATAAGAAACCTAAATACCAATTTTCATAATTCTAACTTCAAAAATGACGAACTTCCATACAAACTTTCAACTCTAATTTAACGACCTAAGGGGTTGAATTTCAATAATCCCTTTCTTAATACACCTCTACCCATCAAGACAAACACACCCTCCAAATTTCAAGTCCCTACGACCAGTGGTTTAGGCTGTGCGTTGTCTGTCAGTCAGTGAATGAATGAATGAGTCAGGACTTTGATTCTCATATATTTAGAAGATATACTTTCATAAAAACTTAAATCCCCCCGCATTGAGGGGAGGCCTGTGCCCAGGAGTGTTACATCAAAAGAGCATATTACTATTATTTCTTAAAACCTGATAATTTTTTTATGTTATTAAGGTGGCAAACAAGCGTGCGGCCCGCCTGATGTTAAGTATGCTTGCAACACGAAAGGCATCACTCGCACGTTGCTGAGCTAAAGGGGAGTAGGGCAGAGTGAGGGGTGGGGCGTGGGATTGGTTCTGGCTCTCTTACTCATCGTCCGAAACGCAGCCATAATAGCTTAGCTATTTTACGCCGATCTTCTGTGAGAGGGTGATACCGTGATCAAGCCAGCCCGTATATGAGCTGCAGTCAACTGGCTACAGCTTGGCTCTACCACCGAAAACAGCATAGGGACGTATAGCAACTAGAAAGTCTCGGGTACAGTCTAATACAAATTAGTGATAAGTGAGGAAGGTAGACCGAAGTCATCACACGACGCGTCACAAGATGCGACTGAGTATTGTGATGTACCACGAACCGGTGGTAACGCTAAAATATTCTATTTCTATTGAACGATTCATAAACGCTACCTCTAGCTTACATGAATAAAAAAAAAACGGCCAGGTTGCACTCCGGGAGTGCCGACAGAAGTGAAAAATTGAACATAAACGTAGTGCATATTTGGGGGGAGGCGGGTGAGAGGGGGGGATAGGGGGAGTGAGGTGAAGGGGAGGGGGAGGGGGAGAGAGGGGGGAGGAGGGGGAGAGGGGGAGAGGGAGAGAGGGGAGGAGGGGGTAGGGGGAGAAGGGGAGAGGGGGGAGAAGGGGGTCTCTTCGGTATAAAAAGGTACGTAAAGTGGGGGTAACTTTTTCCTGGCCACTACATAGACGGTACGAGAGAGACGGTAAGGTACGAGCCATCAGCAGTCACCATCCATGGATGCGCGTGGCACGCTGTAACACAAACACACACGATTATTCGCGCAAGCGCTCTGCGCAATCTGTCGAAGTTTTCGATCAGGACACGTGACCTTGCGCGAGTTTAACCGTTTTTACCCATCCCAAGAAAAGTGCACAACGCCGCTAAAGAAGTTTTCACTTCAAAATACTTTGACTTTGACTTTTGTGGAAATCATAGGGTGGATTATCCGTCTAGTGAAAGTGATAGGGACTAGGCCCGCCACACACTCCCACCACTGTTGCTCCTGTAAGTTCCCTGGGACTCGTCGAGGGTCAAACCATTGTCGATCCCGGCTTACAGGAGTGAAAGTGATAGTCCATAATTTCACTTACTGGTATAGAACATTGATAAACTCGGCCTTAGTTGAACTAACTATTTTCCACCCAAGACAGAAGGAAAGTACCTTCTGTCTTGGGTGGAAAATAGTTAGCGCCGACGTAATCCTGTTTATTCTTCAGTTCGCGATGGAAACGTGAGTGCTGGCGGCGTTTTGTTGTTTTCATGAGCAAGTTCAATAGGTGCGCGATGTTGCAGCTTAGTGCCTAAATAACTATTGCTTCAAAGAGGATTTTTTTGTATAACCACAATTACTGTGGTGCTAAAGAGACATAGCTTTCTGTAAAGCAATTAAATTTCAGATTTTCCAACAGACTTCTTAGCAAGTTCGCTAAATTTCCGTATGTAAACGCTTTCTAGCGATACATAATATAAAGCATAATATTTTCTTGAATTTTCTTTCTATTCAATAAAACGTCATTTCTCGGTTGTAAAACAAATTGTACTGTGTTCTTTATTTAAACCCTACCTACGTTTTTAATATTTTATAAGTGTTTGCGTCTATGGCTTTCGAGCCTTAACACCGTAAAATTGATTTAAATTAATTTATTAATTGAGTAAACTGTGTGATCATTTAATGGAAAGTTAGCGGAATTGCTAAGAATTCTTGCAAGGAAAACAGGATATTAATTATTTTCACAGAATTGCTTTGTAGACATAATTCTTAATTTATAGGTTATTTTTTTACTTTAATTTGAAGATTATTATTGCAACTGATCTGAAGCAGAGTAAACAACTTCAAAAATTATAACAAAATACCAGAATGTATTGCCCACTAAGTATTTACAGAAAAAATAACTTCACTTTTGCAATAAAATCCAATAGGTTTACAATAATGTATAAACCTATGAAAAGAAAATAATTGCTTAAATTATCTTGACAGTTTCAAAACGCTCTAATGATGTCGCGTTAATATTACAGTGACCGCTACATGTCGACTACTATACACCTGTAGGTACTAAACCCAGGTACCTATCAAAATCTGTCCTCTCTTATTTTTTCGTATTCTATGTGCCGCCCAGTCGTCCGCGCTTAGTATTCAGGCCCATTACTTTAATCCGTCGGCGGTCCGCGGTCCGCTCGCAATAAGCATCACAATTCCAGCTTTGTCTCGCTTAGGTGACGACTGTACACTTTTCATTCAATTTTTAAAGGCATTTTTATAGTATTAAATTTGAAATAAAACACGTTTTAGCTTTTAATATTTTGTAGTTACTATCTTGTACTTCAATTTATTATTTTAATCAACTTCAGTTACTGTGTCAGTGTCACTTGCATCGCGAGCATTCCTCCCGCGCACTTGCAAGTTGCGGAATGATTTTCCTCCTGAAGTCCTCCCTTTGCATTTCAACATGGGGTTCGACGAAGGTCATGTTTACAGGTCCCAAAAAGGTCGTCGCCGCGTCTGGTCTCCTTAAGTTCCAAAATGTCCTGAGAGGCGGTTTCCATTTACCATCAGATGGACCGTCTGCCAGTATTCCCTAAGCAATAAAAACCTTTGTGTTACCTATCTGTGGTAATACTTAAAAAAATATTAATTAATTATTGGTTATGATAAAATTAAGCTGGGAAATTAGCTCACATTGTATAGATTTTGCTTCAGATTGAAATGACTGGCGGCTAATTAAGTATCGAAGAGGGCATTATAGGCTAAAATATTGTGTTAATTATGTTGTTTATGAATTATGAAATTAATAATATAAATAGGTAATAGTCTTGCATAAATACGATACTATAAAGACAATACACTTAGTTTAACCAACTTCAGTTACTGTGTCTAGAATAATTAGCATCTATTGCTTAATGACTAAAACAAACTACGAGTAAGTATTCTATAAATCTATGGACGCTATTAGACAACGGTGGCTACCGATAAAAATATATTATATTCCAATTTTGAAAATTAACCCTTAAATCGCCTTACATAATTATAATCCCATCACAAATATGTATCGCATTTTTTTTCAGTCTAACATGCAAATGACACATCAGAAGTTTGTTAAAACATGTTTCCCGGGCCGTAACCCGTGCTTGCGCGGGGACCGGTGTGTATTATTTTAAATGCGGTCTCCGTGACCCGCGGGACCAATTTGCATCCGCGCCGAGCATTTAACCCGCTCACTGCTCGTTCACGTGGATTTTTTACTTCCCAGTTTTGTTTGCATATATTTTTCCTTTAGAACAAGGATAATAGAATTGCATTTCCTTGGCAATTTTATAATTATGTAGCAGAAATAGCTGAAAGCCAAGCTGGAGCAAATATAATGCAGCTCATATTCGGGCTGGCTTGACCAGGATAGTACCACCCTCTCACTAAAGATCGGCGTAGTGTAGCTAATTTACGTACGATGAGTAAGAGAGTCGGAAGCCCAAACTCCTCCCTCTCTCTAACCTTCCCACTCCCCTTAGGCTACGGTAACTGCCTAACATCAGACGGGCCGTACGCTTGTTTGCCACCTAAGATAGGTATATAAAGATGAAATGTAGGGTTATATTTTTTTACAAAGATACAAATAATTGAAACCAAAGTAGGTAGGTACCTAATTACCTATAAAAAAACATATAAAAGTGGTTTTTCTTCATCCGACAAAAAAGACGCCCGTATACATTTTTGTTGGAACTTGCTTGGAGCGGGGCGGGACATGAAATACATACGTGTCCAATATTTGAGAGCTATAATTGATCAGTTCAGTTATTGAAAGCTGCTCCAATTTCCACGCTGACTGCTTTCAGCGGTAACGCTTCACGGTATGTTATTGGCAACAAATTAACATTAATTATTATCTAGAAACTAAGTAAGAAGTATTTTTGTTAACATCAGGGTGATTTTAGAGTTCAATTGAAAATCAAAAGAACAACGTAACTTAGCTCATAAACATCTTGAAAACTGGGACGATTCTAAAGCAATAGATGTGTCCATATGGCGCGCATGCCTCACCCGAGCACTCATATTAAGACATTACGTCTATGCGTTCCGACGTCAAAAGTGAGTGCTCGCGCGAGGCATGCGCCTGATGAAGACGCCACCATTGACGTCAGCAACGTGCAAGCGATGCCTTTCGTGTTGTAAGCATCTATAGGCTACGGTTACTGCTTAACATCAGGCGTGCCGTAGTCTTGATTGTCACCTTAGTTTAATAAAAAATAAATCTTCCCAAAGTTGTATCAAGCTATAAACTTCTTGGAGTCGTTTACTGAAGTTACCATTTTACTTTTTTTTGATGTGTCCAGCTATCTTACCACACCGCGTCCAGCGCACGGCGAGCAGCTATCCAAAGTTTAATTAAAGCGAAACGAATAAGGTGTAATATTTCTCGCGCGATATCGCTCGCGAGCACTCGCGTCGCCATGCCCGCCATCACAAGCGAACAATAACGATTTTATATCTTTATTTTTATACATCTATTTTGGCTACTATTAAGGGGTTAGTTAGAATATCAACTTAAATTAAGACGTACTTTGTTTGTATTAACGTCGCGTTAAGCCACGTTTAGCTTGGTCGAACTTTAGATGGGTGACAAAATCATAGCATCTAACTTTATCCATGCTACAGAGGCGTGAGCTGGCGCTCCCGGGTGTCATTGTAGCATCTTTGATAGTCTTAACAGACAGCCAGTAAGCTGTTTTTTTTTTTACAAAAACGACCTTATCCGGTTGTCGCTTTATTTGGGTCTTAAACGGTAGACAGCAAGCCGACCACACCCAATAGATAAGGCTAGAAAGAAGAGAACCTTACTGGAAGCAGAATTATATCATTTGGTGCCCGATTCCGAGGACTCGGATTTTATCCACCAAATAAATTTGACGTTTTGACAGATATTCCATGGGCTAACTGTTAAAACGTCAATGCCTATGGACAAACATTATTCGTGTTTCAGAGAACACATCAATGGTACAGTATAGTGGTTGAATAAAGACATTATTGTGAAGCCCCCATTAAAATTATCTTTGCGTGATAAGAAACGTTCGTAAAAACGCAATTCCCCCCTCTCTCTAGATGCAGGCGGGTGGGAAGGGGGGGTACGCTCGTTCCCTTGTGACGTAATGAGCGCTGTGCTCGTGTTGACTCCGCTGCAATTAACTCAGCTAAAGGATCCGGAAGGATCAAGTTCCGTAGTAGCGCTGTTGTTCATAACTGTACCTACTAGCCAATATTGGGTACCTTTGAAAAAAGTGATTTTGCTACCGTGCATTGGTAACAAGAAAAAAAACCGCACAGTAAATGATGGTATATTCATCATATTTTTTTCAGTTTTTTTTATTATATGGATCTCGATTTATTTGGAGGTGCGTTTCTGATGGTTTCATTGTATTTTATTGTGATGAATTTAATATACTAATCAATGTTATTCTACTAATGAAATTCAAAATACCGACCTTATTATATCCGCTATATTATAAGAGTATTTGGTTTAACCACTTCCATAAATTGGTACTCAAATTATTTATGAGATATCTGAAAGCCAACAGACAATTATTAAACAATTCAAGTTCCGAAGAAAACACAAACTCTTAAATCACCGAGCATTCAAGGAAACATTAATAAAACGAGCCGAACATTTAATTATCTAATAACGCAAAGTACAATAATCCCAAGTGTACAATCACAAACAGAAGTGTTTCAAATAAATTTGCGTTAAAGTAAAATGAAAGATGGTACTCATATTTCTGCGTCATTGGCCCTCAACCGAATATAAATTTGAATAACCGTGGAACAGGATTTGTTCTTAATTTGAAATTCAAATTCTGTAGCGGGAAAACGTAGCGCACCCGTGAAAACAGAGAAAAATGTACTCATTCAAATGTCATTAACATAAAAATGATAAAAATAAACACGTAGGTACTTTTAGATGCGATTTTACTTCATCTTTTTACTGTTTGCATCTAATATATTAGATTGTTCCTTGCCACGTTTGATCAAAGTTCGAAAACTCACAAAGTAACTTTTGAGATGTTTATTTAAAAACTTTTTAGGAATTTTCCTCTTGATGGCATTTTATAAGTAAATAATAGAGTTTTCTAGAATTGATTAAAAATGATGCCAGGGAGGGTTCAGGGGGCTTACCACGAACTCTTATTGCGATTCAATTACAGGAACGTTTTAACGATTCAGCGTCTTTTTGTGCAATGACGTACCTTATTGTCATGACAATAAGAAACGTCATTGCACAAATGGCCGCTGAAACGTTAAAACAAAACTGCTATAAGAGGTGGTGCTAAGCCCTCTGATTTTAAAAGACTTTTGTCGATGAAGGGGATTTTGTTAACTATGACTTAAATATAAAGCTATGAAGCTATTTATCACGATTATTATCATTATTTGAGCTATGTAATGGACTTTATTTTTCTGCAGTTTGCCTTATCTGTTATTATTATTTTTTCTGCTATAATACCTTACAATACCTGATAAAAACGGTGTTCAATACCTACATTATCTTAAACTCTCAAAGATACTAGTTGAACGTATCGCATCGTTACTTTCTCAGATAGTTGGGTCATTTACAGCTGGGAGCGAGGCGTTTACTCCACGACACGGCTACGGCACGACGGGTTTATGTTTATGCAAATGGCCGCCGACGAGCGATTTAGCCGGTTTATGGCGCGTCACTGGCCGCGGTACATCTGCGATACGACTGTCTAGTAGAAGCGCGATAGGGGTACTAGAAAATTATGGTGCTTACGCTAAGTCAGCCAACTTTTAAATTTAGAGTAAAGAAAAAAAATTAATAAGTAGTACGTAAAGAGAGAAAGGGGAGGCTTTGCTTTATGGGATGACTTAAGCAAAAATAAAAGGGTTCCATACCACCGTAGAATAAAAACGTCAAAATTATCAAGTTTCTTATACGGACCTCCTTTATTTTTAAATTTTATATTATTTTTAAGCCGACTGGTTAAGCACGCGTCTTGCGGGTCTTGGGTTCAAACCCTGGCTCACACGTCTGGATTTTTTGAAATCTATGTGTGAATCATAACTTTAATATGATTATCACTTGCTTGCGGTGAAAACATCGTGAGGAAACCTGTATGTCTTTAGATATGTGAAATCCACCAACCCGCACTGGGCCAGCGTGGTGGATTATGGCCTGAATCCCCCTCGCATTGAGGGGAGGCCCGTGCCCAGTAGTGGGACGTTAAAAGGGCTAAATTATTATTATTATTATTATTTATTTTATTTTTAGTATTTGTTGTTGTAGCGGCAACAGAAATACACATTCTGTGAAAATTTCAACTCTACCTATTACGGTTCGTGAGATACAGCCCGCTGACAGACGGATGGGCAACCAAAGGGTCCCGTTGGCACCCTTTGGTTACGGAACCCTAAAAAGTGATGTACTTACTATGTTATTTTTCACAATTAATAATGAATATTTTTAGGAATAACCGTTGTTTATAACATTTGGAAAAAATATGACATGTAGAAAATAGAAACAAGTGTTACCCAACATATTTGTATCTTTTTGACATAAATATAACATAAAATACTTACAACAAAATAAATGTCGCCTCTATGCCTCGCTTTGTTCCCCTCACTACACCAGACATCTGTTCACACAACATTCTTCCGTTTTGCGCAGAATATTCTGAGATTGTGTTTATGTATCGCTAAGCGAGCGTGTAGCACATCATATTACCATTTTTGTGCGCGACAGTACACTGTGGTCGAACGGGAACTTCAATGATGTGTGAACATGATAGCAGGGTCTGGTCCATAGAGTAAAGACTAAAGATAGAGGTGCCCTTATTAGATTTCCCTATGAAACAACGCGTGGAAATTTTGCGCGGGGTGGCGCGGGTGGTGGTGGTTAAAAACTGGGAGGCCCGATCTACCGGTAAATATCAGAACTACTGGGTTCGTTTTATTTCGATGTTAGTACGTAGTTTAACTTTTTCACACTAGATGTCACTAAGTGTAGGTTCATATAAAAAACGTGCCGAGGGTCGCCATCTAGTGTCGAATATAATTTTAATTGGGATGCGAACGTTGGCAAGACGTCTGCACAGGACGAACGCCAACAGCACACTGACTTAAGCCACGCCTACTGTGATGACGTCACCGGCCGAGCTGTGCGATGTAATAGCAACGCGGCCTGGTAGCTTAGACCCAGTCCTTTATATGGTTCGTCTATGGTCTGGTCTCATCGTTTATTCAGAAATACCTAACAAAATTTGGTACCTATATATATCATCATAATCGTAATCCTTGAAGAGTTATTAGGGCAGACAAAATATCAGCAGAATTGTAATACGCAGATGAAACTACGCTCGCTATTATCTGTAGGTCTACTTCTAGTATATTATTTATATTTACCTAAAATTGTGTAGTACGAATATACCACCCGAGTAATAAATATGCCATACAACTATATAATAACTTTATTTGCAACTATCGATTCCTAGCGATTGACTCATGATAGGAAAAGGACCTTATTGTAAGAGAGGGAGACAAAGCTAAAGAAAAATAAGGTCAACTACATCTATATCTTCATTCTCCATATCTCTATACCTCTCACGAGATAAGTATCCATGGTATTTACTTTTATAATACTTTAGATATCGCCCAAGTACCTCTTAAAACTACGTCCATCAGAACAAGAGTCGACAAAATGCCTTAATCCCTTACTACACAGGAATAAAGGCTAGACTTAAGTAAAACACTAGAATGACAAGTCGGTAGAGAGCACCCTCGTGATGTACTAGCGTACCAAGCCAACTAGACACTCGGGTATAAATATCAAATGATAATAAGTCAATGATTTCGCGGTCCTTCCACCACGTAGTGGGAGCTACTGCCACAAGAGTGCCCAAGCATTGTCCTAGGCTCACTACGTTGTGGACGGACCGCGGAATCATTGACTTATACCATTTGATATTTATACACGAGTGTCTAGTTGGCTTGGTACAGTAGTACGTAGCGCTATTTCACGGGCTCGTCGTAAACCACACGCGTCCGAGCGCCGACTCAGCGGACGATGCGAACCGTTTAGTGGGCACGATTAGAATACGGGAACGATACGACTTGTAAGATGCGGTTTTAATAGATGAACAGCTGATGTACTGAGGATACTGAAACGTTTGTTGATTTACTAGCTTGTAATTGCTAATAAGCAGTGATCGGAGTAGGTAGATTGATTTACGGTAATTGATGTCAAATTTATATGTTAATATTGATAATACTCAGAGTTCTACATATGTTGAACGATCATTTTCTACTTATAAATGGATTTTAGACGTCAAAAGAAATAGATTGAAATTAGAAAATATTGAAAAACTTATGGTTATTTATTTTGATTGTATAGAGACACATAATCAGGATGTACAAATTGTAACCGATGAAGATTAAAAATAAGCAACAATAAATTATTTAATTTGCTCACTTAAACGTTTATCATTTTAATACACTTTTTACGAGATGTTTTGACATCTCAGTTCCATTTCCGGTAATTCCGGAAAAATGGCATGTCTCAAAACTCAAAATTCAAAACGTTGCTTTTGTTTAGGCCTACAGGGCCACTTACAAATTGTCATGTATGTATGATATCATGGGTAAGTACGAAAAATCAATCTACCTACTCCAATCACTGCTAATAAGACAATTATACTTTCTAAGCATTAAAATAGCGAATAGCTTAAAGTCTAGATAATAATTAATGGCAATAAGCTCATCCCCTATTATACTGAAACAATGGTAATAATGGTAAAATATGGGTACCTAGGTCTTTGGCTATACAATAATACAGTTTTTAAGAGCTACTTTCTGTACTTGAACCACTGTAAATATGTAAACCAAACAGTTTTATATGCTCTAAAAATATTTCTCTATACACACATATTAAGGAAACACCTGCACACAATCGTTATGCTTATGGATAATGCCCAAATAGCTTTGATAGAAGGATACGCATATGGAAGCCAAGTCCAGTTAATTGCCTGTAGGTAAAATAATTTTACTGTGCACCCCAGTTTTCCCCTTTAGCGATTTTTTATTTATTTCATAAAAAATACTTCGTGTATTATAAAAGCACCTATTTTGCAAGATGGACAGCTACTCCGAGGGGTAAGTTTATTCTTTTATGGACGTCAAGCGAGGCGAGAGTGAGTGATGGGCGCGCGACAGACAGGCTTCCGACTCTCTCACTCATCGTACGAAACGCAGCTGTCCTTACGCTGATCTTTTGTGAGAGGGTGTTACTATCCCGGTCGAGCCAGCCCGTATATGAGCTGAAGTCAACAACAGCTTGGTTCTACCGTTAATATGTCTATGTACAATATATTATTTTGCTCTCATCGTAGAGTTACATACTTATTTGTTAATCCGTTACTTGGTTGTATACAAAGTTAGAGTTAAATGAATTATGATTCGGAACTATAGTTCAACAAGACGGATAGCTGGTTGGTTGATTACTTAACCAAGGTCAGTGACTCTGACACCAGGAATAGCGGCTGTTAGTCATATAACACGTATTTTTCAGGGCAGCTCGTTAATCTTCTCATGACGTCTGGAAGCCTGGTAGGCGGCCTTTAGCACATGACGCTTTTGTGAAGTTGTTATCTTTAAATTTAAATGTTTTTGGTAACTAGCGGAATTGTTAGGGAATTCAGAAAAAGGTTTATACTTAGGCTTAGAATTTTTCACACAGACATACCTCTGAATACTTAACTCAAATTTGAAAGCTGCTTAACTTTTACACACCATACAAAAATGACATATAACGTCTCAAACAACCAAGTGGGACTTAAACATTTGAGTAGCCTTTGAGTATTTGGCCGATAGACTAATACATTTTAGTCAGCTAAGTCGTTCTTACAAGAATCGAACTTCATGCATTTTATTAACCGACTTCAAAAAGGAGGAGCTTCTTAATTCGACTGTATGTTTTTTTGTGTGTGTTTTTCATATCTGTCATTAAACTACAGGCTAACAAAACTCACAAAAAGAATTCTAAAAATTAAGTAAATAAGCTCTGCAGTAACAAACTCTGTTAAAAAAATAACAAAAATGTAATCCATTAATTAATTCAATTACGCACAGTACGGCAGTTAATAATTATTTGTCAATAAATTTCGCATCGAAAAACGGAGAGTACACAAATTTAAAATTACTTTCTCCATTTTTGTAACGAATGGAAATTCCAAATACGTCCGGTATCGTATTTCAGTCTGATTTAACATCGTCCAGCGGCATCCTGATTACTTTTTAGGGTTCTGTAAAAAACAAAAATTTAAAAATGTCACATTTTATTAAAATTTATCGGATACCGATTAAGCTCCTAAAAGCTAATAAAACAAGTAAATAGATGTGTCCATATGGCGCGCATGCCTCACCCGAGCACTCATATTATGACATTACGTCTATGCGTTCCGACGTCAAAAGTGAGTGCTCGCGCGAGGCATGCGCCTGATGAAGACGCCGCCAATAAATAAGTTTAAAGACTATCGATCGAACTTACACAATTTTCAAATAGAGAATTTTCATATTTTGACAGTCTTGCATCGACACGTCATGCGACGCTCTTAGCAGGCCGGATAAGCTTGTGGCACAGGTACCTGGCTTGTTATTAACTGACTAACAAAAATGAGATTGAAATAAATAAATAGTTTTATTCCCATAGCTAACTGTAGTACAGTTAATATAACTCCAACTATTAACATACAGAACATTAAACAAGCAGTCATTTCACATCCCCACCTACCATTTTTTCCACCACCCACAACAAGCTCAGTGGCGAGGCATTAAATCCCAAATTACAGCCCTGATGCCAGGTTTCAGCACTTTAATAAACATTTATGTATTTTATGTGGGCCGACTTAATTTGCCGGGTGTACGTATGAGAATACTCGCCGCGGCCGTGTGATTTATTCTGTTGATAAATGAGGACGATACTGCTATTGAAATGGCTGTTTGGAATATTTTGATGGTCAATTTAATACTATTGGCATCACACGGTACAGATTACCATACATTTGCGTAAGAGTATACTAAGGTAGGTTCATTAAAAAAATTTAGACTCGTGTGAGCTGGTCTTGGTTTTGCAATAGTATATCTGACCACGTAACTGTGTCTCTGGTCAGAATTTAGCTGAATACGTAAAACAAAACATTAATAGAATATATTAATTACGGGGGAAAATGTGTATCGTGTAGATATTTTTGTTTTTTGTCAACAAAATACTGGCTGGAATATAACAACTTAAAAAGAAAAACATTTCCTGTTTAAAAGAACAACTTTCCGTTACATTAATTAAAAACTCGGTTCTCAATTCGGCAGGAATCTATTGGCGGAAAACAGCGTTATTGGTCGCATTCCGAGTCGCGCCCTCATTGGCCAGCGACGAAATATTTGAATAATGGAACGGACACTAAATAAGTACATGCAGAAGACCCGGTTATCTCTGAAATGTAACATATTATGGATATTATGTCTTTTTATTTCTGCAAACATAACGAAAACCACCAACAAATTACAGAAAGAAAGAAAATAATGCGAGAAAATGCAGTTCGTAATGCGCAGTATGAAAAAAGGTATTATGATAGGAAAATACTCGAATATGTTTCAAACATTTTAACCTTAAGATCTTGTGTGGATACTTCTGCGTATTCTTTGTTTAGTGGCAACATTGTTTTGGAGTGGATGGAAAAATCTGAATTTTAAATGCACTTTGGACAAGCTCGCGGTACATTGGGGAAAAAAATGACATCAAAATATTACGTGTCCATGGACATTGTTTTTGTGTAAAACTGATAGGTACTTACTTGTTCAAATTAGGCTGACTGAACGAATATGGTGCACTAATGGTGCACATTTAGGTAGTACCTACCTAATTGAGGCCACTGTTTTTATTTTTATTTCAATAATGTTTATTATTAACAATAATAAACATTATTGAATGTCAATAATAATCATTATTAATGTTTATTATTAATTATTTTTATTTCAATAATAAACATTATTGAAATAAAAATAAAATTTACTCATAACACGTGCTAATTAAATTGCATGCCACTTTCTTACTATATATTTACACTTATTATAAACAGTTGTTAGCAAAACATTTGAACAACGCTCGATACAATTTGTGCGTCCAGATGCCTCGCATGCCTCGCCCGAGCACTCATGTTATCATATTATATCGATGCTCGCGCGCGGCATGCGCCTGATACGGACGCACCCAATTAGCAATGGATAAAACAACGCTGAATGTATATGATTATATTTTTGAATGAATACAAGGTGGTAGAGCCAAGCTGTAGCCAATCGACTGCAGCTCATAAACGGGCTGGCTCCACCGGGGTAGTACCACCCTCTCACAGAAGATCGGCGTAAAGCAGCTATTACAGCTGCGTTTCGTTCGATGAGTGAGAGAGCCGTAAGCCCACTCCCCCTCCCCCTCCCTCCATCCCACGCCCCTTCAGGTTGGCAATGTGCGAGCAATGCCTTTGGTATTGTAAGCATCTATAGGCTACGGTAACTGCTTAACATCAGGCGGGCCGTACGCTTTTTTGCCACCGCAATCCTATAAAAAAAAATTAATTCTCATTCACCCCATGGATTCATTTGCCCCATAAAGGGTAGCAAATCATTTACTGCCGAGGGCCGGCGGCGCGCCTTTTTACTTTTAATTACCGGATCGCTCTATCCACGGTTTACGATGGAAAATTTTACGATGTTTTTAAAGGGTTGTTACCCATTTCCCCGCGGGTAATTAAGTCGATCTTGAGTTATTTCGATCCATCGTTTGTCGGTTAATGGAAGGTATCGTTCCAAAATAACAGATAATTATGTTTGAGTACCTATCATCGTCTATCTCGCTTTAGAACGTGATGCCGTGTTAAGACAGATAGAGTCAGAGAATCTTGTTAAACGCAAATGAACTGTCACTCGTGATATTCGTATTTTTTCGCAATTACTGACAGGATTTTCGAACCCTATTTTCCTAAAATAGTCGCAACACTACGCTTTGTCACGACCATACAAGAATGCATTAATTGCACACTTCCCGGTTATTTTGAACTGCGACCAACCCCGGCACCTATTAACACTTGTTTTATTGGTAAATGGGGTTACTCACGGTTCTCGAAATGAGAGCAAATGTGAGAAAGGTGAACTTATATATTCGTTTTTATGTCACTTTTACATTTTGAAAAACACTCGACTTGTTCCAAGCCAAGTTAAGCGACCAAGCCAGCCAAGTACATCTTCCTATTATTTTTGTAATAGTGAGTTTGTATGTAGTTATCGAGAGCAATTATTATTTATATTACATACAAATAATAATGTTACATTGTCAGAATTTAACCATTATAATTCTAATGCCTAAAATAACATGCTGTATCAGATAGGCACCCTATTATTTCGCCAACAGAATACTGAGCTATCGAAACCCTAGATTTAAAATAAGTAATACAACACCGAAATATAATTTGATGGACCATTAGTATGGGTCGTTCGAAGGGCTAACTGTCGTTAATGATGCAGCAAATTTCGGAGCTGACAATTATAACTGTTTAACTGCGCGTTGTTACTTTGTTGTCGTTCGTTGCTGTTTGTTGCTTGTTGTTGCTGCGATATTGCAGTGAGTGCAACTGGCACTGCAAATATTTTTTATGAAATTTCCATTACAAATTATTATTATCCAGGCATGATAAATGATTATTTATTTGTTTGTTTGCTTAATTACACGTGGAATATATTCATAGGTATACTTCATTATTTATACTATAATAAATATGATAGTTAGTTACATTATATTCATGAATAATGGCAGGCCTTAGCTCATTATAAGCACATTAAAAATACTGTAAAAAAGACATTTAAAAGAAACTTATATGAGAACATGAGTACCATTTACCCACTTTCACGGGTCCACGCGTGGGCTGTTATCGGCCCACTCACATCACCTCTCACCGACGCAGTTGCGAGTAATGGAGCGCGAGGCGGTGTTCCTGACTCGATCACTCCGTTTGACACCTAATATGCTCGGGAACATTGCTCAAAGGCCTTGAGCTCTTTTCTACTAACTGCAAAATAAAGTTTTTTTTTCATTAAAGAACTCTTTAAAAAGTACAAGAATTTCCTAAGAAAATTCTCTACATACTAAATACGGAAATTTGTTTAATTAACATTTTCTTCGTAGAATGTGTAGCGGCTTCGTAGCGGCGTAGCGGCGTAGCACCGTAGCACGAAGTACTAAGAGAACTTACCGAATTTTATTAGCTAATACATTTTTTTACCCGTTGTACGAATAAATCTCATACGTATTTATAAAACTCTAAGCACATAAGTAAATAAAGTGCAATCTAAGCATTGCTCATTCTATTGCTCTCAAGGCGGCTTTATTAATGTGTACATAATTAAATTTCTGAGCAATGTATCCGCAACGAATACCGCTATATATCATAATAGTGTGACACGCTGCGGTCTGTTTATTGCTCTATATTGCTCCGCGGATTGCGAAGAATGTGAGTTACTTGGATAACAATATTTAAATACACCATCATGCCTGTTTCACCGGAAGGGTTGGCAAAAGAGCACTAGAGAGTACCTACATTTTATTAATGGCATTTTGGTCCAAATTTAAAGATAATTTTGGCACTATTCCGGACATGCTTCCCTATTGAACCATTGAGTACTACCTTGCCCACTGGGATTGGCCAACATGCCTTTCGAAAGACGTGCAGGTTCGTGTGTATTATAAGACTACAAATATACATGTTTGTCTAGTGAATATACACAATACACACACTCCATAGGACACGACGTGACGTCACTCGGCAGTCTCGTTGTAAATCCGTATTTGCATGCAAACGAGCGCTCGCGCCTCTGCGTCGAAACTTTATGTGTTATCATTAAATCCTTATTCTGCTTCATGATAACTATTTATTGCGGGAAGACTTTATTTTCTGTGCCTCCATGCTTTGTACTACGTACTAGAGGTGCTAATTCAAACAACATGATGTGCCACATTTAGGTAGGAAGAGCGCGGGTGGGTGAGAGAGAATAAGTGGAATGACTGAAGTGCGGCCATAGGGTTGTAATTGAATGGTACAGTGGTGTGCGGTCACAGATTAGAGAAAGGTGCGGTGTCTGCTCTAGTACTTAATACATAGTAACTCAATGCGAAAAAATAACAGCACCACCAGCCTTTTGTAGATATATTAAAAGGCAAATAGCGACACTAAGGAGTATCTAATTAAAAAAAACATATATTTAGTTGCTACGTACGATTGCTCAGTGGGACAAATCAATAAAATTCGCACCTTTGTTTAACCTGGGCCTATACCACCAGCTCTTATAGCAGTATTATTTTAACCTTACAGCGAATGACTTTTCTTATTGTCATGACAATAAGGTACGTCATTGCACAAAAAGTCGCTGTAAAATAATACTGCTATAAGAGGTGGTGGTAAGGCCCCTGTACCTACATACAAAATACCGGATCAATATTATGTAATTGATATTTTTCTATATTGTTATTGTATATTTCTATATTGTTATGTTCTTTATCGAAGTTCGACAACTTACCATTACCCCGCGGAACGTTAACGCTATTGCGAATTTAAACGACGTGTTAAAAAAGCGAATTCTTTTATAGCGAGTAAAACAACATTAAGTAGCCAACTTTATATCCAATAGAGCCCCTTATTATGCCTGTCTTGTATTAGGGTAAGGCCATACTATGGTGACATAGAAATACTTACATGAATATTTTTTGTGATAACAAAATAATTTTCAATTCACATTTGAAAAGTCGAGTATTTCTTCTGGAAACTGCCGCAGTACTTTAGCTGCCAATTTAATATAGAGTTATTATGGACTTACATTGGCATTACAAATCACTTTTGCTTCTAGAAATGCTTTGTAAAAACTTTGTGAATTGGTATAAAAATCTCTATATATTCGGGGGTTAATATTTTATTGTTATTTTAGCACCACACTTTCCGTGAAATTTTAAATTAATAATTTCAATATTTAGTAAATATTCAGTTCAAAATCTATTTATTATTTAAATGTTGTTTTTTAGCTTTAGATAAAACATACAACTAAAATTAATGGTACTATTTTATATCATGGCAGGTACCTATTTTAATTCTAAAATATATAAATTCATCAAGGACACACAATAGCATGTCTTACCCCTAGGAATAATAGGGTTTCAAATTGCTTTGTTATTTTGCCCCCGCGGCCCGCCGGCTAAAGGCAGACAATATAATGAAAGTGCGTTAACCAATTACTCCAATACATTATTGCACAGCTTCTTGTTACACATCTGCCAAACAGTTAGTTTTACGGTTACAATAACATTGGGATTAATACATGGTTTTTAGGGTCCGTACCTCAAAAGCAAAAAACGGAACCCTTATAGGAACACTGTTGTCCGTCTGTCAAGTTGTGTACAGCTCAAACCGCTGGTGTTAGAAACATGAAATATAAACAGTAAGTAATTTTAAGTACGTAAAAGCAAAGGAAGGTTTTTAAAAAATTCTGCCCCTGAGATGATAAAGTAAGGGGTGAAAGTTTATATGGGAGTCCCATTTTTTTAAGAGTTTGCCTGATTAATATAGTCCCAATAGTAAATACAAAGTTACATAGTCTTACACAACCCGTCCTATGAGCTAAATGGTAGAGGAACTTTACAATAGAAATTTAATTACATCGAAGTTGAAATTTTAAACGCGGGGCCGATCGAGCAGTGATTACGTAGAACCGTAGCCGTAGCCCGTAGCCCGGAGCCCGTACCCCGTAGCGCGTAGACCGTAGCGCGCTCCGAGACCCGTGGGCCGGGATTTGCGAACGAACCGAGATCACTCAAGGGAATGCGGTGAGTTACTCGCACGGATTATTAAGAGTTAACTTTAACTTATATTTTGAGGAGGGTTAAGCGAGTGTTGTGGTTAAGCGGTGTTTGATTTTTTGTGAATAATGTAAAATCCTCTCTTGAATAAAATCCTCTCTTATGAATAAATTCTAAGGTGATACTTGGGGGTTTGGATGGGTATCGGGAATAGGCTTAACTTGTATAGAAACTTGAAAAAGATTTTCTAATATATTTTTTCATTAAAAAAAGATCTCAAAAACTAAACTGTATATTATAACATTTTTTCAAACTTATTCTTGGATATTTCTCGCTGCTACTCCAAAATGCAGTTTATAATGTTTTTGGACCATTGGATATGTCCTAAATAGTACTTAATACGAAAGTTGTGACACATATTCGAAGGCCGGGACTCGCAAAATATGATAATTTCGTAGAATCTGATATTACTAAGCAACAACATATAAGTTGTATCGCAATTATTATTTCAGACTTTTGGATCATTCTGTATATTGCTGTAAAAAAAACTTATAATACTAATATTAACCTCCAGAAATCCTCAGAAATACTATGTAACTTTAACTCTTAGCGTCGCCATACACGCGACTGCACATGGCAGCTCTAGAGCTCAAACTGCAACTGACAGCTCGCGACAGCCCGCCGACTGCTTGACGCCTTGCACTCGAGCTGTTGCGAGCTGTCGACTGCAACCAACAGCTCTAGAGCTGTCGTGTGCAGTCGCGTGTATGGCGTTGCTTACTCCAAGAATTAAATAATCAGCCGTAACCTATAAGTCAAACAGAACTAAAGACGGTTAGTAGTAGGTCATAGCAATGAAATTAAAAGTGCTTATTATCCTTTATTTTCCCCCTTATAATTGGAGGTGTTTCAACTAGCCCATTACAAGTTAATTCCTGGTGTAACGACGTACAAGAACAAGAACCTCGCTCGGGATATCTTCAGTTGAAACACACGGGGATTGAGTTGGGATACAAACGTTTGAATTTCCATAAACTGTTAATTAACGGTTCTGATAAATTATTACAAACTTATAAAATATCCAAATAGTTACGAAGCACTTGATGGTATAGGTACTATTATACGTATCTATTTAACTATTACAAACTTAATCCTTCTTTCACAAATTGACGCAGTGGTCCGAGTTAACCGCTCGGCTTACTGCATCGGATGATTGCGGGTTCGATTCCCGCCAGAGGCAAATTTCGGAAACGCCTTTTTGTTAATTTGCCCTGGTCTGGGTGTCAGTGATCTCGTCTCCAGTCCATTGTATGGTAGCCATAGTACAAGTGTTGCTTAGTTTGGGGCCATACAGTTGGTGTGTAAATCTTAAAAAAGAATTCTATACTTGGCAAATTCCAGTCAAATTATGTCGTATTGGTTTTTAACCAAATACTTACTCGTATATTTTCATTTTTAGTCGTTGAACTGAATCGTTGTGGGGCAATTCTTTTAATTGCCCCACGTCTCGCGGGGCAGGGGGAGTGGAGCGGGGGAAGGGGGCTGGAAATTGGAGCCATTTAAAGTTTTTCGATTTGCCCAGACTCCAGTGTAGAGATATGTTGGTCTAGCCATCCCGCGGGTGTTGAGGCCAGCGCGGAATCGTTTAGCTTTTCATCGTTAGGTGTGCCATCGAGGGAGTAGCCAATTAGCAGGAACGCATAGCAGTAGCGTTATTTAAAATGCAGGAGTCTACCACCAGCATTGTTATACTTATTCAGTAAATTCTAAATTTCAGCCTAAATTTCATTCAATAGAAGCGCTTCAATATATTTTACATTATATGTATTCCGAGGTAGTACTTAGGTAGTAAGTACTTGTAATCATATAATCTGTCATCATGAAATGACCAATAAAGATTTCAGACTCGTAGAATTCAGAAATACTATTGCATGCAAATCCACCAAGAAAATCTATCGGTGAATTGACAATCTCGTTATGCAGTGCAAACTTATTTTTCAACCACCGCCAACGGTCTCAACACGTTCCCCAATCGAATTAGCGACAAGTTTGCGGACTCCGGGCGTTATTCCTCGGTCACACGTTACACGCTCTTTAGAGGCAACTTTGTAACGGCGTTACCGAGTCGTGCACCCGCAAGAGTTCGCGTCAGATCGGTAATGGAACCCTCGGAAGACAATCTCGTTGGACCAACTTCAGAACTGTAGTTTTGCAAAATTGGATGCGACGTCGCCCAGAGAACGCGTCCCCGCAAAGTAAATGAAGGCTAAAACCAGGTTCTTTATGAAGCGCTCCGGAATGAGTCATGGAATGGATTGTGACACGTGACTTGGTGAACAAAACTTCCGTTTAATATTCGCGGGACTGGCGGGTGGGCGGGCGGTTATAGTTAATTCAGGTGTTTAAATTCTTGGAAAATATTATTATGAAAATAGAATAGAGTAAGCTCGGAATATTAAGCGATGTTATTTATTTTTTATGCATTCAAATAGTATGTTAAAAATATAGGTAAGTGACTCAAAATTCTGCATCTACTTGGTGCAGGTTTGAATATATCCAAAAGTTTTTTTGCGACGATTACTTAAAAAGGTTCAATCGTCAGTTTAGTAAGTGGTCTGACTATCACACATTTTTTTTCAAAATTTGGTTTCAATAATTGTAGAGTTGATCATCATTATCAACATCATTATTAACATAATTTTTATGACGATTAATAATACTGAGATGGTATAAATAAAAACATGCTGCTTATTATTATCTATTGAGTTATCCTTAGTTATGAAAAGCTATGTTGGCTCGACATAGTTTAACAACACTACAACAATTCACTTCTATTCATAATGATAGTATCAGAATAACTCCTGAAATTATGTGCTCATCGACAGAAGCCAGCAATGTAGTACATCGACAATATGGGCACGTAACGAGGTGTCATTGTGCCAGGAAGATTGATCGTTCAGCGCCGAGCTACTGATGAATGAGCTCTGAAGTATGCCAGATGATGTATTGTGGAGGACCTACTAATCTGATTATACGGTTCAATTTTGGGTGGTTTATTGTCTAGAGTTCTAGACGGGGTTTGTGTGAGATTCCTTGTATAGTTTATACTACAAATGTTACATCTAAATTATTATTCAAGCAAGTCAAGCTTTATAAATTAAGAGCATCTAGGTCAGATACACTAATCTTTATAATGTATGATCTAATAGTTATGCCAATAGTATGTGCCATAAATTGTGATGTTCATTTTTATTTCGCCACTTTGCCTAGTAACTGCATGATAATTAAAGATTTATGGAGTCATTACCCAAACGTATAGAGTTAAACGCTCACAGAATTGGCTAACATTAGCGCAATATAAAGGCGTGTCACACGAGCTGATTGCAGACTGACGTTAACACAGTCAAGAACGCGAGTGAGAGTCATTAAGTCGAACATCAGTTCGCAATTCCAGTGCTAATTTACATTTTCGCCTCTAGATGCTTAATAAGCCCTCGCAAGTTGCTTAAGCACCCTGTAATCTCTGCAAGAGCCGATTATATCCGGATGAGGGCGGCGCCAACCGGTTATAACCGCACCGAAGCGCCTGCAACCGGATTTCGTTCCGATGTCTTTGATAGATTTGCATTAATTTGAGATCTTAGTAAAGAAGTTGGTTGTTGTCTGTGTCATCATATTGTAGGACATAGTTTTGCTGGTTTAAGCGGCATATTAATTTAATTCATAATTGACTACCTGCGGTTGTTATAGATTACGATTGTATTAGGCGGAATCAATTGTGTAGGTCCTTAAGTTTACTACAAATCTAAAACCTACCTCGGATCTAAAATAAAATAAAACGATCTTCTTCTTATCGTATGGTTAGTGGCCAATCTGGTGTCAGAGTTGTTCAGGCCTCTGATAAGGGTAAAACGATAGAAAATGTGAATGTGAACCAAAAATAAAAGAAACATTACAAAAAAACGACTATCAAAAAAATTGCCAGGTGTAATGTTCTTCCTTTAATGAAGTTGGTTCAAAATCAGAATAGGTACTCATTCACCTATTTAGCATTTTATGGCAAATATTTCTTGTAAGTTAAAGAATTAATCAAAATGCCAAAATCCCGTCCTGACAAAGTTACTCACAGCGGTGCTTGAGGTGTGTTTAGTAATTACATCTAGAGGCGTCCGAGGCGCTCTCCTAAAGTGGGTATCGCGAGCCGCGCTAACCTTGTTTGGGCGTTCTTTGTAGTGGTTACGGCTTATCTCTCTAGGTGGCGCTAGTTGAGCCGTTTTTAGATAAGCTTCAATTTTCTCGCACCTTCAGTATTGTTGAACTTAGAAAATAGTGTTGAACTAAAATACTGTATTGATTGAATTTATTAATGAAATTGAAAAATTGTTGCCTTCTTCTTTTCAGGTTTAGGCTATCATTTATGTAACAACGATGGATGCTGCCGCTAGCCAAAGACAATGAGGTTGGTAGGGATCCTTTTGTGGGAAAGACGTGACTGGAAATTGCCCAGAGTATTATGAAAGAGAAAGGGGAGGCTATGTGTAAAAATGTACAGTTACCACAGTATAAGTATAAATTCTTTAAAACAAATTTAAAAGATACAGAATAACGACACGATCACGATATAGTAACGGCCCCAATTTCGATTCCCAGTCCCTCAAGGCGTTACAAAGTTAAGCTGTAAAGTTTAAATACCAAAACTGATTTTATTTACAGCGTTCAGTTCTTTAATTAAGAATTTATGAATGTTGTCGCCGGTTGGGACCGTCCCGTCCGTGTTCATTTGGAATTCGTCTACCAACTGTATTCTGTAATTGTTCGTCCGAGTAATTGCGAAGTCTGGAACTATCCCGGAGTATTTACTTGTTAAGAACTAGTTCGGTGCCTTCAATGGCGGCGTATGAATGGTAATTTTTGATAAAGTTTTCCTTTGAATTTTAGAAGGTAGACAACAAAGTTCTGGTTTGTTATGTTGCCATGCCTCCTCGGGTTTAACGAGGAAAGTAATTAAGGAATATTATAATGCTGGGATGGAGAAATTATTTACGAGCTGATTTAAAGGAACTACCTACGCCTTTTTCGAAAGTAAGTATTCAAAGGTGCTAAATTGATTTTTTATTATTCCTAAGTAGATATAAAAATATCAGAAACTACATGCCTACCTAACATTTAAACATTAAGAATCATGGTACCTATGTTCAATGTATATAGGTAGGTACAAAGGCTAAAAAAATTTTTTGCAGAGTCGACTTTGGCCTGATGGATTTTCCGGATTTCCCTACCAGGCTTGTTTAGTACTTAGAAATCAGAAATGATTTACTAAATATACTCTATATAGACTCATCCTTAACTTGAGTTCAACAACAGAAAAGGCCGAACTAAAATTGGGTAACGTCTTAACGCCAGCATTTTCGGTGTTCACTAACTTGGTAGACTGACTGTTTGACTCCGCAGTGTTCCCGAGTTTAACCCACTTAGCTGCTAGGATAGTTGCCTAATTCAATAACCCCCCCAGCTCAAGGGGAATCCAATTAAGTTCCGTGTTCATTTTTAAAACGAATGTGAATTTATTTTCAATAAGATACCATCAGTGAAAGCATTGTAGAGAATTGTAATTATTAAGATGTTAAATAAAATATTAGCTTAATCGTGTTCAACGAGTTTTGTATAAAATGGGTTAAAACGTGCTACTATCTATATCAAAATACAGGGGGCTTACCACGACCTCTTATCGCGATTCAATTATAGGAATGTTTTAACATTTCAGCGACTTTATGTGCAATGACGTACCTTATTGTCATGACAATAAGAAACGTCATTGCACAAAAAGTCGCTGAAACGTTAAAACAATACTGCTATAGGAGGTGGTGGTAGGGCCCCAGGATGTAACATTGTGATGGCTCAGACTGAGGACCAGCGGAAGAGAGAGACGAATATTTTCCAAAGAACCATTTCGTCGATTCTAGAGATAAGAAAAACTATACTTACATTGACATATAACAAAAAAATGGTTTTAATATTTAAGAATTTCATTTTTCTTGTCCCTAAAATTGTTACAGGTCGCATACTGGTCCATCTCACAGAGTAAAGACTAAAGAAAGAGGTGCCCTTATTAGATATTTGTATGAAACAAAACGTGGTCATTGTTTTTTCATTTTCATTTTACTATTTACCGGTAAATAGTTTTACTACTCGCTTCGTTTTATGTCGATGTTAGTACTAAGCCGACCACTCGGCCGACTTGCTTAGGGCCAGTCCCCTTAGTAACTGGTCCATGGGTCCATCTCAATATTACACCCTGTTTAACTAATCTGGATGCTAGATGTAGTTTACTTAACTAAAAACTAAAGCTTCTGGCTAATAGCAGCTACTGTTCAAGAGTAAATGACTCGTAAATTACAATGTAGTGTTCCTCTAAATCATTCGGTAATACAATCACCACCGAATACTAATAAATGTCAATACTTTGTTATCGGAACTCCTTTCACTGTTAAACACACTCATAAAATTAATAGTAATTAGCAACAAATGTGCCTCTGTTTATTTCTAACCCTTCCCCATCGCTTCACATGCTACCACAGACTGAAATAATTCTCACGAATCCAACTGTAAGATTACCAGTATGTACAGATATTTCTTAGGTAATGTGGCCGCATGTGGCGCGTTCGAACGTTATAGCTGCAATATAATGTGGAATGGTTTTCTGAATGGTTGTTTTGCCTCGTTAAAAACTTCGTATATTACTGCTTAGATAATGCGTCTAGTTTATTTGCTAGCTACTTGTTCGGTGTCAGTGGTCATTTACATTATGAAGATTACAATGATAGTGTAATGTAATGTAACGAGGCTTGAGTAGCCAAGATTACAATGATTTCCATATATTTTACGGTATCTGTGAAAAAAATATAACGTCTTTATAATGTGAGTGTAGCGTTAGTGGAAAATATAATTTCACGCTGAAAAATTGTAATAAGTATACTCATACTCAATTTTATATTGTTTGAACTTAGTTATACTACACTTACCTGAAATAAAACAAAGGAAACACAAATTAATAAAACTGAAGGTTTAAAATCATTTGCTTTAAAGTGCGCTCGACAACCCCTGTCTGCAGTGTGACAGTTAATAATTGTTCCCCCTTTAATAATACCCCTTTTGATTGCGAAGCAATTATTTCTTTTGATTATTCAGCTGCGCCATCGAATATTATAAATGAAGATAACTCTGCTATGACTTCAGCTTCAGTTGCATAACAGTAGCAAGACGTGGACATTTTCAGTCCACTAGATTTAAATGTTCTTTACAGGTGTTGGGCAAGTCAATGTGGGCAAAGGTTGATGCGTCACTGGTCTTTGGCTTACGATTGACGAAAGGTAAAATATATAAAAAAAATATATATAATAATTTAGCCCTTTTAACGTCCCACTGCTGGGCACGGGCCTCCCCTCAATGCGAGGGGGATTCAGGCCATAATCCACCACGCTGGCCCAGTGCGGGTTGGTGGATTTCACATGTCTTAAGACATGCAGGTTTCCTTACTATGTTTTCCTTCACCGCAAGCAAGTGTCAAGTCAAGTCAAAAGTCAAGTCAAAAGGTTTTTATTCATGTAAGCTCATTAGAGCATTTATAAATCATATTTAAAGTTATGATTCACACATAGATTTCGAAAAAACCAGAGGTGTGTGCCAGGGTTTGAACCCAGGACCTTAAGCCCGCAAGACGCATGCTTAACCAATCGGCTACCACTGCTCAAAAAAAATATCAAAATAGACTCTATATTATCTGACTCTCTTTAAGTACCAGAAATTTCCATAACATTTTCCTGATAATTTGATATTATAACTCTGGTAATAAAATCATAGCCGGAAGTAACGATCGCACTCGTGTCCGTAACTTGATAATTACGTTACTGAAAATTTTCCTCATTAAGGGAAAAAAATGCTAATTGATGTAATCTTAATTAAGGTTTTTATAACACTTTTTATTATTTTTTGTTGGTTGAGCCTTCGGTTGTTGGGAGTGGACACTGCTGGCCACACCATCGCCTAATGTGGGGAATGCTCTCAAATACTATAACCAATATTTAGTACAAATACTTCACACATCATGTCCAATAGTTTTCTATACAAATTTTGGCGTCAAAATGTCCCCAAACCCAATATTTGCGGGGCCGCACGCCAATCATTCGGCCACACTTTAATTTCGAAGTTGGTGCGACCGAACAAACAGTCAATCATTGCTGGTCACAGTGTGTGCACACAACAAGTCCAACAAGAATATTGCCGCCATATTGTGAAGGAACTATTCGGTTGGATTTAAATTTGCACCAGGGGGCTTACCACGACCTCTTATCGCGATTCAATTATAGGAACGTTTTAACGTTTCAGCGACTTTTTGTGCAATGACGTAACTTATTGTCATGACAATAAGAAACGTCATTGCACAAAAAGTCGCTGAAACGTTAAAACAATACTGCTATAAGAGGTGGTGGTAGGGCCCCAGGTCTACACATTGAATGGAGCTTAACCCTCTATTTTCCTATGACGGATTAGTTAGGTAATATGGCTAGGTATTATGTGCCAGGTGGACATCAGCCAACTATTGGGCAAAGGTGTTCTCAAAATGTATCGGGGCTAAAATAACACCAAATTACACAATAATAATATTAAAGCCATCAAAAAACCTCTTTGACACTCGCACAGTGAACAAAAACTAAACCGATTATAAGTCAAAAACTTCAATATGAGCACTCACAAATATTTCAGTGCCTAACGCAATTAGAGGCATAAAGCGAAACGCTCTCAAAACGTACATGTCACTGAGAGCCTGTTATTGGTCCGCAAACATACAATTTATCACTACAAAGCACGACTAACGGACTTCAGAACAATGTTATAAGAGTCATAATCGTTTTTGGAACGTGCAAAATGAATTTTTGTTTCGCAAAGCTGGCCAGAGACAAATGACAGTGATATTGGCAGTTAAACCGACTAGCCTCGGTCGGCGTTTTTTGTCCAGCGTTTTAAGTTCACCCCACTGTGCGGGAGACTGCAGTGTGTCAGGATTTTTGATGGATAAAATAGATTGTTAGGATTAACCTGTGTTATCACTATTGTATTTTAAAAGGCTTCCGTTACCTTCTTATTATTATTGTATTTAATCCCAAATATGACAATATTGAGTAGGAACATAAAAATCACTGTACAACTACTAAATAATTTTACTTCGTATTGACCAATTATTGGTGCGTTCAGATGCCTCGCCTGCCTTGCCTGAACACTTATATTACGACATGTCTATGCGTTTCGACGTCAAATTAAGTGCTCGGGCGCGGCGTACGCCTGATCTAGACGTACCCCTATTGACTTTAGTTATCAAAGGCTAACTTTTACCTTGGGTAGGAAAACTATGCTAGAAACTATTAGTAATATGTACCTTTCTAGATCTTTAATAACTAGCAAGTACAAGCACAGGTGTATAAGCAGGTAGTTTGAATTTCCATAGAGCTCCCATATTTACCTTTCATCCCTTAATAATAATTATGGTAGTAGGAACACGGGGTGGGACGTGTAGTTGTCTTGTCCTGGCTCATTAAAATGAATTACGGGCTGCTTTACAAGCGCTGCGTAAATTGCCGTAAATCAGCTTTGTTCAGGCGAGGCCAGTGTGGACAAATTTTTATTGTTCCATAATGTTTTACATAGAGCGTTGAATTACTTTTGTAGCACTACCATTTTTATGTCAAGCGAGCTCAATATTCTGATGTAATCGTTTCACCATCGTTATCAGTTCGAGATGCCTCGCATGCCTCGCCCGAGCACTCTTGATATGACACTATGTCGATTGCACGAGCACTCGGTTCTCGGTGCTCAGTGCTCAGTGCGTGCTCGGGCGCAGCATGCGCCTGATGTATACGCTGCCATTGACATTTTTAACACCCTTTTGGTCAACGTTCTTGTAATTTATGAAGTCGATGATCGGGATGGAACAGGCGTGCAGTACCTACTGGAACAACACCTTTGGTCCATGATACGTGAGATTCTTTGTGCACGGCTGCACTACATAAGTTAGTTCCGTGTGTGTATGTGTATCCATGAAAAGTTAGAAAACGTATTCCAACTCCTTTGGTAAATCGTCGAAGATAAAAGTACCAAATAGTTAAATATGCCAGTCTGTTAGGATGTGGCGTGGCGTGGTTGCCAATGCATAGAAAATCGATTTTTATGGATTGTGTATGCATTTGAAATCAAGTCGAGCGCAATGCTTCGGTATGTAAAGCTCCTTATTTTTATGATGCTGACGTTTTTAGGGTTCCATAGTACCTACGAGGAACCCTTAAAGAACATCCAGTCCGTCCGCCCGTCTGACCCAGTCTTTCACATTGCCATAACTTCTAGTGTTTTAACGGAAGTTGATGGCAATTGGTAGAAAAATACATTAATAATCAATTCTACAAAAATATTATAAAGTGACTTATGTTGCGGTACCCACTACACAGAAAGTGGGGATAAATATTCTTTTAGTTACCCCAGTTTGAGAGGTATCGTTGAAAAGATACACAATATTTTATTATCAGCCGTACCATTTGGGATATTTTAACATTTTAAGGTTTAAACAATATGAAGATAAAACCTTAGCGCTAACATACACGGCCTGCAATTTTGCAGTTTGGTTGCAGTCGACGGCAAGCGACTGCACACGGACTGCATTTTTGCAGTCGCGTGTATGGCGGCGCTTAGATAACCACAACAAGTTTTCGTTATTAAAATCGCTACGAAACTACATTGTGCGCGGTGCAACACGCACTTGGCTGGTTTTTTATTATTTAACGCACTTAATAAAAATAATAATCCATAAAATAAACATAAGTACACAGGCACCAGTCTGTACTGGCCCTGTTTATCGGCAAACACAGCATTACAGCGGCGGTGAATCAGGGGCGGTTTGGCTCGGCGACAAATCGGGGCATAAATCACGCGGGGGACGCCCCCGCGCCCTCCCCGCCGCCCGTATTACAACGCTTTTAATGATTCATGTTTTGTTTATACTTAATTAGAAGGAAACCGTAGCATGCTGTCTTCCAGATGTTGTAGAGCTTAATGTTGTCGACGAGTTGTATTAAAAGGTGATTGGAGATGTTAATATGACTAATAGCTGTAGAGCATTCATCTCAGCCGAAAGACGTCCACTGCTGGACATAGGCCTCCCCCAAGGTTCGCCACAATTACCGGTCTTGCGCTGCCCGCATCCAGCGGATTCCCGCGACCTTCACCAGGTCGTCGGTCCAACTTGTGGGAGGCCTACCCACACTACGCTTTCCGGTGAGCATTATCCACCTCTAATAATCAGCATTGGTGAGTCCTTTTAACATGAGCTAAGGTGAAGGCCAGCGATTGCAATGCGATGGCGTTTTCTGAAGTTTGCAGTCGCGATGCTGTCGCGTCGCGACCGCCTTACCAGTGCCACCCAGGCCTAAGGATCTAAGTTATCTAAGTACTTACTTCTGTATAATGTATTTATTTCAGTAGAGTAAAAGCCTGTTATTAATTTTTGATACCAAAATCATAACCTGATAAATGAATTTGCTTAAGGTGCGATTTCGCAGGACGCGGCAGACAGCAGACGTCAGTCGGTTTCATACAAATTGACATTTGTAAAAAAATTGTAATTTGTATCTCAACTCGAAACGTAATTTCAATATGTAGTTATTTTATATACACAGGTTAATAATTGACACGGTTATTAACTATGCGTTATTTATACCATTTATATCATCATTTGTGATTTTATGACAGTTTGGTAATCTGTTTTTCAAAGGTATTTAATAAATTAATTCACTGATGAGCTGGACTTCTACATGAAGGATTGACTCACTATACAGGGTTATTTGGTAAAACACTAACAACCTTGCAGGGGCGTATTACTGACATCAAAAACAACAACTTTTGTTCTATGACTTTTTACAAAACAAAACAAAATTAACAAAAATCACACTAAAATGTACGAAACAAGAAAATATGCTCATCTAGAGAATAGCCGTGGTACGTTTAGGTACTTTAGGGCAAAGTGGAATACAACCACATACCATGGCTTTCCTCTAGATGAGAAAAAAAAATGTTTTCATACATTTTAGAAAGTGATTTTTTGATAATTTTATTTATGTTTTGTAAAAAAGTCATAGAACAAAAGTTGTTGTTTTTGATGTCAGTAATACGTCCCTGCAAGGTTGTTAGTGTTTTACCAATAACCCTATATAGCCATATAAAGGGACCAGTGGAAAAAAGGAAGAGAGTCCTTTGCCCAGCAGTGAGTTAACGCAGTTTTTACAGTTTGAGTTAAGGGCGAAAATGGAGAATTCTTTTAATTTATCACGTCCACGTAAGAACATAAATATATCACTTGATGTGCCCTACACCCCATAAACATTGTTTAAAAACACTCAACCGGCCTCGAGCCGTCGTCGCCGGTATTCTCTTACCCGCGCCATTAATTCTTCGCCCTTCAACGCCAGTTTTTCATCTCATACAAGTTTAATTCGTGCCCCATCCGTACAAGAGCATAAATATAGCCTCAGCGTTTTTCCTACTAATATTTCCCTCGTGAACTATGCATGTGCGCTGTGAAAAATGAAGGTTGTGTGAGGCACTTTATACTTGGCGATTTCTTTAAAAATATGTTTGAATCCGTGTTAAGATTTTATTTATCGAAGCTTAACATAAAAGTACCTAATACTATTTCTAAATACTACTAAAAGAAAGTACAATTCTTCTATCGCAAGCAAGCAGATTGCATATCCTATATATGCAGATGAAGAATATTATTTCCTTTATCGCAACTGTTTGCAAAGCGGGGTTGCACGTACGAAACGCTACTGGTCGACCAGAGGCAAAACATAGACAACGGAGGAATTCTTCACAGAAACTGTTTATTAATTCGTCAGTCGATTCTGGGCATAATTATTATCGTCCACTTCCTAGATCGTCCAGTAGCAATTCCTATGCTGCCCGTTCTCCTAAGTCGTCCATTTCGTCGTCCAAAACGACATCCTTGCGTCCAAAACGTCCACTATCTCTAGATGGAACTCGGAGTCATTCAAAAGCGAATTCCTTGGGACCTAGTTGGTAAATGTTACTGTGTTTACGATATTACAACAGCGAGTTCAAGTTCGCTGATCGTTGAGATGGTTTAATAACAGCCGTAAGGTCGTATCGTCTTCGTCCCGTCCCGTGTGAGTGGTCCAGTATTTATGATGCAGTGTGAGTAGTGCACATGGCGTCAGCGCGGTCGCATGATTAATTGTCGAATTACCCGCCAACACCTCGCCTCGTGTACTCTCCGCTATGTCGGACGGGCTTTTGGCTCTACTTAATTACTATGCTATACAAATAGAGTAAAGTAATCAGACTAAGATCAGGGTTGTTACGAAAAAGTCATCTTGTTTTACACACCGTGTTTAAAACATGTTTTAAACATTTAAAAATAATGATTTTGTCTCCTCCTGTTTTAAATCAATGATTTAAACACGTTTTAAACAGTTTTCATTTTAAATTTCCTGTTTTTATGCAACTCTGACTAAGATAGAGCAGAACGCATCTTTGGCCTGAGAGTAAATATTAAAAGTATGGCGGAAAGAGTACGGCTCACCTGATGCTAAGCAGTTACCGTAGTCTACAGATTCATGCAATACCAAAGGCACCTGAAAGAGAGTGGGACACAGGGGAGAGTTTGGGCTTTCAGATTTCTCACTTTGTACGAAACCAACTTTACGTCGATCTTCTGAGAGAGGTTGGTACTATCTCGGCTATATATGAGCTGCAGTAAATAGCCTACAACTTGGCTCTACCACATTTAATATATTCATTGTTGTGTTTGTTAGCTGTAGCCAATTGACTGCAGCTCATAAACGGGCTGGCTCGACCGGGGTAGTACCACCCTCTCACAGAAGATCGGCGTAAAGCAGCTATTACAGCTGCGTTTCGTACGATGAGTGAGAGAGCTGTAAGCCCACCCCCCCCTCCCCCTCCCTCCATCCCACTCCCCTTCAGGTCAGCAATGTGCGAGCAATGCCTTTGGTATTGTAAGCATCTATAGGTATATATCAACGGTAACTGCTTAACATCAGGCGGGCCGTACGCTTTTTGGCCACCGCAGACCAATAAAAAAAAAATGTTGTCTAACTTTGATTTATCACTGCAGCGCTACCAAGCGTTAGGGGATGATCCTATACTATGTCTCTGTCCATCCCCTTTGGAGTTAATGGTCATGATATTATTGTGTTACTAGATAGCACTAGATACATAACTATAGAATTAGGGCCCAGGCATGCCCAGCTGAGCCCATGCGTTACCCAGCCGCATTCATACGACGCGCGGTTACCCCCAGTGACAAATCGCCGTATAAATCAGACGGCGCGACGTGGCACCTGCACTTTGACCCACTTCGCCCCACTGGCCCAAAGTGCACCGTTTGTCTTGGATGCATATCGTACCAAAGCTTACTAGAAACATTATTTATGTATAAACGAAGACAAATACAAGCGACTGTAGCCTAGGGGTGAACAGGTTAGGCTAGCAGGTTGGGAATCACAAGGTCCCAGGTTCGATCCCCGGTGGGGCATGCACCAATGGATGAATTTTCATCTATGTGCATTTACAGTTCGCTGACGGTGAGGGAAAACATCGTGAGGAAACCTATAGTTCGCGACAGGTCGAGATGACATTCGGGTTATGAGCTTTATGCAGAGTAAAATCCGAATCAAAATTAACAGGACCCGTAACGCAACAGAATAATTTAATTTAATAATTTTGTGGACGATTTTAATTGTTTATCGGGTCCTGTTAATTTTGATTCGGATTGTATTCTGCAAAAAGCTCATAACCCGAATGTCATTTCGACCTGTCGCGAATCCCTCGGGATTAGGTAATAGTCAGTTCCTGTATACCCAGCGACAAGGTTCACCACCTGTCACGTTGGGTTCTGACTATCTAGTGAAACGTGGGCTTTGAGTTGGTTAATACCTCCACAATGTGGTGGTGTATTGCCACTCAAGCCTCTGACTACCCCCGAATGGGGATAAAAGTCGTCAGCAACGAAAGTCGCTGAACATTCTCAATTTTTTCAAATAGCTTGCACGCTTTTGTTTTGTATCAAATCCATAATTATTCTTTATCAAAACAAAATGTAGACATGTTGCTAATGTTTGGTTTTATAAAGGTTTACCAACGTTGTTAAAATAAAGAGTATAACGGATTTGAAAAATTCAGAATGTTCAGCGACTTTCGTTGCTGACTGTACTATTCTACCAAGCCAACTAGGCGCTCGGATGAAATACGGTTTCCCCGCCCGCATACCGCCCGCACAGCTGCCACCCCCTGCGACATCCCGACTTCACACCTCCCGCAAATCGCCACCGCCTTTTTGTATGGATGACGTCATATATAACAGGCGGCAAATCTCATAAAATATTTTATGAGATTTGCTGTAAATAAGTTCGTCCACTGGCTGCGTCTAAATGTGGTAAATGTAGCATGCTGACAAAAAATAGTGCAGGATTTTAAAATGGATTTATTTCGGATCCAAATTAATGATATATGTCATGGAATATTCGAGATATCGGATGATGGATGTGCCCACGTTCCATTTTTGAATTATGAATGTGTGCATATGCAATTCTAGGAAATGTAGGTATTTGGGAGTGTTACCTGCATCATTATTAATCATCATACTTTCTTTATAGCTGTCATGCGCATTATACTCATGATATTGACAGTGTAATAAATGTGTTTATATTTAATTCTAACTATCACACCTGAGGGGCTAGCCAAGTGGCATGAACGCTAATCGAATAGAATAGAATAGACTTCACAATGTATGGAAATGTCAAACGTCGCTATGTAGATCAACAACAAGTTGCTATGTAGATCACGTGACTTATGTCATTTCCATAAATGAAGCGTAGCGATTTGAATGAACGCTCGTAGACGTCAGCCACTTGTCTAGCCATTCTGTATTCGAAAAAAGAGTAACCGAGTAAGCATTGGTAATGCAGTGCCAACGCCAAAGGTTTGTTGTCACAATGTAATAGGAGGCGAGTCTATGGGGCACTCTTCCCAATTCAAGGGGGATGGAAATTCTGTCCCAGCGCTCGTTGGTTTTCACACATCTTTCGAAAGACTTGCAGGTTTCTTCAGAATGTTAATCTTCACTGTTCATCATCATCATCATCATAATTTCAGCCAAAATACGTCCACTGTTGGACAAATGCCTCCCCAAGGTTTTCCACAATGACCGATCCTGTGCCACTTGCATCCAGCGGTTTCCCGCGACCTTCACTAGGTCGTCAGGCCACCTAGTGATAATCAAAACACTAAGTATGAACCCCGGTTTGAACCTGTATACCTAAATTTAATGCTTCAATCTACTCCTCATTTCAAAATGAAACAGTGACAGAAATAAAATGCACGAAACTGTCAGTTGTGTTGAGTTTGTCCACTGTTTTTTTATTCTGGCGTTGCAGCGCTGAAAGTTAAACGCTGAGCCGACAGCGTCAGTCATACGTCCGAACGTTTGAAGCGATTTATTTGTCTACCGCTTCAGCCGCTTTATTGATTACTTTCTGTTTCGTATTATTTAAACGATTGTTTTTTATTTTGTTTTGTTAAAATTTCGGTAATATAACTGCAATTTGTGTGCAGTATTTTCTGTTAACTCCTCTGCCCCCCTAGGCAAGTGGCATGAACGCTAATCGAATAGAATAGAATAGACTTCAGAATGTATGGAAATGACATTACAAGTCGCTATGTAGATCACACGACTTATGCCATTTCCATACATGAAGCGTAGCGATTTGAAGGAACCCTTGTAGACGTCAGCCACTTGACTAGCCCCTCGGGCGTCGTGACGCTACTGCAGCGGCCCTGTGACGCTAGCAACACAAAGCACGATGCTGCGATGCTTTCATAGTACCATATTAACGAACGTACACTTTGAAATTTGTGGTTTGGCAATAAAATAAATCACCATAACGTTTTGAAAAATGTAATAGCTCTATTTAATTAAATTCCCTAATTCCCTGTAACATACACATTACGTGGTGCTATCCCAACAACATAATATGTTAGGAGATGTCAGTGACGTCACAGGGCAGGTGCGGACTGACCGCGGCACGCTCCACAGATTAATGATTTAAATCCCTTGCTCACCATGTTCCCACATTTCCTACCTACTTGATTTTAATTGGAAAGTTATCCTGTTATGAATTTAGTTATAATTTGGATGATGTTTTATTTTAATAAAATGGCGGCTACTATCTCTGTAGCAATAGTTACGAAAGGTTACGTGGAAATGCTGTTGTGTACGCCCTTTCCGCTGATGGCACGGTCGACGGCACAGCTGTGGTAACATTAAAAAAAAAAACAACGGGTCGCACTACGGGAGTGCCGGCAGAAGTGAAAACTTGACCATTAACGTTGTGCATTTTTAAATATTTTGGAATGGTTAGGGAAAAAATGAAAAAAAAACAACCTGGCCGTATTTTTTTACATCATATAAAATAACACAAATAATAATAAAAAATAAGACTTAAATAAATAAAATAATTAAGCCCTTTTAACGTCCCACTGCTGGGCACGGGCCTCCCCTCAATGCGAGGGGGATTCAGGCCATAATCCACCACGCTGGCCCAGTGCGGGTTGGTGGATTTCACATGTCTAAAGACATGCAGGTTTCCTCACGATGTTTTCCTTCACCGTAAGCAAGTGATAATCATATTAAAGTTATGATTCACACATAGATTTCGAAAAATCCAGGGGTGTGAGCCAGGGTTTGAACCCATGACCTTAAGCCCGCAAGACGCGTGCTTAACCAATCGGCTACCACTGCTTTTTAAATAATAAATAAGCAAGACTTAAATAATTAATAAAATATTAAATTCGAAAATATAGTAAACATAGGATTCGAACCTACGCCCCATAGATCACTTAGGTGCTAATAAGACGTTGAAGTTGAAGATAGGACACGTGACCTGTCGCTACGAATCTGTCGCATTTTATTCGCGCAAGCGTCCTGCGCAACCCGCGAATTTTTCGATCAGGACACGTGACCCTGACACCAGCTTAACATATTTTACCCATCTCAAGAAAAGTGCACAACGCCGCTAAAAAAGTTTTCACTTAAAAAAAAAACTCTAATCTTTCTTAATTATTTACATACGTAATAAGGAGAGCTCAGCTTATGTTTGAAATGTTACTACCTATAGACCTACATGTGCCGGTACATTCACCGGTCACAACTTCCTCAATCTGAGATTCGGGCTATAATCTGGCCCGCTGGCCCAGTGAGGGCCAAACTTTACAGTTGCACGTCTTGAAAATGACACAAAGACCTCTGTGATTATCCAAAGAACGCAATCTGGGTTTAAATCTACAACCCTTGTACACTACAAATTATTTCACAAAATGTGTGTACACTGCATGATTAACCGTCGTCCGCCGTACAACTGTCGGCACGTGTCACAGTGACGTCGACGCGTCATCACGTAAACCGACCTCGGATGGACACTAGTCGTCAGCATTCGGCCCATAGAGATTATAATCAGAAGAGATGTTCTTGTTAGATTTCTCTATGAAACAACGCGTGGAAATTTGCACGGGATGGCGCGGGTGGTGGGGGTTAAGAAATGGGCAATTTAAAAGATACTGTCCCTTCCGATTATTTCTATCTACCGGTAAATAGCAGAACTACTCGCTTCGTTTTATGTCGATGTTAGTACGTAGTTTAACTTTTTGCACTAGATGTCACTAAGTATAGGATGTTAAAAATGACGTACAAAGGGACGCCATCTAGTGTCGATATGGAAATGTATTTTTGATGCGAACGTTTGCAAGACGTCCGCACAGGACGAACGCCGACAGCACACTGACTTAAGCCACGCCTACTGTGATGACGTCACGAGCCTAGGCACCCGGGCCCTAAGACTCTGGGCCCGTGTGCTTAGACCCAGTCCTCTTAGTATTAGGTTCATGATTCGGCCTGACGGAAATCATTAAACTAATACAATAATGTAGATATTTCCTACAACCCAGCAGAGCTTTTATTTTATCATAAATCCATTACAGTTTTTTTTTTCACTATTTACTATCCCCCTAGCCAATTGGCGTCGTCTACGAACGTTTCTACAAATCGCTACGGTTAAATGTATGGAAATGAAATTACAAGTCGATTTGTAAATCACGTTACTATACATAATCTATACATAATAATAGGGTCATTTCTATACATGAAGCGTAGCGTTTTGTAGAAACGCTCGTAGACGAAGCCACATACATGACTAGGGCAGGTATGTTAACTGTATATTTTTTTACAAGAAACTGTAAAAATCTTTGCCCCGGGTGAGGATTGAACTCACGACCTTAAGATTATGAGACTTACGCGCTGCCAACTGCGCCACCGAGGCTGGTAGATGCTGCAGCGAAATAAACTTCCATTTGTTTCATCTCCTCTCTGTGCTTAATATATTTCAATCATGACAGGGTACTGTGATAGAAGCCGCAAAAGTGTTCGTAATAATAATTTAGGTAAGCAGATATTTTCAACAATGTTGTTATTGGGTAATTTCCTTCATTAACTAGGTATTCATTTTCACGTTTTGATAACGGGCGCTGTCATGATGGAAGTTTTTAGGTTTCCACGGTGGGGTGTCTAAAGAGTAGCATTTTACGGTCGCAATAATTTGTAAATTCTATGTGATTAAGGTGGCAAACAAGCGTATGGCCCGCCTGATGTTAAGTAGTAACCGTAGCGTCCGTAGCCTATAGATGCTTATTATGACTACTTAGGAAAAAAGTGGTTTCTAGAATGGCCATTACGAGCCTTTGGCTTGGTGGAGCAGTAGTGTGGGGCGGCCATCAAGGTGGACTGATGACATCACACGCTTGGCCACCGTTGTGACTGGTGGAAGATTGTAATACCGTTCATTGAAGTTCACGTCATTCACCATGAAGCGTTAAGTCGGAAACCCACCGCGGCGCACGGAAAGGCCATGCACACATCCACGGCTACGTTTTGCACGAAAATGTATGGATGACGTCATTTCGTGCGTACCGTGCGCCGCGGTGGACACGGTGACACACATTTTCGTGCAAAGCGAAGCTTGACCCACGTGCGTAGCGTGTGCGTGGCCTCTCCGTGCGCCGCGGTGGGTTTCCGGCTTTATGTCCACCAGTGGACGGTGGATGGATATATGCATGGAAAAGCAATTTCAAATAATTTTTTTTATTGTAATAGGTATGTTAGTCCCGTATAAAAGACAGATAAAAGCGAACGCAATACGCGTTTTAGTGCAATATCAAATGCGCTGTAATGTACTGTCCCGTTAAGAGGGCAGCGTGTAAAGTATGCGAACTAAATGTGCGCTATAAATTCCGGGCGCTGCAGCTAGCGCCGCATTGGCAACGCTTTGTGTGGGCGACACACTGTTGGGGAGGATGGCGAGCTTGCTCGGTTCTTTGTTGGACTTAGGACTAGGTGCAGAACTGTAATGTATCGTTGTTGTCCCTTCAGGTTACAGGTCCCTTTGGTATTGCAAGCATGTGTACGCTACGGCAACTGCTTGACATCAGGCGGGCCGTAAGCTTGTTTGTTGACTTAGTTGTAGAAAGAAAGGTTTTTAGTGCGTAATTTGTTTCATAAAGGATAGGTACCATTATTTGAACTAATTTGTTCCACGTATTTCAGTATTTACATTTCACAATGTATTGTTGACATTTTGAAGATAAAAAAAATAGTTTACATTTATTTAATGTATATGTATACTTTTAAATGGAATCAGGACTACGTATTTTTATTTTGCTCAAAGTACAAGTATTTAGATACTTTATTTAATCACATAGGTAAGTAATTATTTTTGCTCGTCTTTTTGGTCTGCATCCTTTGTCAGCAGTATGTCTCGTGTAATACAAAATGTGTATTGCACTGCGGTAATTAATGTTAAACGCTACCGGTTTAGGCTTCACCGGAAAAATGTGGTGATACGTTGCACGTTTGAGCCCCTTTTTGTCTACAAAATGTAACTGCAGCTTTAAAATGTTATAACATTTAATTGTTTGGTTAAGTTTGTCGGCATTCGCTTTTACTAATCACTCTACGTGTTTGTGAACGACTTTACCTAAATAGTAATTAACGAAATTCAGGATCTATCTTTCAGTACTCTATGTGAATTTATGTTACATCCTTTTCTCAATGAAACATCCTAAATATAGTCCTCAAACAGGCTAAAATATCGTCCACGACCGAACAAGCCCCCATCCAATTGAAAAGAGATTTGCAAAGCAAATGAACGAACCAAATCCCTTACTTACTCCAAATCAGCTGAGCAATCGACGCAATTTGTTTTATCTCCAAGAAACAAACAAATAAATTCCAATTGAGCGATTAAGGTACACCTTTCGATCAGGGGGCGGGATCTAGACGGATGGGGGAGGATTACACCTCGGTGCAGGGCTGGTGGTGCGAACGTTGAGACGGCAATTGGATCTTAGACGGATGGAAAGTGAGTTGTGCAACACATATTTTACGTTGATCATTTTGAGAATGCAATTTATTTTTGGTTCCATTTTATAATACAATATTGACTAGATTAGTTAGTAGGTACTTAAGTCATTATTATTACCACTGAAATAATCGAGAAATTCAAACATAGGATTGTATAAGGTCACCATCATCAGTGTTATCGATTTTTCATTCTCTGCCAGTATTATTTTCTCAAAGGCTACATTATAACAAGTAACAAACCCTATCCATTCATTGGTTATATATTCTGGTAGAAGACTACTCACTTCTATTCGTAGGCTTATTAGGTATTTTATAGTACAAAAAATACTTGTGTATCTGCTAAGAAATAAGTCGACAAAGAGCCGGTAGCATTACGAACATGTATGCGGCAGCCCTGCCGTCCAGTTGGCCGGTTTTCATTCAGCACGTGTGGCGGCCGGCGCGCGGCGCGGGCGCCTTCGCCGCGAGCGGCATACGAACGAGCGCCGCGCAGATAAGCGATCTTTTATCGCGAATTGATGTATGTGCGCCCTAATACTCGCTCGGTCTCCGTGACCCAAGGTTTTTCGGAGGATAAATTAAGGAGTCAATGTTGATTAAGAAGTTGGATTTATATTTCAGTTCAAGAGTAAAGCAGTCGGAGCTCGACCTGACTATATTCCATCCTATATTCATGGTATTGATTGATATTACACTTGTCCACTAGACGAGGTATCGTGGAATATAACAATTTTGGATTTTTGTGATTCTTCGTATAGGTACTCCAAAATTCACATAAACATATTTCAATGCCTGCTATCCATTCTCTGCACGCTCCGCCCGTCGGCCACGTTCACATAACATTCATGAGATCGAAACGTATAGCGTTATTTAAGAGCAGATTTTTCTATTTAATACCATTTTATTATCTCAATATAAACCTTGTTACATAGTAATGAGATCCTTTCCTATAATCCCTGAACATTGTATGTAAAAAGGTATCCTGAAAACCAATTCAAAAATCAGTTCCTTCGCAAAATCTTAACCATGCCACTGCGTGGGTTGCGTGCAATAAATAAAAGTTGACAGGTGTAGGGACGTGTTGCACGTTCGGCGGGATCGTGCCGCTAGCGTGACAGATGGAGTCACGCGCGTCACGTGACGGAATGTCACCGCTTAATGCGGGACACATTTTTGTGACATGCAGTTTATAGTGCTCGCCTTGTAAGGAACTTTAAGGCTAAATTTAGTATTCTCTCATTGTTGTATAATGATTATATATGTTGTATTATACTATAATCAATTTCACTAAATATACTGTATTTCTACCGTGATTTTTACGCTCGCTAGTAGTCGTTTAAGGTCTAGGGTTCAAACCCCGGGTCACACCTCTGAATTTTTCGAAATCTATGTGTGAGTCATTACGTTGATAATATTATTATCACTTGCTTACGGTGTAGGAAAACATCGTGAGGAAACCTGCATGTCTTAGACGTGTGAAATCCACCAACCCGCACTGGGCCAGCGCGGTGGATTATGGCCTGAATCCCCCTCGCATTGAGGGGAGGCCCGTGCCCAGGAGTGGGACGTCAAAAGGGCTAATATTATTATTATTTTAGTAGTCGTTAGCATGTGTTGTAAAATATTTATAATGGCTTATTGGCCGAGGCCATACAATCATATACTTTTACAATACAAAAACACGACTGTACTTAACCCGGCCCCTGCTACCGGTATCATTTTCCACTCGGAAACAAACACGGGTAATTTATAACCACCACTTTTATACCCCGGCACTAGAGGAAACCGCTATACTATTTCCAGCACACAGATATTTTCATAGTTAGAGAAATCTCTAGTGTTGATTAATCTGGGGGCAGGGTGGATTTAGGGGCAGGATGCGTTCAGGAGCGGAATGAATCCAGGGCGGATGAATCTGGGGGCAGAATGCGGGTTTGTTTTATAGCTACGTTAGCTGCTGACTTATAGTTTCTGGAACGACTCCGATTGTAGACGGTGCAATGAAATAATTAATGTACAATAATACCTAAGTACATTGATCCTACTTCACTTAGTCAAAGTCAAAGCGTTTATTTTGTTTAGGCCTACGGGGGCACTTACAAATTGACATTTTACATTTTTTCCTTAAATTCTACTGCCGGATCGGAAACGCGAACTCGACTGAGAAGATCCGGCAAGAAACTCAGCGGGCTTGTCTTTTTTACATAGTTTTTTTTTTTTTTTACGGGTGTGGGACGGCTTTATAGGCAGGCCCTTTCATGTAACAGGAAGAATTGCAAAGTTATCTGCATTGCAGATTAATGTCATAATTTTGTTTAGATTAGATTTATTGCTCCAACGATATGGACACGGCATTAATGGTGATATCTAAATCATTGATCAGAGAATATAGATCTAAACTGAATGTGAATTAATTTGCTATAGAAAACTGGAGAGCTGTCTGCATTATAATGAACCCTATTTACATAACTATGGAGTAAGGGGCCATCCATAAATTACGTCTCACGTAAAGGGGGAGGGGGTCGACGATTTGTGACATTGGGTGACAAGCGGTGGTAGGGGTCCTAAGTTTCGTGACGTCACATTTCAAAATCTAATATAGTATCTAAGTATTAAAACGTGAAATTTGAACTTTTAACGAAAAACCCTAAAAAAAAATTCTAGATGTCAATTGCAAAATGTTTGTGACGTCACACTATGGAGGGGGGAGTCTCACAAATGTGACCAGCTGTGACAAGTGGAGGAGAGGGGTCATCATGAAATTCGTGTGACGTAATTTATGAATGGCCCCTAAGCGTGGCAGAACCAGTTTCATAAATCGAAAAAAAATGCTTTCTATTACTGAAAATGAAAATACCTATTCGCTCCTTTCATAAAATCAATACAGGTACCTAAGTGCTGAAGTGCGGAAAATAAAATTTCCTTATTCCCAATAAAGCGTAGTGTATTGTGGTGTTCAAGGCGTTCGTACTGTGAAGTTGCCAGTCGGGGACCACTCTAGCGGCGTTCTCCACACCATTTGAATTTAGATTTAACTAAATTGTTCAAATTATATCCAGCTCTATATAGGGTACCTAAGTCTTGAGATAGGTACGAGCCTCTCCGAAAATATGGAACAATCAAAAACTTTCAGCCTCTAATTCTTAATACAGATTTCTTATACCGAAATACATAGCACAACTACCTACTAATAACTTTGTAAAATGTTTGCTATGTAATAGAATAGAGCATTAAAAGCCAATGCAGTTTCGTCCTCCATTCTTGCAAATAATACGAATTAAAAACCGTATTTAAGGTTCATATTTTTATATAACTTTGTTATAACTCATAAGTGCCTTACGGGGTTCTGCATAAGGAAGTACTGGTATTCGGATAATATCCGAACGTGTGTGGTATCCGATAGAAAATAATATAGTAATGTGATTTGCGATATTCATAATTTGCTTAATAACTACCTTGGGTTACTTATTTGGATACCTATCTAAGTCCTAGGTACAAGATTGTTGTACCTATTGTTAAAGTTTAGTATAGAATCCAGTTAATCAGTGCAATTCATCAAATCAAATACATAACAATTATTTTGCCACGTACCTACCTATTTTCTAGTTAGTTTTTAAATTCCCTCCCGAATTGCAAGTTTAGTGTCGTTTTACTGAATATCTCCAAACAACAAAATACGTTGCTACAGATAAACAAAGGCGTCAAACTTCCACACTTTCAATTAAAAATTTCGTATCTGAAAAAACTCAATTGTTTAAAATAATAATACCTTAGCGCCACATGTACCCCAACACTATACGTGGAGGCATCGCTTGCCACTCGATGCCCGGCTCAACAGTTCCAAACAATAACGCTAGTGGGCGCCACCGGGAACTGCAAATAAAACAAAGCGGAAACTCTATGGAATTATTAATTTGTTGCTAATATTACGAGTTATCGGAAAATCTACTTAATTACAGACTAGTACAAGCTGTAGGTATTTGTTGAGTGTATTTTCATGATATTAGAAATGAAACATCACTTTATTAACGCCATCTGGATGAGTGGAAGATGTCCTCTCGCAGTGATCGCGTCCACAAGCCGTGAGCAGTCGCTCCCGAGAAATCAAACATGAGGTCTGATTGCTTGGGCGCGGCGGCTTGGGCCTTGTGGACACACCCAAGATCACGGTCCTTCGTCACTATCACCGACTTCAAACAACGCATGCCATCGGTACACTACGTGACATTACACACAAAACATAGGTGAACAAAGGTCAAAAAATACTTTTATAATTTCCACAACAAATGTTTTATTTTCGTGAAAAATGCATTCGAAGTACAGTTCAAGCCTTCAACTCGGTGCCAGTGATTACGTGCTCAGCGCGGCCGCTCAACCGCTCATTGTTCGCCGACTGTTGACACGCTGAGCTCCGCTCGCTCGCCGCTCACCTTCCATTGTGTAGCAAACTAGCGGTGCTCAAGCGCCGTTTTGTTTCACCCAGTTTTTAATTGCCAGGTGGACGTTATTTAATTTCTAAAATAGATTTTTTAAAGTGGATATTTTTTGTATTTTTTTTTTGCTTTTACTTAATTAAGTACCATATTTGTCTTTAGTTATAATATTATTATGCCTAGAACTACAGTGAAAAAAAATTCGCAGAAACTTTGTCAACTGTTTGCATAGACAAGTACAGGTACGTACACTTCATCATACCGACCGCTCATTCTCTACCTTTTTCGTCTATTCTTAGCATGATTACAAAACAATAATTATAATCTAACATCTTATTCCACTTTTAAACCACCTTTTAATGTAACACTAAGTCTAACCATCAGGTTAGTTCGTGGTCAAATACGTGCATATCACTGAATAAAATATAAAAAAACTACCTTTTTAATTTTCGGTACTACGGTTATTTAATTAAAATCTCTTCAAACCATTTAATATAAACTATATTCCGGTAAATCAAAGTGCTAGGATTTATTTGGACCGCGTTAGTGAGTTGCCACGCGTTGCCAGGGACCTTTGAATACTTTAATTAACGCGTAAAATTTTACCTGAAAATAAAATGTACAGCCCTAGAAACGACTGAGAGTATTAGGCTGGTTCAAACCTAAACAGGATAAACTCTCGCGCTACGGAGGTACGCGACCGCAAGCTGTCAACACGATGATGCTGAGGTAATATGCGTGTATGATACAAACCCAGTGCGAATATATATTATTAATATAAAATAAAACTCACCTGGTACTAGTGTGGTATAGATTGGGGAAAGAACTATAGCGCCGGCTCATCCGGCCGTTCAACTAAATGCGGGGTCGGATTAAACTTAAATCTAGCGCCAACAAAAAAAAAAAAAACTTATGTTTTCTATTCCGAACAATGCGCTTTCTGAGAATAACTCGAGGCTCCGCACAAATAAACATTCGGTGCTCAACGTGGGTAGTAGACTCTGCGTAAGTCTAAACAGATCTTTATAGTAGACTAGCTTTTGCCCGCGACTTCGTCCGCGTAGACTTAAAAAAAAAAAAAACCGGGCAAGTGACTTAAGACTTTTTAGTACTTTTTAGTGCGCCAGGGTTTTTTAAGTGAGTATTTGCTTTTTTATAAAAATAATTTTATTTTACGATTTTTATTGGAGCCATACAAACTTTATCACGGTACCTAATTCGGTGAATGCGTGTTTTGGTAGGTAGGTATATAAGTAGAGCCAAAATCCCAAATCCCCCTCCCCTTCTCCACCCCTTTTCCTCCCCTCTCTTCCTTCTGCTCCCTCCCCCTCCATTTCCCTTTCCCTTTCCCCTCCCCCTTCCACTTCCCCCTACCTTACGTCTTCCCCTTCCCCCCTCACCTACCCTATGCATACTAAGTTTCAAGTCAATCGGGTACAAACATATTTTTCTGCCGTACTTTTCTACCTTTAGTTTCCCCCTTTTGGGTGTTGATTTACGAAATGATTTTTTATGGGATCAAACTGAAGTAGTACCTACCATATTCAGCTCAGCTTATACCCCAATTATTTAAAATGAATAATCATAACCAATCTCGAGATATGGATGACTAAACATTCGCTGACCCCGCTCTCCCCTTTTCCTTCAAAATATTAAAAACGCTGAAACCCCAGTCTGATTATTTAAAATGAACAATCATAACCAATTTCGAGATATGGATGACTAAAAATTCGCTGACCCCGCTCTCCCCTTTTCCTTCAAAATATTATAACGCTGAAACCCCAGTCATTTAAAATGAACAATCATAACCAATTTCGAGATATGGATGACTAAACATTCGCTGACCCCGCTCTCCCCTTTTCCTTCAAAATATTAAAAACGCTGAAACCCCAGTCTGATTATTTAAAATGAACAATCATAACCAATCTCGAGATATGGATGACTAAACATTCGCTGACCCCGCTCTCCCCTTTTCCTTCAAAATATTAAAAACGCTGAAACCCCAGTCTGATTATTTAAAATGAACAATCATAACCAATCTCGAGATATGGATGACTAAACATTCGCTGACCCCGCTCTCCCCTTTTCCTTCAAAATATTAAAAACGCTGAAACCCCAGTCTGATTATTTAAAATGAACAATCATAACCAATTTTGAGATATGGATGACTAAACATTCGCTGACCCCGCTCTCCCCTTTTCCTTCAAAATATTAAAAACGCTGAAACCCCAGTCTGATTATTTAAAATGAACAATCATAACCAATTTCGAGATATGGATGACTAAACATTCGCTGACCCCACTCTCCCCTTTTCCTTCAAAATATTAAAAACGCTGAAACCCCAGTCTGATTATTTAAAATGAACAATCATAACCAATTTCGAGAAATGGATGACTAAACATTCGCTGACCCCGCTCTCCCCTTTTCCTTCAAAATATTAAAAACGCTGAAACCCCAGTCTGATTATTTAAAATGAACAATCATAACAAATTTCGAGATATGGATGACTAAACATTCGCTGACCCCGCTCTCCCCTTTTCCTTCAAAATATTAAAAACGCTGAAACCCCAGTCTGATTATTTACAATGAACAATCATAACCAATTTCGAGATATGGATGACTAAAAATTCGCTCACCCCGCTCTCCCCTTTTCCTTCAAAATATTAAAAACGCTGAAACCCCAGTCTGATTATTTAAAATGAACAATCATAACCAATCTCGAGATATGGATGACTAAACATTCGCTGACCCCGCTCTCCCCTTTTCCTTCAAAATATTAAAAACGCTGAAACCCCAGTCTGATTATTTAAAATGAACAATCATAACCAATTTCGAGATATGGATGACTAAACATTCGCTGACCCCACTCTCCCCTTTTCCTTCAAAATATTAAAAACGCTGAAATCCCAGTCTGATTATTTAAAATGAACAATCATAACCAATTTCGAGAAATGGATGACTAAACATTCGCTGACCCCGCTCTCCCCTTTTCCTTCAAAATATTAAAAACGCTGAAACCCCAGTCTGATTATTTAAAATGAACAATCATAACAAATTTCGAGATATGGATGACTAAACATTCGCTGACCCCGCTCTCCCCTTTTCCTTCAAAATATTAAAAACGCTGAAACCCCAGTCTGATTATTTACAATGAACAATCATAACCAATTTCGAGATATGGATGACTAAAAATTCGCTCACCCCGCTCTCCCCTTTTCCTTCAAAATATTAAAAACGCTGAAACCCCAGTCTGATTATTTAAAATGAACAATCATAACCAATCTCGAGATATGGATGACTAAACATTCGCTGACCCCGCTCTCCCCTTTTCCTTCAAAATATTAAAAACGCTGAAACCCCAGTCTGATTATTTAAAATGAACAATCATATCCAATTTTGAGATATGGATGACTAAACATGCGCTGACCCCGCTCTCCCCTTTCTCGTCAAAATGATTAAAAATACGGAAACCCCAGTCTGATCAATTCAAATAAGCAATCATAACCAATATCGAGATATGGATGACTTATTAAAACATCCTTTGACCCCGTTTTCCCCTTTCCCGTCAAAATAACAAAACTCGACCACCCCTATACAAACTTTCACTCCACATTTCACCCCTTAGGGGTTGAATTTCCAAAAATACGAAAGAAATCTAAACACAAACTTTCATTCCCCTATTTCACCCCCTTAGGGGTTGAATTTTCAAAAACCCTGAAATTACTCTTATTTATTTTTGAAAATACACCTAATCACCAATTTAAGTAATTCTAACTTCAAAAATGACGGAACTTCCATACAAACTTTTATCCCCTATTTTACCCCCTTAGGGGTCGAATTTTCAAAAACCCTGAAACCCATATTTATTTATTTTTCAAAAGACACCTAATCAGCAATTTTCATAATTCTAACTTCAAAAATGACGAACTTCCATACAAACTTTCATCCCTTATTTTACCCCCTTAGGGGTTGAATTTCAAAAAACCCTTTCTTAGTACACCTCTACACATCAAGACAAACCCACCCTCCAAATTTCAAGTCTCTACGATCAGCGGTTTAGGCTGTGCGTTGTCTGTCAGTCAGTCAGTCAGTCAGTCAGTCAATCAGGACTTTGATTCTTATATATTTAGATAAGCAATTTACTTCAAATTTAGGGTTGACAAGTGTTTAGATTTTATTTACTGTCCTTTTTGTGAATTAATTTACTTGAAAATTAAGAGAGAGCGGACGAGCTGCTGCGAGCGTGCCGGTTTTTGTCACGTAGGGTGAAATTATTAAAAATAAAAATATTTTGATGAGGAAAAAGGTACATGACTGACAAAATTTAACATCAGTCTTATAAAGCCGCAATGAAGTTGACAATTTTATGCGACACAGACACCTCCTTACAAACAACTTTAAACAACATATTATTGCAACCCTGAAAGTCGTTAGAAGCATGAAGTCTGTACTGACCAGCGAGGGAGAATTCAATGAAATTTTATACTTAACAGATTATTTCTGTGGGTTGGTATTTATTTAGCAATTAAATTTAAAAGGGACATGGCTTTTGTGTGTACTTATGTTCATTAATTACTTTTGATGTCATCTGTACTTTTAAATGGAACGGCTATTCCAAACGCAACTTTAACCAAATGAAAACGTACCAAATTCCAAATTCGAAAAGGTAAGGAAAAGGTCCCAGGTTCGATCCCCGGTGGGGCATGCACCAATGGATGAATTTTCATCTATGTGCATAATTTACAGTTCGCTGACGGTGAGGGAAAACGTCGTGAGGAAACCTACCTATCCCTCGGGATTAGGTAATAGTCAGTTCCTGTATACACGGCGACAAGGTTCACCACCTGTCACGTTGGGTTCTGACTATCTGGTGAAACGTGGGCTTTGAGTTGGTTAATACCTCCACAATGTGGTGGTGTATGACCCCCAAGCCTCAGACTACTCCCGAATGGGGATAAGGGTGCGTTTGGATTGAAGCGGAGCGGGGCCGAGCGGACCGTGAATTGGCCAATCACAGTGCTCGAAATCTCCACTCCGCATCAGTGGAAACAGTGTAAGGCTGCGTTTCCATTGAAGCGGAGCGGGGCGGAGCGGGGCGGAGAAGAGCAGTGAAAAGTGGCAACTGTTTCCATTGAAGCGGGGCGGGGCGGGGCGGAGCGGAGCGGGGCGGAGCGGAGCGGGGCGGAGCTGGGCGGAGTGGAGCGGAGAAGAGCAGTGAAAAGTGGCAAATGTTTTCATTGAAGTGGAGCGGGGCGGAGCGGGGTTGAGCGGGGTGGAGCGGAGCGGTGCTGGGCGGAGTGGAGCGGAGAATAGCAGTGAGAAGTGGCAAATGTTTCCATTGAAGCGGAGCGGGGCGGAATGCGGCGAAGCGGAGCGGGGTGGAGCGGGGCAGCGCGTTCATATATTGTATTTGAAAGTCCGCTCAGCTCCGCTCAGCTCCGCTCTGCTCCGCTCTGCTCCACTCTGCTCCGCTCTGCTCCGCTCTGCTCCGATCTGCTCCGATCTGCTCCGCTCTGCTCCGCTCCGCTCCGCTCAGCTTCGCTCTGCTCCTCTTTTCTCCACTCTGCTCCGCTCAGCTCCGCTCAGCTCCGCTCTGCTCCGCTCAGCACCGCTCAGCTCCGCACAGTTCCGCACAGCTTCACTTCGTGCCCACCACTCGGCACCACAGCCTGCTCGACTCCGTTCTCTCCGGCTCGGGGCCACGTGTTCATTTGTTTTATTCGAAAGTACGCTCAAATCCGCTCCGCTCCTCTCCGCTCCGCTCCGCTCCTCTCCTCTCCGCTCCGCTTCGTGCCCACCACTCGGCACCACAGCCTGCTCGACTCCGCTCTGTCCGGCACGGGGCCGCGTGTTCATTTGTTTTATTCGAAAGTCCACTCATCTCCGCTCCGCCCTGCTTACACTGTTTCCACTGATGCGGAGTGGAGATTTCGAGCACTGTGATTGGCCAATTCACGGTCCGCTCGGCCCCGCTCCGCCCCGCTCCGCTTCAATCGAAACGCACCCTAAGCGGGGCGGAGCGGAGATGAGTGGACTTTCGAATAAAACAAATGAACACGCGGCCCCGAGCCGGACAGAGCGGAGTCAAGCAGGCTGTGGTGCCGAGTGGTGGGCACGAAGCGGAGCGGAGCGGAGAGGAGAGGAGCGGAGCGGAGCGGAGAGGAGCGGAGTGGCGCGGAGAGGAGCGGAGCGGAGTTGAGCGTACTTTCGAATAAAACAAATGAACACGTGGCCCCGAGCCGCACAGAACGGAGTCGAGCAGGCTGTGGTGCCGAGTGGTGGGCACGAAGCGGAGCTGTGCGGAACTGTGCGGAGCTGAACGGAGCAGAGCGGAGCAGAGCGGAGCAGAGCGGAGCTGAGCGGAGCTGAGCGGAGCTGAGTGGAGCGGAGCTGAGCGGAGCAGAGCGGAGCAGAGCGGAGCAGAGCGGAGCTGAGCGGAGATGAGCGGAGCTGAGCTGAGCTGAGCTGAGCTGAGCGGAGCTGAGCGGAGCTGAGCGGAGCTGAGCGGAGCTGAGCGGAGCTGAGCGGAGCTGAGCGGACTTTCGAATACAATATATGAACACGCTGCCCCGCTCCACCCCGCTCCGCTTCGCCGCGATCCGCCCCGCTCCGCTTCAATGGAAACATTTGCCACTTCTCACTGCTATTTTCCGCTCCACTCCGCCCAGCACCGCTCCGCTCCACCCCGCTCAACCCCGCTCCGCCCCGCTCCACTTCAATGAAAACATTTGCCACTTTTCACTGCTCTTCTCCGCTCCACTCCGACCAGCACCGCTCCGCTCCACCCCGCTCAACCCCGCTCCGCCCCGCTCCACTTCAATGAAAACATTTGCCACTTTTCACTGCTCTTCTCCGCTCCACTCCGCCCAGCTCCGCCCCGCTCCGCCCCGCTCCGCTCCGCCCCGCACCGCACCGCTTCAATGGAAACAGTTGCCACTTTTTACCCGACTACGGCGGAGGGTTATGATTTTGACCGGTATGTATGTATGTATGTAGGTATGTATGTATGTATGTATGTATGTATGTATGTATGTATGTATGTATGTATGTATGTGCGTCTGTTCCCACCTAACTTCCAAACTACTTGTCGTAATTTGACAAATGAGGTATCGTTAGAAGCGGCTTAATGGCGCGCTGGTTATAGGCTATGTGACGTCACATAAAATTGCATATGGCGCCCTCTAGAGGACATAATGTCATGAATTAAAAAAAAAACATTTTTTAATAAAACCGTGTGGGGTTTCAAATGAAAGAGCTTGATGAGCACATTTCAAAAATATATATATTGTTACCTATAACTCCAAAATAATTAAATAAAAAGTAAGTTTAAAAACTAAAACCCGACTACTGAAAAATCGCGCTCTAAAAAGTATGAAACAAGAAAATATTCTCATCTAGAGGATAGCCGTGGTCCGTGTTCATATGCCATTTGGCCCTAAAGGACCTACACGGACCACGGCTATCCTCTAGATGAGAATATTTTCTTGTTTCATACTTTTTAGAGCGCGATTTTTCAGTAGTCGGGTTTTATCACTGCTCTTCTCCGCCCCGCTCCGCCCCGCTTTGCTTCAATGGAAACGCAGCCTAAAAGTCGTGACGTTACATTTAATTTTTTTTCCAAATTCGAAATCTCAAAAATATACATTTCAAATTTTGTTCGAAATTCAAATTGATTTCATTCGCTCTTTACAATTTGTTGTGAACAAAGGAGAGTGAGCCACGAACACTGCGCTGGCAAAAGGTTCCGTAGCTTCAAGAGACAATCTACGCGAGTGAACCATTATTTCTTGGAGTATAAACAGCGGGGCGTTCCGCAGAGCTCTCTGACCACTCGCAGTATTTTATGGGCGACGTTAAATATCTGTAGTCTAGTGACTTTCCCGGGATTTGCTTGCTGTTCTCGGAATGGGGGAATGGGGCTGAATGTCGTTTTAAATGGTTTAGGGGTGAAACTTGGGGTGGTTTATTGTGATAGTGAGTTTTAGTTCCGCTGCAACGTTTGTTGCTTTGTGATTGCGGTAAGTATTATATATTTTTAAAGTTATATTTTCAACAGCTAAGTTTTTTCTATTTCTTTTTTTCAGTTAAGTTCATGTATTTCGGTGAAAACATTATCCTGGTAAGTTTTCCTTAGTTTTTCCAAGATTGTATTTTTATTCTATTCGTAATATGTTTGTGAAATATCTTAAGTTAATCCTATCTTAATTCCCACAGGACAGGCTCAGCCTAGTGTGGGAATCAATGCTTAAAATGTTTTATGCAATATTCGTTTATGTTTTAAATAAATATTTTTCAATTATTTTTCTATTTTCTATTCTGATTTGATACGGTCGATTACCTATTCCACGAAAATAATCAAAAACATATTCTGTCACTGAAATCTTTCAATCACTGACTTTTTAAACCGACTTCAAAAAAGGAGGAGGTTTCTCAATTCGACCGTATATTTTTTTTTTTTTTTTTTTTTTTTTTTTTATGTGTGTTCGCGGATAACTTCGTCGTTTATGAACCGATTTTGATTAATCTTTTTCTGTTGGAAAGGAGATATTCCAGCGGTGGTACCATGATAAGGAAACCAGGATCTGATGATGGCATCCCAGAGAAATCGAGGGGAACCTTCGAAAATCGTAGGGGCGACTAGTGCGTTTGTAATTTTTTTCATTAACTATTTTAAAGCACTACTATTTTATGAAGGTCTGGAGTCGATCTGATGATGGAGCTGAAAGACAGTCGAGGGAACTCCTCAACGATTACCTGCAATTACCTGGTGTTTGGGCTTGATTAATTTGTATTGATGAGAACTTTACACCTAGATGGGTTGTGACTGTCATTAAGGGTCTGATGATGTAGACGTAGGACAGTCAAGGGAACTCCTCAACGTTTTACAGTAGCTACCTTGTGTTTGGGCTTGATTATTTTGTATTGATGAGAACTTTACACCTAGATGGGTTGTGACTGTCATTAGAGGTCTGATGATGAAGACGTAGGACAGTCAAGGGAACTCCTCAACGTTTTACAGTAGCTACCTTGTGTTTGGACTTAATTCATTTCTATTGATGAGAACTTTGCACCCATATCGTTTATAAGTGCCATTACAGGTCTGATGATGGAGACCATAGACAGTCGAGGGAATTCTTCAACGATTTACAGCAGTTACCTTTTGTTGGGCTTGATTAATTTGTATTGATGAGAACTTTACACCTAGATGGGTTGTTACTGTCATTAGGGGTCTGATGATGAAGACGTACGACAGTCAAGGGAACTCCTCAACGATTTACAGCAATTACCTGGTGTTTGGGCTTGATTAATTTGTATTGATGAGAACTTTACACCTAGATGGGTTGTGACTGTCATTAGGGGTCTGATGATGAAGACGTAGGACAGTCAAGGGAACTCCTCAACGTTTTACAGTAGCTACCTTGTGTTTGGACTTAATTCATTTCTATTGATGAGAACTTTGCACCCATATCGTTTATAAGTGCCATTACAGGTCTGATGATGGAGACCATAGACAGTCGAGGGAATTCTTCAACGATTTACAGCAGTTACCTTTTGTTGGGCTTACTTCATAAGGTTCAATATGCCAAAATGTTCATTGGTATGGCGCCACTAAAAATCGTGAAATAAAATAATTTTTATAAAAAAAAAAAAAACCGACTTCAAAAAAACCTGATGCACTAAAAAGTCTGAAATAATATTTCTATTACCACCTCTGCCTACCCCTTCGGGAAAACCAGACGTGATGGTGTGTTATCGAGTATTTGAAGTCGGTGCCAATCTTGGTATGCCAAGTCTACCTACTATAAAAGTAAGAAGATAGATTGGCACCGACCCCAAATACTCGATAACACACCATCACGTCTGGTTTTCCCGAAGGGGTAGGCAGAGGTGGTAATAGAAATATTATTTCAGACTTTTTAGTGCATCAGGTTTTTTTGAAGTCGGTTTTTTTTTCTTTATCATATTCACAACCAAAGAATTTGTGTTCACAACTGAGCTAGTACCTACCACATACAACTCGTCCTTAACACATCCGCAGAATGTAATCTATGAAACTTCAAAATGATGCCTTTGTGAAAAAATCTGAATATTTGATCGGAAGGTGGTCCCCCGGGACAGATAGCTAGGTGCTCGGCTTGTTGCCCGGGGCGGCAGACATCTCGATTACTTTCCGAATAATCGTAAATTCTCGGACAGAATTGGCCCTTTGAATAATATTCTTATATTCTAAGTTTGGAGATTAGAATTTTTCACAAATCTATTCTGATCTTGGATACCTACGTAGAGGCTAGGAGGCGACGGGTATTATATTCAGTATTCTTCAGATTTTTGGTGGCATTTATTTATTTATAAGGTTCAGATTATGGCTATTTTGAGTCGTAACATTACAATTAATTGCGTAAAATGTGGGACTATTTTACGGTAATTTAGGGGAATTGCTAAGGTTTCTGGGTAGGAAATCAGGAAACGTATTGCTTTTACAGAATTCCTATGCGGCCTTTTTATAGGCCCCAAATGTAGATTTGAATATGAAGGTATTTCGCTTAACACGTCAGCTCTTTGCCTAAGCTCAATGTGCCGAGAAAAAAATATAGTACCTATCACCTAAAGAAATCTTCGGATTTTACGGAGCATGCCTTAATTGCAGGACATTTTCTTTAAGGTGCCGCCTGCTATCGGTGCTTGATTTTTGAAGTAATGAACTGCTGAAAATAACACTTACTCATCCCCTAAATTTATAGAAAGTTATTATAGACTTGTACTGGCATTAAAAATCCCATTTGTTCCTAGAAATGCTTTTCAAAACCATTGTAAACTGCCTAAAATCTCTATAAATTTTGGGGATTGAGTTTATTTCTGTTGGCTACAAATTGTGAGTAAATAAAGACACGAATAAAATATTGTTGTCATATTTTATGATCATGAAAAAGACTGCAATAGATTTATAGATACGTTTAATGAGCTTACAACTATGATCAAATCGAGTGAGATACGGTCGCCTGCAAATCGATGGTAACACTACCAATATAAGCGGAACTCTCTTTAGTATTGACATTCGTAATACAGAGAGCTCAGCTTATGCTGGAAGTGTACTTGTACTGTACTGGTTCTTACTTTCATTTAAACTTTCTATCATTTACTTATAGTACCTAAAGATACAATTACACCAAACAATTTTGTTTAACTACGCAATGAGGCAACAAAAACTTCTCACACAGCCTAACTAACAAAAACTTCTCAACCTCCTTGAACTTACAGCATAATA